>VXBW01007377.1:1522686-1692499 GCA_013400375.1 Thinocorus orbignyianus | reverse complement strand
TTGTAACTCCTCTCGGTGGTTTCAGCAGGAAAACAACCGATTCCACTCGCAAATCCAGGCGAGGGGAAAACCCACAGTAAAACCAACCTCCTTCTTAACGGAGTTGAGCTTTGACCCGCAGGTCTTCCTTCCCCTCTTCTCCTCTCCCTTGCAGAAACAAGCCACAGGCTACTTCCATGTGAACAAATACCAGGTTTTAAGATGGTAAAAAAATAAAATAACAATTCAGTGATGTTACACAAGGCCTTGCAAGTGCAGCTGTGTTCCTAGATGAGAAATACTTGAAGTAAACAGTAGTTATGGCTTCTAGATGACAGCTAGTGGATATGCGTTTGTTGGAACGATGTGTGGGTATTCCTTTCCAGCCTGTGTCCGAATTGACTGATTCAGGGATGTGGGGTTTCTTTTTTGGTGTTGTTACCAGATGTGGGAAGTGCAGGGTGGCTGCCTGTTTACGTAAGGTACTGCACTGGGAGGGCTTCCTGGCTCTTGGAAACTATACCGTTTCTTTAGGAAAATAAACCCCTTTAAGAGCTGCTTCTGTCTGGAAAATAGTTTTTGTGTCTGCAGTTGCACCGTGTGCTCTGCCCTTACTTGAAATATGCTGTTGATGCGGGGAGTTTTGTAAACATCCATAAAAAAGTGTGAGGGTCTCCCGTTTTGTTTGATATCGGTGTTTTATAGCATATGACCTTTCAAAATGAATATATGGCAGGACCTCAGGGGATGGGGGAAGATGGGCTGAACAATAGACCTCAGCATTTGTAACATTATGTGGTCTGACATCAATGGGAGATGGGGGCACCCGCTGCCTTTCAGGATGGGACCTGTGATGTTTTTGTATGATTAGATTAGTGCTTGGTCTTGTCTTCATGGTACTGGGCTTCTAACATTCCCCAGCCTTAAAAACAAAGGTGTAAAACATGAATGGCGGGGAAAAAAATCAAGTAGACATTTGATATAATTATACTCTATTTTTAAAACACAAGTTGGAATTACAAAATGTCTTGAAATGCTGAGCTCTCAAGGGAAAAGAAGTTCGATTGGCAAAATGAACTATATCCTCCTTGACCGAATGCGTTCATGAGGTTAATCTGAGTTAAATTAACATCTCTGTGAGGAAGGGTGTTCCCCTTGTTACGATGGGGTTTAAAATTTTATTGCTTTAATTTATCAGTAGTAATAAAGAGCTAACTTTGAGAGTTAGGGTTTTGTTTCCCTTGTGATAAACATGTTTACAAATTAGTACACAGGAGATGGCTAACAGCGAGTTTAAGAGTAAACCATCCTGCACATAGGAAGGTAAAGGACCTGAGCTTTCAAACAGAGTTACATATATTCCAACTCTACTCCCCTGGGGAGGTCTCATGGTAACTAGTCATGAGGCTGCTTCTGTGCCTGCTGAACGCCTCCAAAAAAATCCTGGTCTGTTTTGAGTCTGTTCTCCTGGTTGTGTTATGCAAAGAGTTAATGTTTGAGGGTAGCTGCAGGAAAAAGGTTTGTGTTGGAACCTGTGTGCAGATGTAATTGGGTTTCGCTCTGATATCTCCCTGTAGGAAGTCTGACCACCCATCTGCTCTTCTCCAGCCGTTTAGGAGTGTTACCCCTCTTCACTGGCGGTGTTGAAGGCTGATAAATCAGGTTGCTTTTTTGTGCTTTGGGTGTAGAAGCACACTGTAAACAAGGTAGCAAGGAGAACTGTTGGATTCTGTGTTTAAAATATCTAAGGGAAGCAGTCCTTGGCATATATTATGTGAAATGCCTCTATCCTTAAAGGCAAAAAATGTACATCTTAAAAACATTCCTTTAATTGAAGCTATCCAGCTGAATTAATTTTCAAAATGACAATTAATATTTGAAAAAAAAAAAAAAGACAGTTTACAGTCATACACTTAATTTTAGTGTTGTTTGGAAGGGGAAGCTAATATAAAGTACATCCTCTGAATGCTTGTTGGAGATGAAAATAATTTATAACCAACAGCTTCTTGTAGTAGTGTTTGCTAAAGTGTGCTTCTGTTGTGAGGGAACATAATTTTGCTTAAACTTGCAGAATTGAGCATATATTCTGCTTGCAACACTATAGCATGAGTGATTCTCCTCTGTTTCAACATATGCAATTGATGCCTTTACTCTGGGCTTTACTTTGTGTTCTCTTCCTTCTCATTTTAAATATCACCTCTTCCTGGACTTCAAAGGGGGTACGTAAACTCAGTTGGAAACTGTGGCTGGTGTTCATCCCACCGGTTCTTGTGGCTGGCTGGACAGTGTAGAGCTGACACTTTTATAAGTATTTATCTGCACAACACGGAGGGAAGTAAACAGCTGGTCTGTCTGCTAAAGGGAGAGAACTGGGGTCCCAGTAACTGCTGAAAGACTTCCAGTGGAGATAACTACCTTTTTATTACAAGGAGCTTGCTTTTCTTTGTCGAATTTCCCCCAGTTTGGTTCCCATGTAAATGTATTTGTCTTTGATAGTATCTTCTCATTGTTTGTTTTAAACCTAAATCCGTGTTAGTGGTTTGTGGATCACAGCTTCTCTGATAAAGTGTATATTTTTAAGCTAGCTTTGTTTCTAATTTGAGAATAGTGTGCCTCACAGTAAACAGAGTGCAAAATCGAACAAGGAAACTACCTTCTGTCAAAGCAGAAGCTGAGCAAAGTGTGATTTGCTCCATTTCACTTACTCATGTTCTGTAACATGAGTTCCTCCTTCCTTGAGGAAAACCTTTTATTACTAAATTATGCTTTTGTGTAAATGTTTCTGTGAGAAATTGACTCTGCCCATGTGAAAGTGGCTGTTTTGCTGATTTTAAATCCCCCAGTGCTTTACTTTGCACAGGGACTGATTCTTTAAGTAGTGTGCCAAGTGCTCTTATGTATTTATTTTGGGGGTGAACTCACAGATTATTATTATTAACTACTTGATTTAGCAAATTACCTCCATTGTGCATGTGAGAAATGAGAGAATAATGTATCCCTTCTAGTGTAAAAATAAATGACTTCTCAACATTCAGTTATCTCTTAGATACTGTGCTAAGCAGATATTTCTTTCTTATAATTGATATAATGTGAATTCCGTGACATAAAATGTGTCCAAGATGAGTACAGTGGAAGATACTTTCTTGTGACAAGTGCGGTTAAAGATATATTTTGTTTTAAATACAATTAGAGGGCTAAGCCAGAAATCTAATGAGACTATGTAGGTATGTGCCGGGTAATGTAGAGCTTTAGTTCTTTTTTTTTATCTTTAAAAAGTGGGGAAAATGTGGGTTTAGTTGTCAAGTGTGCCAGTTGTTTTTGAGATGAACTTCTAGGGCTACAAAGGCGCTCCTGGTATTTCATCCTCAAACTGGATAGATAGCGAAGCTTTTTAAGTTTAGCAGCTGGTTTCACGACTATTAAACTTCTAGGTTCACATTTTCCTCTTACATTGGCGGTTGGTTTCTTACTTTTCTGTACCCGTACAGCTGCAGCCAGTGTATGTGTGCCTGTAAGCTTAACCATAGCATAATGGCTTTTTCACTGTAAGGATTTAGCACCACTTTGGATTCTAAAAGCAGAGGATGCTAGGCTTCATTTAACAGTTTCAAGGCTGGATTTTCAGTTTTAAAACTTCAGCATTCCAAATTGATTGTGTTTTTAAAAAAATCTTCGTGGGGGCAAGAAGGAAAGAAGGAAGACTGTTGGTGATTGACTTGGAAAGTTTTCCTTCTATTATTTAATAAGACTTAGTTTTCTAACTCTGTTTGGTCAGAGATCAAGTGTAAATTTCCAGTCCAAAAAGTAAATGTGGGCATTTATAGGAGTAGGAAAAAATTAGAATTCAAACTTTCATAGCTTTTTAGAGGGATTATATCAACTTCCTCCCTCTACTTTATAAAAAAGAAGCAAGTTGTTTCAGACGGTATCTGATGGGAAGTCACAAAGTTTACTTTTCAATATGGCAAAGTCTTTTGGCATATTTAAAAACAAACACAAAGGGCAAGCTCTGTCTGTATGGGTTTAGGAGATGGAGAGCTGGCACCCATTTCTTTTGCTGGCAGCATCCAGGAGACCCACAACAAATGCAGTGTGACTGCTTGGGGATTGTGTGGGGGCCTGGCTGCCTTCTGCTCCCTCTTCGTTGGTCCCCCACAAAGCGTTGACTGGTCTCCACAAAACACTGGTGAGAGGAGCTGGTGAGCAGGCGTGAGGTTATGAGGCAGCGCAGCGAGGAGCCGAGAGACTGTGGAGGAAGGGTGTGAGATGTGGAGGTGGGATGCGGTGTCCTCTAGGAGCGAGTGAGATGAAAGAGGGGTTTGGGAGGCTGTGGGGTGAAGTAGGGGAAGAAAGAAGACCACAGAAGTGCTCAGACATTAGAAATAATGCTGGAAGTGTGTGTTCCCTAGGAAAGGAGAGAGGGGAGAAGGAGGAGAAATTGTAAAAGCGTAATTTACTGACTCAAGGACTCAACTGACAATTTTGCAATTAAGTACAATTTACACTCCCTTCCGTCGCTGAAAATTGAAGAGTGGGAGAAGTAGAGCAGTATGTCTGGGTTTTTCCAGACCTGTTATTAGCTCCCAGGGTAGCTTTGCAAAGCCTTGTTACAGGATTTCTTGAATTGTGCAGATGAAAAAGCAGGCAGCATTCAGAAGTTGCAGGAGGAGAAGTACAGGTCTTCAGCAGTGCTGGCCAGTAATTACACTTGATAAAATACCCAGTGCCAGTTTTGTAGTACCTGTGTCATCTGATGATCTCAGATTTATGGTATCTCTTGGAATTGCCAGGCTAAAAATATGCAGGAGGTTTCCAGCAAGTGTCCGGAGGGATATTCCCAATGAAATGTCTAATACCAAGTGAATGGAAGCAGACTCTCAATCCTAAAGAAGGAAATGCGTGTTTTAGTAGTTCACAAATCCCAGGGGTGGTAGTTCTCAATTAAATTTTCACTGTGCTCAGGGAGGGGGCGGAAAGCTGGCCACAGTAAACTCACAATCTTCATCAGTGTAAAATGAATAATAATAATTTCTGTGATATCAGTGCATACAGCTATCGAGCTGCTTTGGGCACATACGGGACTTGGTCTCTCTCAAAAAATTTGGAAAAGATGAGAGACGTGCATTTTTGAATGGTTCTTTTAGCTTGTTACTTCTATGAGTATCCTGAAATAGAAGCAGAAATTTTACTGACCTGGTCAGTGAGAAAAGCCAACGACTTTCTGTAACTAGCTCCTTATTTATTTGTTAAAGCTGAAGATTGCCTGTCTTGGAGGTTTCAGATCTTTGGCTTGGTTTAACTACCAGTCTCAGTCTCGCTGTTGTCTTGTAGCTTTAACTGATGTTGGTTGCTGTGAGTTTTTTGGACCTTTGGTCTGGATAGTGAAAACCACAGTGACCACATGGATAGTGACTTTGGGTTTTCTAGTTCTGTTAGCAGCCTGCAATTTGAGCTAAGTATTCTTTTTTTGTTTGTTTTTAACTTTGCTGCTAGCTTTTTCCACTTTCTGTTTTTTTTTTTTTCCTTTTTTTTTTCTTTCAATTTGTTTTGTAGCTGTTCACTCACTTTATCTTTCTCCCTTTAGTCCTAATTGTTACTACTTTATAGCGTTACAATTCCTTATTCAAAGCCCTGGTCATTAGAAAGGTCCCAGTAAGTCTTGATAAATTCCTTCTACTTTTCACTTTTTTTTTAACAACTCTTATGCTGTACAGTCTCAAGGACAGAAGTTTCTTTTTTTTCCAAAGCTTTTCAGTCCCCAGCACATTTTGACTGTTACAGTGTGAGGCAATTAGTTCCTGCTTGATTTGTTTGTGGGTTGTTTTTTTTTTTTTAATATATGTGAACGTTCTTGAAATGCTATACATATAATAAAGGGAAAACATTTCCATATATAAAGTTCTTCATCATATTGGTCAAGATGGCAAAACTTGTTAATGTGTGTAACATTGTATGAAAACAGCTTAGTAATGAAGTTGAGACATTTATGCTTCTGTGGCTTCCCACGTTATACTGAGTAGTCAATGCTGAGACACTATTTGTCACCTTCAAGGTGCAAGTCGTTGTCGGCTTCATTGTGAAGGGTGACGCAGGAGATGAGAAATGTGGCACTGAGTGAGCTAACTACTGCTTTTCTAATGAAAGCAGAAAAGAAGGATGCCATCCCCTGAAGAGGTGAATGATTTTAGCGTGGCTTGAATGTTGGAGCCTGGCTCTTCCAGAAGGGCCACGTTGTGGAGCTCTCGGTGTTACTCTGGTATGTTAATTCTTACCAGTGCAAGGTGGAATTACTAAAATGTTGAAATAGGCCCGTAACGCTGTAGCTCAGAAACCAGTTGCAAACACCTAGTATACAAGGTTTCCTGTATAATTGGTATATTTGTGTGCTTTCCACAGGTTGTGGTGCTCCAGCAGGTGTATTGATTGTGACAGATGGTAACACCTGTACCTTTTGCTGCTGTACCTAATAAATAAGGTTAAATTTGGGAAATCTTGTATACTGTGCAAAAGGAGTCTGATCTTTGCAGGGTACTCCTTGTAGGCTTGAGAAGCTGGTGGTAGCAGATGGGGTACCTAGAATTGGTGGATCTTGAGGAAACTGTTGGGAAGCACTTGGTCACTTGGGATGAATGCTTAAGAATATTTTCCTCAACACTGTATGATTACTGGGCAATATAGAATAAATTACTAAACCTGGAAGGCCTTTCTTACCCAAACTGGAGTCAGAGGAAGTTAAGAGCAGGCTATCTTATATATATAACCCCCACCTTCTTCTTCACAGCTTCTAAAGCCTTCAGCGTCACAATTCCTGGGTTGACTTGCTCACAGTTTGCTTGTTCACAGCATTAATTCGTTTGTTCTGGAAGCCTGCTGTTTGTATTTTAGAGAAACCTCCAGGGATGTAACTGGCCTGTAGCTGGAGAAAGACAGCCAGTGAGAATGTAAAACTAGTGTTTCAGCTGTAGAGTTGGGGGACTGGGCAAAGACAAGCACTCTAAGGGTTCTTTTTTTGGCAGGCTTTTTATGTAGTCAACAATTTATTGTGTTCAGATGATAAACAGGGAAATTATCTCCCTCCCTACCCCCAAATCCTCAAAGCTGATGCTCTTTAAACTTATTTTGAAGTCAGCTTTCCAAAAATCCAGTAGGGAGCATTTGCTCTTATAATTATTAATATGTCTTGTGACAACTTTCTTGCCTCTTGTGCCCCCTCTCCTTTCACCTTGACTTTTTGTTCTACCTGAAAGTAATTGCTGACTCATGAACATGCTCATTATTCATGTACTTACCTTCCAGCATGTGAGTAATCCCCGTTTATATGCATCGGTTTAGGCATGTGCAAGTGTTGGCAGGATCCAGACTTCCCATACAAAGCTCTTTGGATCAGACAATGTCTTCAGTAAAGTACCACTTGTAGGCTTAGGCTTTAGAAGGATGGCTGTTTCCTTCTCAGTAGTCCTCAAAGTGGGAGCTTGTGTAGGAGAATGTAGCAGTAGTATAGGCTGATGTCTTTTCCTTGAGGATTGTTGTAAATTGTAGTTGAAATTCTGGACTCACTTGGTGCAGGTGAGCTATGTCTTGTTGGTGTTGGCAGACCAAAGTCCTTGTTTTTCAAGTATATTCTTTCTTTCTGAGACAGAGAAGCTGGTGGGTCTGTGTATGTACTTGAAAAGCATCAGAACTTTTGGATAAGGGAAATAAAGCTGGTATGGTAACTATCCATATCAAAATTACCACATAGAGCTAAATAACTGCATGGATGTTTGCCTGTTATTTTAGCAAGCAGAAAATTATATCTATCTTCTTTTTTTTGTTTCTAGGTTTTGTTTGTGTTTATTTTTCTTCTGGATAGCTTTCTCCTGTTGCATTCTGTTGTGGAAAAATAACTTTAGGAAGAGATGGTGTTGAAACTGAAGTGGCCACGTGACCTTCCTCTTTTGGAACTCTTAAATAATTTCAGGTCATCTTTGTTGCTTATGATTATTTTGCAGAAGGAGGGATTGATTGAGTTGTTGGGAGCTATTCAAGCAGAAGTCGACGGGAGATTGACAGATGTGGTTTTAGTGACTTCCCTCTTTCAAGAAAGCTTTTTGTTACGCAGTTTTAAAGTTCTCTTAAACACTTCATACATAATTTTATGAGCATTTTCCATGATTTTTAAGAAGATCTACTTTGCATTTAGATCACTATGATATTCTGATTTTTAGGTGGTGTGAAAATGGCTGTATTTAATGGTGGTGAAATCAGGTTATCTAAAGGTTTTCTTGGAGGCTGTATGCATCACCACAATAAAAATATTCAAGTTTTAACTTCACTCCTTCATCTTTAAAATAATCCTGAATGTCCCGTATTTTTTTTCCATTCTGAATGCTTTTATGAGAAAGAGTGATGTTATTTGAGAGCTTGCTTAACCTTTAATTGAAGATGGGGCGTGTTGTATTTTCAACAGATTTGCTCTTTCAGTTTGTTAAAGGCCATTTGTCTTAAACAGGTGTGGTTAAAAATAATAAAAACAGCCTAAGTCTTAAACAAAACCAAAACCAAACAAAAAACCCCAAACACATCTTAATCAACACCAGGCTCCTCCTTGTAATTGAATTGATCAGCTTCTTGTTATGAGCTGGGCTAGACTCAGTGACCTATGTGGGTAAAACCTCAGGTTTAGAAATAATAAATCACAAAAAAGCAATACTAAACCCCTCAAAATACCTCAGAAAGAGGTATTCTGAAGAGGGAATTCACTGTTTCCAGCTGAAATTGTTGGTATTCCCTCCCCCCCACCTTCTAACAGGAAGGAGTATTAAAGGTGTAGCTTTCTTCTTCAGCCTTGTTCCTGCTTTCTGTGACGGTGGTCCTTGGGATGCTCCGACTGCCTGATTGTTTCCTCCTTAGTTAGATCTGCTGCAGCAGCTTTCCTTTGATGCTCTGCCAGTGCACAGGCAGCCTTTGCTTTCTTTTTTTAACTCTGGAGAAATGTAAATTTCCAAGGCTTCAAGTTGTCATTAGGGCTTATTTGGAAAGGACAGTTTCTGTAAGATGGGTTGATGACTTCTTTAGGTTAAGGATCTGATTAGTTTGCCTTAATGGGTTAAAAAAACCTCCAAACCCTGCAGAGTAACAGGAGGCTGACTGAGACATAGACTGCAGATGTGAACTTTGAGATGTTTAGTGAGTTATTTTTCCAAATTGCTGGCATTGAAAGTGTGTAGACCAGCACTTTAAGGTACACTGCGGTAGTTCGTAATTCAGATATATTCGTCTGTTACCCTGGTTCATGAACCTTTCCTTTNTTTTTTTTTTTTTGTTTTTTTTTTTTTTTTTTCCTGGTATCTTAGCAGTGGTCAGGAGTCTTTCACGAGCTGCCTTGCTGCAAGTGACAGAGCAGAGCAGTGCTTTGACTGAGCAGTGGAGCATTCCTTGGTAACACTGAGGACCATTTGTGGCTGCTGAGGTCAGAGATAATTTCTGTAATGTGTGCTGGGCTGGAAGAAAACACAATGTGTAAATACTAAGCTGTTTCTCCTCTCTCTGGCTGAGCTGATGTTCAGTGATAGGCCGTGCATACATGACTTGCATTAAATTTCATTTGCCGGGGACTATCCCATTATATTGTCTAGAATGTCAAATCTCACTCTAATTTTAGAATTAACTGTAGCAAATTCGTTAAGTGCAGCAAAATGCCAGGTTGTTAAAATGGTTTTGGTACTGAACTTTTTTATTCTTTTGAGGCTTCTGATTTCCTCATTTCCAGTGATAACCAGAAGGTGAAAGCAGACTGGTGTAACTGTAAGGATTGTGGAGTGGCTGCTCTTACCTGGCTGTGATGATGAGCTGTGTTAGACTGTGTGCTCCCGTGAGAGGAATTTCAGGGTGCTAAACTGCGTGTTGCTCAGCGTGTCTGGAAAGTTAAATTATTTTAAATTCCTTCTGAATCTCTGCGTTGCAACAACACAATGTCGAGTTCATTGGTTTTACTCTGGATCTGTGTAGCTTTTTCACAGACGTGTGAGCCAGATTGTATCTGAGGGTTGTGGCAGCTGATGTGGGGAATCCTAATAAACTTTTACATGAATTCGTCTGATCAAATTTGGATGTGGATGTTTATGCCTGGAAATATTTATTACATGCTGCTTTAATAATGAAAAACTATTGGGAGGGAATTTTTATATTGAAAATAGACAAGATTTTTAAAGACCTGTTCTATCTTACCAAAATGATTTGGCTTATTCCTACAATGTATTTAAGAGAACAAGAAAGGAAAAGAAAAAATACTTGCAGAAGAATGGTTGCCTATATTATCATTAATTGTGCAAGACACGAACCCACAGTAATCACTAAAACCATTTTATAGCACATTGTAGTGAAATAATAGCCTGCGAAAGATAATAAATTTGCCATGGCTAGAACTTCCCTGGCCTTGGGACAGTGAAAGGAGGTGACTCGGGATTGTTGGGGCTTTAGGATTTCTAACCTTGTGGATTTCTGACCATGATGACCTGGCCTTTGATTTAATTCCAGCTAATAGCAGACATTGGATAGCATCTACATTTTATGTGGAATCCTGACTATTAGAAATGCCTTCTTTTCTAGATCTGTTTCAGAAAATCATAAGAATGTGCGTAATTTTCTTAATGATTTCAACCAAGCTCTGTTAGCATATGGAAGGGAGTCTCATTTGGCTGGCTAATCTCTGTTCTCTATTTTTTGCTCCCCTCCTGTGTTTTTTGGATTGTGAGGGGTGTGCTGTGAAGACAGGCTTCTTGGCTTCCCTGACTGAGTGCTCGGTGCCTTCCCCGGTGGTGGTGTCGGGACGTGTTCCATGTATGCACTAACGCACGCCCACGGACTTGCACATCTTAAAAGGCGATGAAATGGACTATGCTGTTTTAAGTGATTTCTTTAATCATATTAATACTACAGAATTTTCATCTAAAAGTGTTTTTTGCTGGTGTTCTCCCCACCCCTCTCAGCAGTGTGATCTAAATCCAGCTTATAATTATGGTAAGATATTGTATAATTTTGTAAACTGAAGAACCCAGGGGCTGCTTCTGTGATCCCCATTTTTGCTTTGTAGAAGATAAACATGTAAGAAAGTGCTAGTAGGACAAATAACTCTGCATTCCCTTAAGAGATATCCTTATGTTAATGACTTTTTCAGTGAGACAAAAAGAATAGAGGGTGATTATACTTTTTTAAAAATCAAATTAATTCTGATTGGAAGAAATTACATAAAACACAGATGTCTGATGTTTTATGTTCTGAAGTTATTCTGCATTGCGAAGTTGTACTGAGCATTTGTAACCAAAGGTAATAAATAGATGGAGCACGTTGGAAAGTTGTATCAGGCATCTGTGTCTCTGGCTGTTGGATCGCAAGGTACCTCAGTGGATAGAAATGACTTTGGAAAGTTCTTGAAGAAATAGACTTGTTCTTGAGCTCTCTTATGCTGGAAAAAAGTGACTTAAGGAAGTCAGTCTTTCTCCTCCAACAGTTTTTGGGGTTTTCTTGTTAAATTGCGGGTTTTTTTGTGGTTGTTGTTTTGTTTTGTTTTTGTTTCAGGGTTGGTGTTTTTTTTGGTTTGGGTTTTTTTTTTTTTTTAAATAAGTTCACTATAAATAAGTACTACATCTGCAGCCTTCTGAACATAAAATTCAGGTTTGTCAAAATGCTTATTCATATCCCAGGTCTTACTGAAATGATGTGGGCTTTTTTTTAAAAAAAAAAACAAACACAACTTCAAAGCAAGTGCTTTGTGGATATTTTTATGGATTTATTAGCATAATGAAATACTTATATAACTAATATTCCCCGTAACTTTTCTCAAATCAAGAATAAAGTTAAAATAAAGTAACTTTGAGTTCTTGGAAGTTTAATTCTGCTGTCTTAATCAGATATGATGTATATCTGCATTTTTGGCTGGAAGTGGCATCTAAAGGAAAAGCTGTTATTTGGAGCCTTCTAGACAGCTCTGTGTTCACTAAGAGCTTCATTAAGAGTGAACTTGTTAATGTTTAAGTTAAGAACGCTCATTTCATGCTAGTATAGAAAACCATTTCAGCTTCAAATAATGCTCCTAAAAAATGGCCTTGGAGAGAGAAGCCTTTTTTGTGAACTGCCTTCTGTATAATTCCATATCAGGCATTTTGTGGATGTCTAAGCTGAACATCCAACATTAATGATGTTAATTGTTCTGCCTTAGTTTCCTAGTGTAAAAATTGGGAATAAACATTGTGGAGGTGAGTCTGAGAATGCTGTTAATGGAATGATTGCCTCTGAAGGACCCAGGGACTTGTGCCATGGAGAAGAGGGAAAAGGACACATATTCGGAGCAGGATGTGAATAATGTGGTGTTAATAAAAGAATGAGGCAACTCATCTGAAGGACTCCATGATGAAAATCAGGTGGAGTTCTGTAAGGGGAAAAAAATAGATCACAGGCAATTACATGTGCTTGCTTAAGCCCTGAGCTTGTATGTAGAGCTGGGTGATCTTTCATAGGCTCGGGGGTAGGATTTACCACTGTTTTCAACCTGCTTTGCAACTCAGGTGTTCCAGCAGCTCTGGGTCAGATGAGAGCGTGGCAGCCAGCCTGGGCTTGGGACATCTCTGCTTTGTAGCATGGGCGCAGTGATGATGAGCTTTGCAGAGATTTAGAGCTGAGAGGTAGAATGGATGGCTGAGAGAAGCGAGAGCAAACTTCTTGAACTTCCTCTGCAGTGGCCTTTGCGAGCATTCCATGTTTGCTTTGGTACAAAGTCAGTTGAGTTAGCTGAGGTGACCCTCACTGCTAGTTAGAGTCTGCATGAAGAATTCCCTACCACGTGCAACAAATGCTTAAAACCCCCTTTTTTTTTCTTTCATATTGGCAATGTTGTAGACGTTACCGCTCTAGTAAAATACATCTAGTTTTGGCATATCACTTTGAACACAGAAATGAAAGTCAGGGTGTTTGCTGAGCTGAAATCCAGGGCTTGGGCATGGCCAGATGTGCAGGGATCCGTAACTGAAAATGTGTATGAGTGCCCTGACTCTGATGTGTTCTTAAATTTGTCAGTTCATGACCCTTAAGTTAAGAATTTGCCTCTGAATGTTTTTCCAGATTTGACTTCCATTACGTAGGTCTACTTTGTGATTACTTTTTTGATTGCTGTATGAAACTCATACAAAAAGCCCATTGCACGGGAGATGCAGTTGATTTCCCCAGCTTGGGTGGGATATCCGTGATAAAATGGTTAGTGCAAATTTACTGATAATCCTTGCTGCTACTTTCAGATATGCAAATGGTTCACACAGGATGATGGAATGTGAGTTGACTGCTTTATACAAAGACAAAATATTCTTTTTTTCCCCCCTGTGCTCAGTCGCTACTTGCAGATCTGAAATGGAAATGTATTAACATTTAAAATGTGTGATCTCAATGCTGTTTCCAGATACTAAACAGAAAGTGTGTTCATGGATTTGTGGAAAATGTCAAACTAGGCATGATAATGCCTTGCTGTTGGGTTTTCCTCTCCAATGCTGATGCTGTAAGAAAATGAGAAATTACAGAAGTATAGTCGAGTTTTAGTTGTGATATCGTGTTTAGACATGGGATTGCCCAATTTGTCCTCTGTGCGTAAAGATGTCAATTCACTTTCATGGGAGAAGTTGATTCTTAGGTGGAACAGGGCATTTTTGGTGCTTTTCTCAAAATTGGCAGCAACTTCTGATTTCCATGAATGCACGGATTATAGTGACAGTAATGAATTGAAGACATTTTGGAAAGTGTTTCTGTCATTCGGAGGAAACTAATATGTAAGCCTGAATGCTATGGGAGAGCAGATCATGCATTATGAAAACATCTTATTTTTCTTAGAATTTATATTCAAAATGATGTTTTTTTCAACATTTAATCTCACTTTACAGGTTCAGAATGGTGGTAAAATGCAGTTTTGTGGCTGGAGAGGTTCAAAGCAGAGAAGGGGGGAGTTCCTCCCAAAGGACAGAAACTAAGCCAGGAATGCAATACCTGTTCCTGCACTCTGTTAAACAGTGCAGCCCACAGAAATAGGAGTGCAATTGTTGTTATTTTCAAAATGAGTGCCTTAAAAGACATGATGCAAGCTAAAGCTAATATTAAAGAGCTCTGACTCGATCACAGTAGCTGTGTCTTCCTGGTATATTTTGACAAAAATAGCCTACCACCCAGTACAAAGAAGAAATACAGGAAAGTCTGCCACCTCTCCCAGTGGCTTAGTGCTGATGGACTTTGTAATTACATCTGTCTAACTCCATCTGTACCCTGCTTGGCTAGAGGTTGGATTTAAGATTAATTGTATGACAGGATCCTGGCTTACAGCTGTACCTTAATTAGAATTTGCAATCTACTTCACTGTCTGAAAACTCTTTTCTAAAAGAACACTGATTATAGGGCAAGTGAAAACATTTTGATCTTTATTTTTTCATACTTTGGGAATAACTGAAGTATATATAAATATATTCCCATGCCATCTGGTTTATTTCTCTCTTCATCTTACTCTTGGCTTCTGTCATCTCGCTTATTGCTCTTTGCCTTTTTAATTAGTAGGAAAAAGCAAGTAGAAATGACTTCCTGTGATCACAGTAACATTTCGGAGGTTATTGAATGCTATGAAACACGGTGCTTTTCTATGTTTGGAGATTTACTGCTGTTGAACATAGCTCTGAGACTGATATCAATATACTAAATCTCCTTGAGTTGGGTATATAATATTTTACTTTGTGTAATAAATAACTTTTTTTTTTTCTGGAAAATATCACATTTTTCAGAAATAAGTAGCTCCGTTCTTGAACTGCAATACTAAGGTTGAACTATGATGGTAAGGTTGTTGTGTTTAATTCTTACATTCTGGCGGTGGAACTGATCTGTTTTTTAAAAGCTATGATTCCAAAGTATTAAATTAAATGTGCAGGAGTTAACATTAACCATATTCTGGGATCTCAGGATGCAACCTTGAGAAAACTGATAGAGAAATTCTGTCTGTTCTAAATGTTTGGGTAAGAGGAGAAAAGGAAGCAAAATACATGCTTTCCTTTTATTTGTGTTAATTTATTCTCAGGTGCTGCAATGTAATTGAGTAGAGTTTATTGTTGTTTTTTGGGGAGGTTTGGTTGTTCGGTTTTAACTCTGTAAAAATGATGGCTTGGGCCCAAGAGATTTTGTTCAGGTGAAATGAGTTTCAGTAATATAATGTCTTGTGTCTTTAATGAAAAAGGAAAAAAAAAAAGAGAGAGGAAGTCCTAAAGAGCTTACTTAAATGACATGGCTTAAAAGATAAAAGGTTCAGGTCAATCTAAGAAGGTGCATTGGGCATATGTGCCTTTTAAGCAAGAGAACGCTTCCTTTCTTAGGTTTTGTAAAGGTATTGCTGCTTGCATGAGTTAATGATGATTATGTATGACCCTAATGTTGTTAAACCAGAGCCCGAGTTCCTGATACGATGATTTGCAAACAAAATTTGTTTTCTCATCGTGTGAGTCGCTTTCCAGTTTGTTTGGCAGGATTTGGAAGTTAAAGCACCAGTTTGTTTGGTCCTTCTTTGGTGGTGGTGAAGGCCCTAACAGGGGAGTGGTTGTACATGTGAAAGAAGATGCTGGACTGAAGGAAAAACACAAAAATGTTTTTTCAAACCTCAGAGTTTCTGTGTTTTTATTTGAAACTTTCCCTTACAAATAAGGAAAATGAAGTTTCCTTTTACCTAAGACATAATGTAAATTTTGAAAATATGGAAATACACAGGTTTGTATGCTGATTTTAAGTGTTAACAACTTTGTTTTCCTATTTATTTTTCAAGTGTCATTTGTAACACCAATGTTTTGTGTGTTTTGCCACTTGGTAGCAATCTACACAGGTCTGTGTTTTGCTGTGGAAAGAAAATAAAGCCAGGTAACTCTGATGTTAAGGGTGGTTTGCAGCTGGCTGGAGGTGGTGGCTATGAACCCCCCCAGATACAGGATTGCATGAACGTCCACCATAAGAAGACTATGTGACTTGATTATGTGCTGTTCAGAGTAGTTGACTTGAGCTAATCTCCGATTAGTGAGTGATCTTTAGCCTTACTGGAGCCATGCTAAGAGTTAGTGAAGAAGTATGAAATCTGTTTTTCTTACAACTGAGTCATCTGAGAGCGTTTTTATTTGATTAAAAGACTGGTGTGGTGTCTTGAAATCTTGGCTCTATTTTTGCTTGCTTCAGGTTTGTCTTTAATAGTTTTCTACACTTATTTGGAACTGGTGGTTAGAAGGGAAAGTTGTACCGTGAAGGGCAGCGTTACTGAGAGAGGAAATAGTTCTTCTGGGACAGCACAGTGGGATCTGAGCTGCTGAGAAGGGCAGTGCTGTGGGGTGGGATAGACAGTGGGGACACTGGCGGTGTCTTCAGGAGAGAAGAGAGCACAGCTGGGATACTTTGTAAGGAGGTATTGAATTGTTGTTTACAGTGTATGTATGAAACTGAGAAGCTTTATTTTGTGCTGATTATACTTTCTGAAGGGAATGTTGTACTCAATTGCTGCAGCTTGAGCATCTTTGGCAATAGGGCGTGATTTTTGTCTTTGCTAATTATTCCACAGATGCTCACCACCTTCCTCATCAGTGTCTCAGTTAATATGGTTGCCTGGTATCTATCCTTTAGAAACTAGAATTATTATGTGTATGTTAAAGCTACTTACCTAATCTCAGGGGTTGCACTTCAGTTTTACAGTAAGCTTTGTACGGGGGGGAAAAAAAAACCCCGGTGTTGTAGGTACTTCCCTAGATTTAGGGGGCACGTGAAAGCTGATTTTGTCCCGAAGGCAATAATACCATTTGGTAAAAGGAGTTGTACCATAGTACTAAAATTTATCTGTGAGTGACCTCTTGGTAACTCTACACCGACACATCCTAACCGTCTGCTCAGGTCACAGCCCGCCTTTGTTGTCCCACAGACCAAGGTAGGGTACTGGGCCAACTGGTTCGGCTGCTGCCCTGGTGCTGGCTTACAACAACAGCCCTTTGTTGCCGTGGGGCTGCGTAAGGACCAGGGCACTGCCGCCTCTTGACTTGTGCCGCGGTGAAGCTGTGGTCTGGGTTACATTTCCACTCCTAGCACAAAGTCCAGGGGGTATCGACGGCTGGCTTTGTTTTGGTTTTTGCCTGTGAAGGTGTCAGCTCTGTGCTGTACGTGCAGCCTGGCGTCAGGGAGTGTAGTGATAGGACAAAGGATGATGGTTTTAAATGGAAAGAGGAGAGATTTAGGTTAGGTATTAGGAAGAAATTATTTCCTGTGTTGGTGGTGAGACACTAGAAGGAGTTGCCCAGAGAAATTGTGGAAGCCCCATCCCTGGAAGTGTTCAAGGCCAGGCTGGATGGGGCTTTGAGCAACCTCCTTTAGTGGGAGGTGTCCCTGCCCATGGCAGGGGGATTGGAACTCAGTGATCTTTAAGGTCCCTTCCAACTCTAACTCTTCTGTGGTTCTGTGTAGTGACTGAAGTGTGGCAGTGGCTTCTGGCTGGGGTAGCAGGCAGAGCTGTCAGTCTGCATTCTCCCAGGTGTTCTGCTTATTTAGTTTATACCAGGGGTGCTTCTTGTAAAAACTTGTTAGAAGGGGGGGATTTGTTGTTGTTTTTGTTTGGTTTTTTAACTGCTTCTCTTCAGCAACTCTTGGACAGTTAAAATTATTTTAGGATGCCCTCTCCACACCTGTGTGGAAAAATGTCCTGGTAGCAAGAAAAAACATTTAAATAAATGTTGATACGTGCACACAGTCTTACAGTTCTAAGGATTTGGAAAACCAATAATTTGAGTTGTTACAGAGATGTTGCTTTATAAGAATATTACTGTGCCAGGAAGCGTTTGAAGTATTTTGAAACTGTATCTAAACTGATCTGCATGCAAGCCATGAATTCATGTTGTATTTATTCAGATGTTGCTCCTAGGATTATTAGTGCTAATTTTATATCTTCTTGCCACTTCAATACAAATACATTCTGCAGCTTGACTAATAGGGTACCAGTAATAAGTTGTTCACTGTACATAACTATTATTTCTTTTGGCACCCTTCCCTTTCCTCCCTTCACCATTAACGTATATCTTTAAATCATAGGGACGAAGCTAAATAGCTTGTTTGATACATATGCATAGAATAGATGTTGATCCACGTACAGTGCTTGGAAAAGTAGTGTGACTGCTTCTAATAACACTTCCCTTGTGCTTTTTTTTTTGGATAGCTTGTTACTCTGATGTATTATCAAGGTTACATTAACTCAAGCTTAAGGCTTGTTTCATTTTGCAAGTGCTTGCTGATCTCAGTCATCCCAAAAGCAATGCTGAAGAGTGCAGCATTATAGCTATAACATAGTAAATGTAATGAAAATCAAGTGTTATGCAGGCAGCACCTGGAACCAGGTGATAATGACTATGGCTATTAAGCAAACTTGTCTGGCTTTAATCAGAGACCTGTTTGTGGAACACAGACTTGATGAGGAAGACAATAGCAACGTGATAATGACAAAGCTCTGCTGGGCTGGGAGGACTTGGGAGCAGCATATATGAGATACCGTCTGTAAAATCAACCTGTAATCTTTGGAGCTGGGGTGGAAGATGAGTTGGAAGAGAGCAGAAGCAGAAATGCATTTCTGTAAAGCTTCACTGAAAGGTATCGGAAGGTCGGGTGGTTACATTGGTGCTGAGTAGCTTTGTGAGCTCTTTTAACTTTTCTTTTGGCTTTGTCTTTGGTTTTGGAAAGTAAATGGAAAAAGGATGTGAGAAATTTGGAGTAATGTTTCTTTTTTCCTATTATAATTCTTTTATGCTACTCTTCTGTCTTTCTGAGGGGTTTGATTATAGCATTGGTCTGCATCTTGAATAGTGGGTTGATGTATTTGAGCCGTTCTTTGCAGTAGTTTGGCTGGAAAATACAGAAAGTTGCTGTTTGCAAGCAAAACCTAATTGAAAGAAATTGCCAAAATTCCTATAAAGAAGAAAAAACACTCTTATTGGCAAATTAAACAGTCTGATGCCCAGTCCAACCACTACCTTATACGATTTGTGGTAAGAATTGTGCAGTGTGAGGAAGTGAAACATTCTGAAACCAAAATCAGGTTTTTCGGGTGGTTTGATTGTGGTATCGTCATAACCCACTTCCCTCTTTGAGTGTTCAGTAGTATGGAAAGCTCTTCAGTTGAAGTCCCAACCACCTGGGCTTCCTCTGGTGGTTTAGAGATTGATTAAAAGCCACACACGGGGGAAAAAGAATTCTTTTTTCCTTCAAAGAAAAGTATTTGGTTCTTGTGTTTCACCTCCACATAGCATATATGTGTTATAGCCGTATATGTGCTATTTGTACAGAACCTGTAGCTGGCAATTCCATTACGTTTCTTTTCAGATCTTATGTTGGTTTCTACACTGTCAGGGTTTCTAAAGATAAGCTGTTAAATGATTTCTGATAACAGATTGGTAATAACTAAAACAGCTTGTTGAAAAATTTTCAAGAACATCATTGGTCTGCGGCTGCCTCATACTGAAATAATAATTTAATAGAAAGGAAAGGTCCTTCTAAGTATGATGTTAAAGTTGTGGATATGCAAGTATGATGTATCATTTTATACCTTTCTCCCTTTATAATCATGTATAGAGGATATAGCCTTCCTAGCAGCCGAGACTGAAAAACCACGGCATTACACACCTGGCTTTTGACAAGTAGGGCTTTCTACAAGTGCTATCTCTGAAAAGGGAAGTCTTGCTAGTCATTGTCCTTAGATGTGGCGTTTTAATTTCTTTATCCCCCCCTTAATTTTTTTTCATTGTTTTAATGACTTTGCAGAGCTTTTCCTGGAAATCCGATGGGAGGGTTTGTATTGGCTATGGAAGTCTTGAGTTTGCAGCTGCTGAATCTAATGGAAATTACTGTGTTTTGGACACATCACAGCCTATATTTTGGATGGAGTGAGAGACATTAATGCATAGCTTTTCCTGTCAAAGTTAATTTATTGTCACAATGTTGGTTCTGTGCAGTGTGTGTTGAATGGGGCATGGCTGCAAGTGTAAATTCTGAAGCTTGCCAGGCTGTTGTAGAAGACCTGTGATCGAAGACATAGGTGGGACTGTAGTTTGGAGCTGTTAGCTTTTTATGAAACTTACTTTAAACTTATTTTAAAAACATACTTTTAATGCAAAAAGTGTAATATGTGATATTGAAAGATTTTCCAGAGCCTTCTTGTATCTACACCCACACAGGTTGCTAGGCACATCTGTAATGTATAGCACTGCAAGATGTTCAGATGAAGGAGATTATTTTTAAGCATTATTTACTGAAGGTATGAAATCTAGATAATACCCATTCTCAGTCCTTTTACTTGTGCAGTAGTTAGTGTAATATTTCAGTAGTGAGAACAGACTTCAGAATGAGCAAACTGGAATAAATTAATGTGGTTCTAAGTTTTGAAAAGACAAATAGCATTTCATACTACATACCAGCTTCTTATTCCACACACAAGAAAGAAATCACTAAGGATGAGGGTAAGAATTAAGGTGGTGCACAGCAGGTGTCTTCTGCTGGGGCAGTGCTGAGGGGGTGGCATGTCTCCTGCTGATCTTAAAGACTTCTTCTAGCTGTTTTGAGGAAAAATAAGCAGGATCGGGACCATAGTCACCTTTGTGTGAAGACTAAGATTTGAACACTCAGCAGTTTCTTTTTCAGTCCATGTGCAAATGTAGGTATAGAGTCCTGGGGCAGCGTGAAGAACACTTGGCTTCAGTGTGGCACTTCTGTGGTGTGAGACATGCGTCTTATGGGGGGAATAAACTTTTCTTTTGCTATGTTTTAGATTTAATCTTTTACCAAATCCATGAACATGGTAATGTTAAGAAGATGCATTTGTCTGTTAGTCTAGTTAATAGCAATCTGCACCCCCTCCGGTGGCACCATTTGCTGTCTCAGCAGACAGAGGAATATCAAGACAAATGAACGTTGGCTCCAGCTGTAGCTCAGGTTTCTTCAGGTTCTCAATTTCATCTCTTTCTCCAGCAGTCTGAAAGCACTCTCAGCTTTTTCTTAGAAAATTTTTGCTACATCCATTCCCCTGTCATATTTTTATATGACAATGAGCCCGGTTCTCTAGACCTGCCTTTTTAATAACCACAGCAGTGCTGTGTTGGAACTTCTGTCTTGGTAGCAGAGTGGGTTTTATTATGCCAGTTTTCTTTTCTGTATGTGTATGCAAGCCATGCTGACAGCTTTCCTGCATTCACAGCTAAACACAGAGGCAACAGGACTTTTTAAAATGAAAGCTATGCTTGGTTCTTTAAGGGCTTCTGGTTCATACATCTTATTTATCTTAAAAGATACTGTCACAGCTTTAGTGCTGCTTGACTATACCTGTGGAA
The DNA here is from genome assembly GCA_013400375.1 of Thinocorus orbignyianus. Lineage (NCBI taxonomy): Eukaryota > Metazoa > Chordata > Aves > Ciconiiformes > Thinocoridae > Thinocorus > Thinocorus orbignyianus. The sequence goes on along the minus strand of VXBW01007377.1, from coordinate 1,671,140 downwards.
AGCATATGCATGCTAAATTGCAATTGTAGGCTGTACTATCCCGGATTTTTTTCTTTTTCTTTTCCTTTTTTTCTTTTCTTTGAGGATACTGAAATATTTTAGTGGAAAAAAGCCCACGTGCTAACATTAGTTTTTGGTTTTCAAATTGGTGGTTTTCTGTCTAGGTTTTAACTTAGGATGTGTTAGCATAGTACCAAAATACACAGAAAAGACATCACCCATTTAGAAATTTATTGTGCCTTACATGGATGTGATGTATTTTCTGGATTGTTCTTGTACTGTACCTGCTTCTTGTTGTGCATATGTGATGTTAAGAGAGCTGTATTTCAGGTTGAGCTGTCAGGATGAGGTGAGTGGTCACACTGGCGGGAGAAAACTTCCCTGCTGATTACTCCTACCCTTCTTTGCACTAGTTTCACGAGGTTTAAAGCTATCTGTGCTTAGACCTTCTAGTCACAAGGACACAAGGGGTTCCTTCAAGTGCCCTGGAAGTTTGGCACAGGGATCACAACACTGATGAGCTTGTTAGCATTGACATTGCTCCTCCACAGGTGAGCACTTGCTATCACACCACAGGATTTTCTCCAGACCTGTTCCTGCTGTTAATTACCGTACTGCACTGCAAATAGTCTGTTCCCCATTCTTTTTATATTCTCTTCTCCCGTGCCTGCATTGCTCACAATGCAGCATTTTATGGATATTTCTGGTCTTTCAAAGCTTTACCATTGGAGAACAGACCCTGAACAGAGTGAAATTATTCTGCTGGTAGTTTCTCAGAAAGCTTTCTGCTTCCCATTAATTTTGGGGAAAATGCCCAGTAATTTAACAGTTCTTAAGGTTGATTTCTATTTTTTTCATGTTGAATACTGCTGGCTAAAACTCCTGGCTGTCTGAAACCATCAGTTATCTCTCATCTTTATTTTCATTGTTTGTGGGAAGAACAATAGATGTATAGTGTACAATGAATGGACATACTGTGTTCTAACAGAATTTTTCATCTGAAATTCTAAAAACAGTAATAATGCTTTCAGTCATCACTAGATGCCTATTCATGTTCTTCTAAACGTAGGCTACTGCACTTGGCTTAAGATTCTGTTGATCTTGCAACTCTAGAGGTTTGCAATAGGGAAATTACAGTTTTTTGACAGCATATAGTTTTAGGAAGATAAGCCTAAACCTAATCTTGCATCTGTGGATCAGCAGTGACACTATTATTTAATTTTTTAAATGAAATTAATGCAAGCACTCTTACTGTCCTGTGGTAAGACTTGCAGTTCTTTTTCTTTTCCTTTTTTTCATTTGTTCCAATTGTCATTTGTTCCAAATGACATCTGTGTAACTCGTAACGTGATAAGCACCTTGGTAAATCAAATCAAATAAGCAATCTGACTGTTTTACTCCTTGTGTATTGCTGCATGTTATAATTAAGGACTTCAGTTTTGCCACTTTGTAAGCATACGTTTTCCAGATAGAGTATTACATTTATAAAGAAAATAAAGAGAAGTGTGCAAGTGTTTGCTTTCCCTCAGTTCTTGGAAAGTAGAAAATATAGGCATGGTCTCTAGTCTTGAAAAGAGAATGCCAGATTTCTGGATAGGAAACAGTTAGGAATATTGATGAGATGATGGATGTTTTGAAATAGTATCATGTGTGTGTTTGGAGCCATGGCAAGGACTTTCTGGTCCTATAAAAATTGGTTTATTTCCTTTCAGAACACAACTGCTCTTTTTCTTCTCCAAAAACACTGATCATAAGAGCTCCCCTTCCCCACAGTGATGAAAATCCTTCTCTTTTTCTTGCGAAGACAGGCAAAAAGTAAAAAGGAAAGTCAAAGCGGTTACCTTCAGTAAGAAGAAAAGCAGTGTCTCGGAAAGCATATGGAAGATGATGGTTAGGAGCCAGGACTTAGATCTATTTCTACAGTGAAGCATAAGGAGGAGATAGAAGCCACCACCGCTTAGGAGGGATGCGAAAAGTACAGGGCCAGGAGGTTCCTTAGGGCTCTGGTATCTGCTAGTGGGGGTACATAAAGGAGTGTGATTGCTTTTTTCCATTGCATTCCAGTGTTCTGATGGACCAAGAATAACTTTGCTGATGCCAGCGTGGATTTCCTTATCCTGTTTCTACTAGTTCTGCTCGTTGTTTTTCTTCCCTATCTGATGGGAGGGGAATGATTGGTAAGATCCACTGTACTTTTGAAAGCACAAAGCAAATTCCACCGCTCCCCTACATGTGCCAGTAAAACGTGATGGCCCGGCTGTTTGATATATAGCCTTTCCTTTTGAACGTTTATCTTCAACATTTCTTTGCAGTATTGAGTCTTCTGTTTGGCTCCTCGTTATTACTACTGCTAATTTGCTGGATGTTGCTTTTATTTGTGTCTGTTGTTAATTTGTGTAAGTGATAAACCTGCAATTATGTGTGGGTGGGAGAAATCATCCCACATCCCGATGTACCGACATGTGGTTTCTGATGAATTCTGAACCTCGCTGGCCAGAGGGCACATAATTGCCACGCAGACACGAATCAGCGAGTGATCATTTAATCAGGGCAAATATTCTCACTTCTTATGATGAACTGAGGAACTAGGGAGATTACACTTTAAAAGTGTGTCAGTCATGACTGGAATCCTCTCATCTTGAAAACAAGATGATGCCCGTTTGCTGTGTCCAAAGATTGGAATGCTTCAAAGTAGTCGTTACTGTTTGTGCATTCAGGAACACTTATAGGGGTTCAGCCTGTAAGAGGAGAGAGGTAAGGGCTTGTAACCAGACAGGACCCTTTTTTCATTTTGTTCAATAAAACATATTTGGCTTATACAGGTTTCCAGTACAGGGATGTTGCCTATCCAGAGGGCCACGGTAGCTCAGATATTCAAGGTTTCATTTTTCAAAACTTTCCTGATGGTTCCCCTTTCTGTGTGGTAGTTGCTTCTGCATGACGTCACCAAAAAGCACTTGAGGCTGTGCTTTTTGATGAGGAAACTTCTGATGTTTTTCCAATGAAACAGGTTCCAGATCTTCTTGGATGCAGCCTGAGCTCAGGCTTGAATTGAAAGGCCTCTCCTGTATGCCTGGGAGGATGCTTCTGCTCAGTTTATCTTAGATATTTGCAAAGACTGAGCAGTCAGCTCCTGTTTTATGTGCGTGGAGCTGATGGCCACACATGGTTTTCTGGTGCAGTGGTTGGGCAGCACAGGGATTTTGTCTCGGCAGGGCAGAGACCTTAGCGACTCTAGCTCACTTGACAATCTTCCCTCTCCTAGTAGTCTACCTGAAGATACCAACCTTATTGTATTATAGTTTATATTCTAGGAGTCTGATGCTTGTACTTGTTTACAGTGGAGGGGACTGTGATAGGCAGCTCTAGGTGGGTGGAGAGGGTTTGTGTGGGGTTTTGTTTGTTTGTTTCCCCATGTGTTAATTCTGTATTGAGTCCCTCCTCTCTGGTAATTTGTGGAGGGAATAGAGAAAAGCATACTCTGCGGAACTGAAAAGTAAATGAATATGGCCAGTCTCCAACTCACATCTGTCAGGATAAATTACTGGATACGTACAGAGAACATGCTGAAAAATGAGTGCTCTCTGGATTAAATCTCAGAATTTTATCCCATTGTCCTCATACTGAGGACAGTAGCATGTAGGCTATCTATTTTCTCTGGCTGGAAACAAGTTTCCATCTTTTTGCTCTCAGGGATCTCTAGAGTAGCTTGGATTTCTTTTTCTTTTTTTTTTTCTTTTTTTTTAAAAAAATTTTTTTTTTAAGTACAGATTTAAAAAATATTACTGGAAGATTCTCTGCATTTTTTTTTTTTTTTTAAGTAAAACAGAATCAGCATAAACATCACTAATTATACAGCAAATTTAGCCCTTCAAGGAAGAAGTTGCAGGATTTGTTTTCCCAGCAGGATAAAGTGTAGCAAGGAAGGAAAAGCAATCATTTAAAGAGCTACGTGCTATCAGATTTCTTTTTAATCAAGGAATTTAAGTTGCTGCAAAGTTTTCTCTGAGGTTTGCCACTGATGTTATGGGGGGGGGGGAAAGATGGTTATATGCTTTCATACAAATTAAAACCCTTTTGAGATTTGTTGCATTATGGATTTTGAAATGTGAACCACTTTCTGATGGATCGAAACTAATACCCACACGTTTTTCTCACAAAACTTCTAATGTACTCAAAATGTCAATTTTTGGAAGGCATTACCCAAGCAGAGAGAAAATATAATATTTCCATTGAGGAACTTGTGTTTTACAGCGCAATTAGGAAAGTCAGAACTGTTGACTTGAGCTCCAATCATTTATTTACTTTTGCTTCCTTAAGTTTGCATGCTTTACTATCCTGTTTTGGTTTGCCTTTATTTTTTTTTTTTACTTCTTTCTCCAACCACGTTTTCTTAGTGTTAAAATCCTGCAGCCACGTAAGAACAGATGGATGTGGGAAAATTGTAATTGAATATAGCCTGGTTGTTTGTAGTTTAAATATCTTGAATATTGTTGATTTGTCTAATGGAAAACCAGAATAAATACACTTCTGCAACAGCAGGAGATGATGCAGTACTGTGTGAGAATAAATAAAAAAACCTGTGAAAATGTCTTGTATGAAACAGTTGCGGTATCAAAGACTGCTGAAAATCATGACAGGGTGGGTTTTAATCCTCTGCTTCTAAATAGCGATCCATCTTTACCTGTGTTTATATAGTAATTTTCTAAGCTGTCTTTCATATTACAGACCTAGTTGTAATGTGCTTCAAACGTTTGGTCATTATGGGTGCAGTGGTATGATAATTCATCTCAGTTTGGGTCTTCTGGTTTTACTGGGAGGAAGCCATTTCTTGCTGTATTGAAATGGCACAGTTTTAATTATTATTTAATCAGGGCTTAACTGTGTGTCGGTGTTTCATACTGAAAGCAGTGTGTACGTGAGGAAAATAATAGATGCAATGGATGTGTGGGATTTTGTTGTTTGGTTTTGGTTGAGTTTTTTGTTTGATTGGTTGTTGATTTTGTGGTGTGTTGTTTTTTGTTTTTTTTTTCTTAAGCCCGCTGCCCTTATTCTGGTGCTGTTTCTGTCACACCCTCAACGTTCCTGCTGCTCTCATGGCTCCTGCTGAATTGGGAAGCAAAATGAAATACTTGATGCCAATGGTGCCTGCTCTCAGTGACACCATCTCCTTTAGGAACATCCCCCTTCAGAACCTGTTCAAGGAGGAGGACGTAAAGAAAGCTGGTTCACTGGAGGCTTAAAGTGGAGAAGAGGTGTCAAAGCTGACACAGCAAAGCCTGTTTCAAGGCTGCCTGTTTAGGCACAGTTCTTACTGCCTCTTATGTTTCTGATATGGGAATGGTAAAATGTCGATGTTTATATGGTTAAGTGAAGAGGCTGCAAAGTGTTACACAGTCTGTCTGCTACTCTAGGTCACCTGGCATGCATCTCTGTGCTGGCACCAGCAGCTGAACCTGAATGTTAAAGCTGTCCTCACTCAACCTTCATGCCTGGCCAGAGGTGTTGATGGGGAGGCAGCATCCTCATCTGCTCCTTTGCACTGAGGGATGGAGGTGAGAGAAGGCTGAGGTTTGACCACAGCTCCATGATGGGCAGGTGACTTTCCAAGCAAGAGATGTCTTGGCTTGTTTCTTGGCTCAGTCATGCTTCTTGGGAGGGAGGTCGCTCTTTCTCCCCTCAACAGCTCTGACTTGTGCTGTCCAGTATGCGGTGTTCTACTTCTTCAGTGTTGTAGTCTTGTTTTCTGTTGTCTTCTCTCCTCTCACTGTCTTTGGGAATGAGGATATTGTATTTACGTTGGAAGTAGGATGCTGGGCATCAAGTGCATTTGCTGAATCTTTAGCCTGTGTCTCTTCCACAGACTCCAGGGAGATGTGCTGTACTCCATTCAGCTGGGTGCGCACTGTCGGGTAATGCTAATGCTCTGCTTCCTGGCAAGAGTGTGATTTCAGTCTTCTGTAGATACACCATCAGTGCAGTAAGCTTTAAAACTTTTTCCAGAATTGATGGAGATGATAGCATTTGGCTGGGTGTATAGCAGGCAGGTTTTTTTTCTCCTCATAATTCATCTTATGGTAAATAATTGGCTTATTTATTACTTGGATCTGCCTACCTGTTGCTAGTACCTCAAGTTCCTAGTTATTCTTTGGATGCTCACTGCAGTTGCTTGCTTGGTAACCCAGACCCATTGACTTAAAAGGTCATAGCTAAGCTGTTTCAAAGTTATTAGCCATTCTGTGGCTTGCTAGAGTTGAAGCAGCTTGGATGCAGTTGCTTTCTCCCAAAATGTTAATATCAAAAAGGCTTAAAGGCCCATCTGACATGTTGATACACTGGCTATGTAGGAAAGAAAGTCTCTCTAGACTCTAAAATTTATTTAGTCTCTGAACAGGGTCTGTCATCAAGGAGTTACGTAAAAGATGATGCCAGAAGAAGGAGCCCGTAGGAATATTTCTGTCTAACCAAGCAAACTCCTTCAGTGCTGCAGGGCACTGTGTGGCCGTGCAGGGCTGCCTTGCCGCTTGGTCCAGCCGCAGCAAAAGCTGAGGGCACTGTCTCCTTCTTGCCCTGCTGTGACCATGAGAAAAGGAAAAGTAGCAGCACTGCAGAGAGGAGGCAAAAAGGGGGGAGAAAGGAATGCATGCCATAATTGCTTCCAGATGAGTTCCTTTTTTTTTTTTCCCAGCATTCTCTGCTCTTCGCTCCCAGGTAGAGCAAGCATTTGTATGCATGAGCGTCCTGGTACGTGGGGGAAAGGTGGCTTTTTGTCATATTTAGTTACACGTGTTCCTTTTGCCATTAGGAAGCTTAAGCAAGGTTTTTTCCTGTGTTGCTTATTCCCTCTGTGTGGTAGGGAGAGGTCTGCTCGCCCACGCTGCGGTGGTGCCTGTGCCAGTGGAGGAGGTTGTCTGCCTGTTGCTGCCATCACCGCAGCCGATGGTTACCTCTGGTAGGGATGAACTGTTCCTGTGGGTGGTGCAGCTGGAACCAAGAAGAGGCATGAAGTTTACCCCTGGGGATTTATTCAACAAATTATTTTTGTAAATAGTTCATATGTAATAGACTTTTGTAATAATCTCTCGGTACACTTGAGGGCATAATCACTCAGAGCACTTAAGGATATACTTAATTGCATTGTTTAAACAAGGGCATAGGTGCGGTTTCTTTTGTATATCTATGTGTTTGTCTTCTGAAACAGTACAACCTATGGTTCACATGTATTCTTAATTGATATCGTTACCTTCTCCACCCCCGCTTCTGAGGTCATATCAAAAGTTGTGTGGTTAAGCTGTTACCTTTGTGAAAACTTGTATGTTTCTGGAAAGCTCCTGTAGAGATGTACACAGAATATTTGCTCTGACTTGTCCGGCTTCAGAGGTGGATCTCAGTCACTCTGCCATGGATTCAACATTTCTTTTGTGTGCTACCAGCATTCACACCAGTGTGATGATCTTCTGTGATCACAAATTTCCTGAAGAGGACTTCAACCTGAAGTCTGTAGGTAGCAGGGACTTGTGTCTCTTTAGCTGAGCAAAGCCTTTGACCCTTTGCCTACAGAATAAATATATATGTATTTAATATAGAATTATTGCCAGCACCAGGATTCCCTGCTCTTCAGCACTAAGAAGGAAAAAAAAAAAGCTTTGTTTTATTCCTTTTGTTTTCTTGAATGAAGTAGAGTGTTGAGGGACAACTGAACTTGCCAAGGAGACAAGAAATAATAGATGAAATAATTTAGCTTGGATATATCTATTCTATTACCATTTCAAGTAACAATCGCTGTAAACAGAAAGACAGAAGAAGCTTGGATACGAGCCCTCTTCTTTGCATGTTGTTTTTTCCATTGTAGCAACATGATTTTGAATTTAAAGGCCTTTTCTGACATACCTTAATGAAACCATCTTGGGATGTTTTTTTCCTGTTGTTTTTCCTGGGGAGGGGGATACTTCGGGGCTGAATGTTGAAGCCCACTACAAAGAGCAATATGTGGGGAATTAATTTTTTAGGACTTGAAAGGAGATTACTTCAGCGCTATGCCAGGTTTCATACCAAGTAACGTGAATCGCTTTTTATAGAGGTGCATGGTTTGAAAAAGTCAAATCTTACAATACCACTTGAATTTCAAAGAAGGCGTGTCGAGTATTGACTCTCACGTGGTCTGAGTTTGGGTGGTTGTATTGATCCATCTCTTGCAATCCTTATGAGCAGTAGGCTTGAGCTCATTAGTAAGTTGTAGGAAACTGGGCAATTCAGGCTAGAAACAGGCTTGTAAGCCTTCCTGATTAATTATTACTTACAGAATTTAATATGGAGAAGGTCATATGAGGAGATAGTGTGTAACCATAACTTCTTCCATCAGTTGCTGGTTTAATTCTTGAATAGTTACGGTGTCTGCTTTTGGAGAAGAGCTTCCCTACTACTTTGTTCTACTTCTTTTGTTAGAAAGAGAAGTTTGGTCCTTGTCAATATGATAGGGCTGTAAAAATAAGAAGGATACTCGGAGAGGAAAGCTTTATGAGATTAAATTTTACTTTTTAGTTGAGATAAGGTAGATAGCAGGGGGAAGGGAGAAAAGCCTTTGGACTTGGACGTGTTACTCCTCTGCTTGGAATAACAAAGGATTGGCCTAAACATGGCTTTTTTTTTTTTTTTCCTTTCCTTTTCTTTCCCCTTCCCCTGAGCTGTAACTAACAGAACCCCTCGGTGTATTTGTGGTTATGTTGGTGTTGAGGTGTTTTTTTAACTTGTGTGTCTAATTCTCCTGCCATATAGGAGTAAACTAGAGCTGTGTTCAACCCCTTTGGCCTTGTTTAAATGTCTCTGTGGAGGAGCAGATCTGCGTGCCTTCAACTGTACCATTATCATTGAAGCAGATCAATTCCTTATATTTAGACTACGTTTATGGATGGGTGTAGGTATGTGTGTGTTCTTGATGACTTGTCCTAAAAAAAAACAGTTGGAGCCATAAAGCTTGTTTGTTATGGGCGCAGTTGGAATTGCTAGAACAAAAACAGAGGTTGGGCACGTGAGGGACGCTCTGGCCACCCGCAGTTCCAGGTGTGCCCCCGGCTGCTTCTGCAGAGGAAATACCCGGTTGCAAGATACAGTAAGTTAATGAAAGGACTGGATGCGTTAAGAGGACGATCTTGAGGCGTTAATGCCTGCCTGCCTTGGTACCTGGTAGATTTCTAGTCTTCTAAATGTTAGTGTCTGCAGTTTTAAATATCTCTAAGCTTTTTCCTCTGTTCTTCCAGGTGGTTTTGTTTTTTTTTTTTGTTTTTTTTTTTAATGGCATGGCCTCTTTACAAACGTAATTAGGTGGTTACTTTGATTTAATTCCAAAATTTAAATTAAATTTTAAATATAGCATTTAGCTCTATTGTTAATAATGCTATTTTTTAAAATTTATTTTGCTATTCATATTACCTGACTCTACAATCATTTGATGAAAGAATATGCTACAAAGCTCTGTGTATATCTGCGCAAGCTAAGTTAGAATTTTGTAATTGTCACAATTGCAAATTTAGTAAGGCAGCTGTTGCTGATTGAGAATGCATTTTTAGGGATCTAGTAGTTACCATCGTAATCACACAACAGTTTCTGGCTTTGGACTACAAAGCGTGGGGGTGCTTTCTGAACGTAATTTCTTCTCGCATAAATCTTCTAGTCAGTTGCAGATGGTGTAATCCTCCAGAAGTCTCAATCAGATTACTTGCAAAAGTTCTGGAATATAACTTGATGAAAAGAATTGCCTCCAGATATGGAAATAACTTTGCAACGTGAGCTTTCCCCAGAAAGAGTGCTACATAAAAAAATGGACAATCAACAAGTCTTTCTTCAAACTTTAAAAAATGCTTAGCAAGCTAGGAAAAAATAGTGTGAATATTTTATTATCTGGGGTTAAAAGAAGCTAGCAAGGAGACGTGAAGGTATTTAGGAATGCTATTTCTGTCAAACCTTAACGAAAGGAAAGGTTACTCTGAGAAGTGTCTGTTCCTAGCCCAAATAATGACATATGACTTTGCATCATCTGGCTATCCCCTTTTCCTTCAGAATAAAAATGAACTGTCACTCAACCTGGTGGTCTAAAAAATTCTGTACTCAACATTAAAGGGGGGTTGGGGTGGGTAATTTGTCAGACTTCCCAATTGACTTTTTTTCTCCAGTTACAGTGAGCAGTACCACCCTTCAGTCATGGCCTAGGAAGAGTCCACGTTGTGTCTCTGATTCTCCAGTGTCAGTGTCTGGAGTTGCCCAGTTAGCTCATCACATACCTTGCATTTACAGCCCAGGAGAGCTCTAGCAGTCAGTGCCAGGTACAGAGGGTTTGAAGAGTGAGTTCCTGTCAACAGAGACCATTTAGAGCAAGAGCAATATACTTGGACAATTCCTTAACTTATTTGCTGAGATGCCTTAACTTCTCATCTGCTCTATATTTGGTAATAAAACTTAGAAAGTGGACAAGTAGTGGCCTTGAAACTTATATTTTCGAAGTACTCAACAGAAGAAAACCAATAATTACCTAGATACAGGGTAGGTAAGAAATTTTTAGAAATGGATGGGTCTGTGTAACCACAATGTGTTCAGACAGTGTTGAGGAATGGGCAGCTGGAACCAAATGGGACCAGGCTAGGTGTAAGAGGATGCAGAACTGGGATGAGATTTGAGCACTGATACAGAGAACAGACAAGTGAGGGTTTGCAGGTGATCCCTGGATGGGGTAGGTGGGTGGATTCCAGTGCCTTCTCACTGCCATGTGTGTACAGGAAGAGTCTGTAGCTGCTCCCAGTTGGAAATGGCATCTTGTCGATGGCTGTAGGCACAAAGAGCATTGTGCTTAATACGATGTGGGTCCATGAGAGCCTGCTGCTTTCTGGTGACTGCCATCACCCCATTGCCCAGCTGAAGAAGCTTTGGGCCCGTCAGCAGTACTTGGAGGATCCAGTGAATGGTCAGAATTTCACTGGGTGCTGTGCAGACGGAGTCCTGAAGGAGCACGTGGATCTGTTTTCCAAGTGGATATAGGCCCTAGGTTATGCGATTTCCTTTCCTAGAGGGAAAGGGATTAGTGAACATCCTCTGCTGCATTTAGTCATCTGGGAGGTTTAATGAAAATTTACATCTCTCTACCTCAATAAACAAAATTAATTATATCCTCTTATGTATAATTTAGTGAGTAATCTAGATCAGGAAGATAACTTTAAGAGAAACAGAGTTTGAGATTGTAGGAAGCTTTTTAAAAAAAGTAAAATGCTGTTTTCTTTTTTTTTTTTTCCTTTTCCCTTTGGCTTATCATACATAATCCAGCAAACTAATGTGATTTTCCGGATAGCTAGAAGCGAAAAAAAATAATGGATACACTGGGCTTTTTACCAGTGGAATGGGGAAATGTGTTTTCCCAGAATAGGTTAAAGCAGCTATATTAAAAATAATTCATAAACGTGATTCCTGTATTTGTTTGATAAGGTAGTCAGCTGTAATACACATCATGTTTGTAGGACAGAAGACAGCACTGTTGCATTGATAATAATTTAGGGACCACCTGTATCATCTACTTGAGCTGAAATATGTGACTTGACTTGAAGTGCAGTTTTTTCCTATCTATGCTAGATGCTGAGTTTAAAGAATTTGGAGCCAGTTATTCTCTTCTCCGTTTTTGAGTGTCAGCCTACAAAAATATGCATTTCACTTGTAAGAAAGTTAGCAGTGAAGGCAGTGTGTGCAGCTCTACAAACTAAAAGTTGTTTTTTTGCCAGAATCTGAGTAATGTTGAGTTTGCATGCTGATATTTTCACGGTAGCTAGGTATGTTGCTGTTAGCCTTAAAATAACTGTTGAAAAATCATCACCCATCTCTCTGCACTACCTAATGGAAATTCAGGGCTGTAAGAAGAAGGCATGGTCATTTGCTGTTGCAGTTCGCAGCTGAAATGGAGTGTTAGAGATAAATGACTTGTCAAGACAAAAGCTATCTAAAGCTAAAGCAGAGTTAAAAGCCATCCCAGTTAAAAAGCAAGAAGACAAAGGTTAAAGCAGTTCTTTCTGGTTCAGAACCTGAGTTGCTGCAGGACTTTTTGAATAAGTAATAGCAGTAACAATTATGATTGCATCTTTGGTCTTACTGCTCCAGCAGATATGTTTAATCACTTCTGATGTGGTCTCACAGAGTGCAAGAGATTAAATTAGTTTATAAATTGAGAAGAAAGAAATGAAAGACTGGAAGGTAGCAAGGGACATTATGTCTGGCTGACATGATGTACTTGGGTGTGGTTTTGTCCTTTTTTTAAGCAGTCCTAAGTTGGTTTTGGTTTGGTTTTTTTTTTCCTCTTTGCTTCCAATTACCAGTTGGTAATAACTGCTATCCTGCTAATAAAACTTGCGTGGTAATTTGGCTCTTAAAAATTGCTTCTGTCCCACTTCTGTAAGTCATTATAGCATCATGTTCAAGGCAAAATTGCTTGAATGCTGTCAGCTGAAGCACTGGCGTCATGTGTGTTTTGTGAATCGGTTCAGATCTGTAAAGATTTTTAACCTTTTCTGTGTTGCTTTGTGTGAAAAGATCATCATTTGACCCAATGCTCAGAATACAGTAAACAAGAACAAATAATGCTAATAAAGTATGTGAACAGCCACAAGTGTATCCTAATGTTCAAGTGATAATGTAGAAAAATTAACTACCTCATGTTCTTGTCTCTTGTTCTTTCGTCTTATCTTTCCCACTGCCGCTCTTCTACTTTTTTCTATTGAGGACACCAGTGTCTGCTTCCTTTCATAACTCACATTGTAGTAAGATGCACAACAATACTGCATTGACTTAGATTTCTCTTAAAGATAGGTTGTAAATTCTTTTCAGTATAACTCACTCTTGCTTCCTGGCTAAAGGAAGAAAAAAAAAATACCTATGGCAAAGAGTGTAGATGTTGCTAGAGAGGGTCCAGTTAGGAATGCATGTTTAGAAATACCAATCTGTGGGTTTATTTTACTATGAAGCATTTTGAACAGATGTTACTTAGAAAATACGAATTTTACAGATATTTATGTCTAGTGCTGTTTTTGACAGCTGAAGAACAAATGCTGTGCTTGACTGTATGACTGACAACTAGGAACTTCAGCATCTGAACTCAGGGCTTCTTTGGTGATGTCTCTTGGCCCCCGGCATGTTGCTTAACTTTTCGGAATCTAAACCTACGCAGAAATTGTCATCCTAAATCAGAGTCAGCCTGACCTGTTATTCTGTCACCAGTGATGGTTTTTACTAAATATTTCAGAGAAAAGTGCCAAAGTCCTTTTTCATGTGTGAAGAGTTCTGTCCTGAATAAGAGTTTATTCTTAATAGCTTAGAACCCAAAGGTGGTTTAAGCACTAAAAGATCTGTCTTTTCCAAAACACACTATTAATATTAATGTCCTAATACTTCATAAATGTGTTGTTGTAAACTGTTTTCTCCATTTTTGAAAGGAAAATAAACTTTTTGACCCTCACTGTCTCTTTGGAACTGTTACAGATTGAGGCATTTGGGAAATAAAAATGGTCAATTTTTAGCTGCTTCATTATTTAAAAAGCCATTTGATACTCATTTAGCTTTCACGGTGTCCTAAAAATACCAGAATATTATACTGCAGGGCACAGTAATAAGGAACTGTAGGTGTGCAGAATAAATAACAAAACCATATTTAAGCAAATGGGGGAAGATGCAGCAAACTTTTGCTGATATGGCCTCTGCTGCTGTTTTACCTTTAGTGCTGAGTTTGTACCTTTGTTCCTGGAGTTAGTTACTCATATCCTCAAAAGTAAATGACTGAAACATCTGAAATGAAGATGACATGGATGGAAGCAAATACCCAATTGAAGGTTTCGCATGAGGTCAGGATTTAATGTCTGAACATCACACAACTTGCAAGAAATGACTGTCTTACGGTTTCTGACAAACCTAGCTGCACAGGCTGCCAAGAAAGGAATAGCCCCAGAGATAGAACATGGCAGATCCATGTGATCTGAAGCTCCTTGGGCAGTTTTGCTTCTTGCAAAGGCAATGGGAACATTGTCATCTGGGTCATTTCCAGTTTTAATCAAACTTTTTTTGCTCCCCTCTCAGCAAGTAGGAGTCCTGCCAAAGTCCTTCTGCTTTGGTGCATGGACGTGGGGATAAACAAATGTTAGTCACGCTGCCCTCTCATCCGGTGCCTTGGGTCTCCATCAGAAAAATTGTTTGCTGACAAGAAGTTGAATCAGCTGCAGTCATGGAGCTGAGAAGCGGGAGAGGAGGAAGAGCAGAGTTTAATTATCAATGGAAATTGGCAATAGGGAATAGAGAGGTGTTTAATGTCATCCTCCTTAAAAGCAGAGGTGCAACAAAAGAAGTTTGTGCGGGCAAAAGCGCTCCTTCTAGGCTTAGTCCTGCAATGACCTAAATGTTCCTGGTCAGGAAGCACGCTTAATTTAGGAGTCAGCTATACTGCAGATCTTAATGTAACCCTTAAAAATGGGTGATGTGCCAAGAGCTGTGCAGCTAAGACCAGAGCACTCTCATTTTGTGAGATGAAACACCTAATGGTCCTTGAATTAAATCCCAGTTCTTTGTACACTGAAACAGGTTCAGTATATTGCCTCTTTGGCTCTGTGCTGAAAGTATATCTGAGGGAATAATGATTCGTATTCCTATGAAGTCATGTAGTTAATGTAGCAAGTTTTGCAAGATGAAATAGCCTTCTTTCAGTTGAATTATAAATGTAATTTTGGAAGTAAGTGAGAGTAAAATACACATTTTGAAAAAAATAAGTTAATGAATGAAAAGGCTATGTGCAATGAATTTTGGAGAGCTGAGCCCCTGTATCTTATTTTGCCACTGCAGTCCCCCTGCATGCACTGTGCTTCAGAGCCATGAGCAGTTCTCCTCCACCATCATGGTCTTTCTTAACAAGGAAAATATATATATCACTGTTTCTTTGTCGGTATTGTGTGAAAGATGGAGGTAAACTAGAATCCAGTTCCTCTGCTGTCCCTAGAGATGACTTCCACAGTTAAGCAAGTTCCAAGTTCCTTTCCTGAATTTACAGTTTTTAAGTGGCCTTCCTGTCATCTGACTAATAAAGACAGTAATAACTTAAGGAAATTTGACTTGCTCTAATTGTTGAAAATAGAAGGAAATGGGATTTTTAAGACTCTCAAGTATATACTGTAGCAGTTTCTAAATCCCCCTGTTCTGACAAAGCTGAATGCAGCCGGGAACTGATCCAAAGCTTAAATCTGGATGAGCAAAACCGAAATGCCCCAAAAGCAAGTCTGCTATGCAAAGGCAGATACTCTTATTTCTCTCTGTACAAATGTGTATCTGTAAAAGACAGGTAATTTTCCTTTTTTAATTAAATTAAATAGTAGTAGTATCTATGTGTTTCTCGGGATCCTGTCGTTTCAAGTTGGAGTTTTCAACTTAAAGAATACGATAGCAAATGTTATGAATCAGTGAATAGAAAGCAAGCAAGTTTTTGTACTGGGGGACTTTGGCATGCAGGGTGAGTACTAGCAGAAAAATATGAAAGACAAATATTTGGCAAAGTAGGGTGAAAGGCATGTAAACCCCGAGGTGTGAAGCATTTCTAACATTAACCTGAAAAAGTAGTCATGGCTTCTTATTGGGATTTGTGTTCTGATCTGATTTTTTTGTTCACTGTGACAAGATGGACAGTCAGTTTTAAGAATTTGAAATAAGGTGGAAAATTTCTTTGTAAGAAATTTGGAAGGTGGTGGTAGTTGTTTTAAGTAAATTTCTTAAAATATGTTTGTGTAGTTCATTATTAAATAGGGTGTTCCTAGTGCCTTTGGTTATAAAAACTAGTTTGTGCCTTTTTCCTTGCCTTTTTACTTCTGTCTGAATTCCTGTTGGGGTGATTTTAAGCGTTTTCATTTATGTGAGGAGGCATCCTGTAGAGTGGGGAAACTCTGTCTTGGGACATTTTCAGGTACTACTGAGGTTTGTTCAAGCAGGATACATCAAATATGATGCTACTTTAGCCTGAATTGAACACATTGGGGACAGGTGAATTTTAATATTGTGAAAGCTACGTAGAGTGCTCTGGTTGCTGTTTCTGATGCTTACTGATACTGCTTCTAATGACAGTGGTGGCACATGCGGTGGGATGCACAGGATACACACTTGTGTCCTGTGTAGTTTAAAAAACAAACCAAAGCCAAACATACCCATAAACAATCTGTGAAGCCAAAGAAATGTTACTAGGTTTATTTTTGGGGTTTATTTTTTGCGGGGTGGTGGATTTTGGGGTTTTCTTTTGTTTTGGTTAGAGATGAGGTATTATGAATGGGTCGGACAATTCCTCCTCACTTAACAATTGTACGTTTTCTTGTGATAACGTGCCATCCGCACCTGATCTTGCATTTACAGATCTGAGCTAATGTTTTAAGAACATCGCTAGGGAGAGTCATACATCTCTATTAATGAAGTTGGTTCCCCAAAACTTTTTTGTCTACTCCAGAAAGCAGTATTTAGCTCGTTTGAAGTTCTGGCTGTGGCTTTAAACATAGAAAGAAGGGAAAAGAAGACAGACGGTAACAGCACTTCTTTAAGATAAATAAAAGCATGATGAGATTTTGAGTCTTCTTTTTTTTTTTTCCCCTCCACTCTTGAAAAGAAGTGAAAGTAGCTAACAATCAGTAAAAGTTTGTTTAGGTATGGGATTCCCATGCAATCTTTTAGAGGAGCTGGGCAATTTTCCCTTGAATTGCTGAGTGTAATGAAGTGTCACTTCTTGGCACAAGATTTTATTGTGCTTAAGTCCCACGCAGTTTTGATACAATCTTGGTACATGTTGTCTGTCATAAAGATGTCCTACTTTGTTTAATATATTGATTTGCTTTTTTCAGCTTCCCTTAGGATTCTAATCCCTCTAGTCCAGACGACAAGAAATACTGCAAGTCATTTGAGTTTAGAATATGCAAAGAGGTCGATGTTAATTAACATGAAATTACTTTGTTTTTAATAAGCCTTAATGAAATAGGAACACAGCTTAAATTGTAATGTGAGTGTTTGAAATGGAAACAAAAACGCGCAGATCTCTTTTTTCCTGAAGCCGGTGTGTCAGTATCGTGCTTCTCATGTGTTTTATTTGAAAAGCAGAGCAAAACAAAAAGCTTCTACTCTGTTCAAGCAACTGTAACTATTTGTAACTGATATATTTTGAACAATTTTTCACAGGGATCTCTCAAGTTAAACAGTCTACTTCAAGATTCAGTTCCTTTTCTGGTACTTATTTTCTGCAGTGTTTGCTAATAAAACCAGAGGATTTGCTGGGAGGGAGTTTTCCTTACTTTCAAGTACTTGTTTAAGTATGCTTCATGTAGACATCGCTCCTTTTGTCATAAGTTGGAGCCTCATTCTTTGTCAAGATAAATAAGAGCACCATGTTAAAGTTGGGGTCTGTGTCATTTTTGCTAGCTAAGTGTGTTTGCTTTTTCTGATTCATTTTGGTGTCATTGCTTCTGTTGTTGGTAAACTTATTTTACCACGTACTGTCTTTTCTTCCTCTAACTCCATGGTAGTTAGAGATACTGTATCCTTTCCTAGTAAGAAGTAGAGAAGAGGGGCAAAAACTAGGATTTCTTTTAAAAGTTTCCAGCCTGTCCTTTCCTTAATGTATTTCAAAGGTAAATCCATGTGTTTAATCTCATGCTGCGCTTCTCAGCTTTTATTTCTTAATTTCAAAGAGACTAGAAGAAACAAATATTGAAATGTAAGAGGGAGGACTATAGGAAAAGCAGCTCCTGAAAGTATTGAAACTGTTTTTGAGTTTGGCTGTTGTGAAGACAGGTCTCGCAGCCTGGCTAGTGCTGCAAATGGACCAGATCTCAAATTGCTGTTACATGTAATCACTCCCAGTCTTTACTGCAGCGTGTTTATCCTGTTTGTGAGGGATGGTGGAGCCCTTTGATTTGTAAGGTTTTTAAAGTAGGACCTGTTTTTCGAGTTCTTCTGGTGAGTAAAATCTAGCGTGCTTCAAAAATAACTACAATAAAAGGCGCCTCTGTCTATTGATCTATTACTAAGTGAAAAAAACCTGCTGTTGCTATCATTAGTAACAGCTTTGCAGGTCTTTGCTTTTAAGGTCAGATACTGAAAGCTGCAACTGAATGTACGCAAAATTTATTTACCAATGAAAGGAATTTTCTAAGTGTTAAGTTTGAGGATAAGTATACAAACCAGCTGCACAATGAAATAGGAGCTGGAACGTGTGAAAAAGATAAGAAACCAAAACAGATTCTGACTGTTGTTACAGGTCTCATTCATAGTCTTCATAACGTAGAGATGAAGTACTCTGTACTTTCAGTGTATCTGAAATAACCGTTGCATTAGTTCGGTGTTTTGTTGAACTCATTTTCACTGTTTCATCCAAAATTATTTCCTACTTATACGCACAGTGCAATGTTCATTTACAAATTACACTTTTCCTATTAGATTTTTATGTTAGTGATGTGTGTTCTCTCTAATTTTGTATGTTTGGCATCTACAGTATCAAGAAAAGGAATGGTTAGCGTGGTTTCAGAAGAGGAAAAGGAAAATAAGTAATACTGTCTTTATTTTTCTAATTTTAGGGTCTACTTACAGTGTGCTGTCCATCATGCCTTCTGATTCTGAAAGCAGCAGTTCTCTCAGTAGCGTTGGTGAGTAAAGCTGAGCATCATTTTTTGGGAGCTGGGGCCCAAGTTTTTAAAGTTGCCTTTGGGGAAGGGTAGAGGGATTTGGGTCAAAAAATCAAAGAAGTTGACCTGCAAGATGTAATTATGTACCTTCACCAGGAAAAAGTACAACCTTTTTGTGTAATACAAGTTAAGCCTTTTCATGCCTCGATGCAGTTGTTGTCAATAAAATCAGTGGCACGTGGATATAGTAAATTACGTGTCTACCCTCAGTTGCTTAGTAAAATAATGTGAAAATGGCAACATTAGGCTTATACAAATCTACACGTAAAAATATATAAATAGGCGTGCATCTATTTGTATGTATATATTTATGTAAATATGAAAATTGTAGACAGAGTTAAAAAAATAGAGATTATTAGCCAAGGTCATAGCCTTTTAAACTTTTGGAATTGGCTGCAAGTTTTAACCCTTTTTTTCTTGGATGCCATGAATTGCTTCATTCTCTTGTTTTTTAATGTAATTGGGAAAGACAAAATGTTGAAAACCCAATGAAACTAGAGGAAAAAGAAATGCAGGCAGAAGAACCTCTAACAACAAGATCTTGGAATATCTGTATTATTATTATAGAGCTATCTTGGAATTGCTGTATTAGCTTTCAGTTTTCCTCTTCTTTACTTAGACAAATACTTTTATTGTGAAATCTATGTAAAAGTCCCTTGCCTTGGGTAGGGAATGTTGGCTCTTGCATATTTAAAGTTCCAGTGTTGTGTCAGGCATCTTTAGACTTCCCTGACACAACCAGGGAAGTCAGTTGTCTGTTTAATACTGTTCGTAGACATCTGTTGCAGTCATTGAGTTGAACTTTTAACTCCAGCATGCAGGAACAAGATTTTAGGGTTGACTGAACTATTTGCAGAAAATACGGGAAGCAGTGACATGTTAGTTTGATTTTTATCAAGATCACACTTGTATTTTATTACCTGAAGGAACGGTATGATTTAATTTGCTACGAATAAATTAGAGCTGGAAGTAGGAAGAAGAAAGTTTCTAAATTTTTAGGAAAACCAGGCTCAAAAAAAAAAAAGGAGCCTTGCAAAGGAGGAAGTTCTTCTAAGGTGAAATCCAGTAAGCTTGTGGAATAGTTGGATGAATTGATGCCTGAGATAGAAGATGCGGGTGGTCCTTTCTAATTCCATGTTCCTGACTTTAAAAAGGAAAGGTATGCCTAAAGCTTTTTTTGTTGTTGTGTTTTCCCTCCAGCTTTTGTAACTTTGTGAATGCGCATCCTCAATTCTTTGTACCTGACCTTTTGTAATTTCGGAATTAAGAGTAGGTAGGTGAACAGCTAGTGTCTGTCATCATTGAAGAGAACTTTTGCTTTAACAGTGACCACTTACAAATTACAGATATCTGGCCTCTATTTTCTGTTCCATTAATTTTCTGTGGCATAGTGCCTTATAGGATGCCTGTTTCTTAACACCTCTTTAGAATTTGGCATGTTACTTCTGAGATAGCCGTTATATGAGTCAGAACTGAATTCTTTCTGAACTACGTTTTAAAACATTGAAATTCACACTGTAATCCTGTTCTGTGTATTCTACCTAAAGGACTCCCCTTGGAAGCATTTTATGCCTTTGGCGTATGCAGTGATCAAAGTTATTAATAACCTAAAAATTATGTGACCCGCTATTAAGCAACACTTGTGTTCGAGTATTCTCCATAGTTTTGTTTTATTCAAATGATTAAAGTGAGTTAGGTGTTTAATATTTAGCACATTGACAACCAGGGGAGTTCTTTGTTTTAAGCTGTCGTGTTTGTTTTATAGCTTGGTCATAGACTTTGTTATTCATGAGTATCGTTTTTTCCCCAGTCATTTTCTCTCCCTCACATCTTGTTCTTGCAAAGGGTAATATTTTTAATGTGATTTAATATCAGTAGCAAAATGGATTTGCTTAATAACCAGCATATTTTAATAGAGGTTTTTGCAAGTAATTTCAAAGCTATGGTCGGATTATTTTAATACTGACTGATTTGTTGAATGACAAACCAATCGTAACTGAAACTGTTTGCGTGCCAGCTCCCCAAAGGCTTCATATGACTTCTTTGAATGGAATCCCAACAAATACTGAGTTGCTATAGTGTTTCAGGAATTTTACAAAGATCTTGCCCCTTCCCCATCTAACTGCAGTATGTTTTCACAAGGGTTGTTCTGTGCAGTGGAAATGACGAGTGTAGCCTGTGAAATGAATGCGTCAGTGAAAAAAGTAAACAGCTCATGGTTTGGAGACAGTGTAAGCTTTGGAATATCTTCAGTTTGATAGTTTTATGAACGCACACATGCGTCTAAAGCAGTGTTTTTATTTTCCCACTCACATGTGCCTTCCTCATGGGGCAGAAAAGGGGTCTATTTTGTTATTCCTGGGCTCAAAACGCTGCTTTTCATTAATATTTAACAAGGTTTTATTTCTGATCTACCTTACTACTGTTTCTCAAGCAACTCAGAAACACATTTACACATTTGACCTTTCAGAACAAGTGGGAAAGGTAGTCGGGCCACTAATAAGCCCAGATAAAGGAGCAGAGAATGAATCTTAGCATCTTCTAATTAGGAGAGAGAATACGGTCTTTCACTTTTAGCCTTTGGATTCAATAGTTCATAAAAGTAACTAGAGAAGGGTATGTCCATGTGCTTCATCTTTTCCCATCCTTAAATCACCCACGTGGTGATAGGATATGGAAAGGAAGAGGGGAAGATAAGAGAATATCATTTTATGACTGTGTAAGTCTATGGTGTGCCCAAGTTTTGGGGGTGAACTTGCAGTTCTGATTTTCCCATTGAAATAGAAGAGGGCAGCAAGCATGGAGAGCAAGCAGCACCAATGAACCTTACGGAGCAGCTTCTGTACAGGAAACAAATGCATACGATGGGGTTCTCTTGGTCTTCAGTAATGTCATAGTCCTAATAGAAGAGAAAGGAGTGATATAATTTGTCTAATGTGACTGAGAGGGGAGTTTAGGGCTGGTTTATCCTGAGTACTGTGTTGTTATCTAAGCTTTATTTCCTTTTTTCCTGCCTGGATGGGCTTGAGAGATGCAGCAAGGATGAAATTCCAGCCTCGTGCATGTGGTAGGATAAGCAGTTGAGATGAAGCCAGTTTTCCCACCTGTGTAGCAGCAGGGTAGCAGCTTTGGGAAAGAAACTCCTCTTTATAGGCTGTATTTGCCTTGTTTTCTTCTGTATATGTATGTAAATTAAAATACAGAGTAAGAGATAGTAACTCTTTACAGATTTTTCTTGTGTGTTTTCCTCACCATCCAAAATTGGCTCATTTGACAATATTTTCTTTTTTCTGTTATGCTTCCTTCCTTTTCTTTCCCATGTATTAATAAAGTTCATGCTGTGCATGCAAAATAGGTAGTTTTGGTGGAACTGAGGGCAAATGTTCACTTTTGTTTTCCGGAGGAGGTATGATACAAACTGCTATAATCCCTGCATCCCACTGTTGTGCTTCACTCCCACCTTCTACTCCCCAAAGGAACAAATCCTCATTAAATTGTCATACTCTCTCTGTGTTTCCTTTCTCTTTGCTCTTGGCTAATCACAAAGATTTTTGTGGGTAAATAGAAGCCTCCTTCCTCTGCCTGCTCCCCGTGCCCGGCAGACTCTCTGAATGAAGCTACAATCCTGCATTTCTGACATCAGAATAATTATTTATGGAGATTCAGTGCCCGGCGTGCCAAGCACAGAACAACAGTGTCGCTTAGGAGTTGGAGCTATACGTGACAGTCACTGGCCAGTCTCCCACTTGACTGGTCATGATAACAGAGAGGAAAAGAACACAGGATAAAGACCTCCTTTAAAAAAAAAAAAAAAGAAAAAGGAAAAAATAACCCCACCAGTTTTTATAGCACACTCAGGCTTTTGACATTTATAGTTTTGAAGACAAATGTTCACTGAGTGCTAAATTGAACTTAATGAAATTAGTCCTGGACAACTGGCTCTGGGTGGTCCTGCTTGAACCAGATGATGTTTCTGTATCTCAGCAGATAGTTTTCTGGACCTGTAAGGAAAGATGGAAGGCCTGTGTTCTGAAACATTATTCTAGATGACATGCTGTCAGCAAGATATCACCCTGCTTGTACAATACTTCAGCCTGAAACCATCAAATTTGTTTGCCATGGGGAGTAGTTAACACAGTGTCCTGACTAGTTTCTGTGCATCTATTGATTATCTTCTCACCTCCAGTTTCCATGTTTTTTATTTTCTAGTTTCCTTTCTCTTTTGTTCCAAAAATCCGTCTCCTTCCTTTCTTTTTACAATAGCCGGGTAAGTTCTTGGTCTTGCCCACGCCACCTAAAAAAGCTTCTGTGAATTGACTTTTAGGGTATGTTTCAAGACTTTTGGTACCCAACACTACTTTTACAGCTTCCAGTAATGCATTGCTGACCTCAGCAATGTGATGCCATGACAGAATTATAGTTTCTGGAATTGAGCTGGTTTTTTACCTGCTCTAGTACTGTAATGAAACTCTAGAGTTTTCCTTTAGTGCTTTAAAAATGTGATTCTTCTTCCCCTTCTCAATGCCCAGAATTATTTGGGTTTTTTTTAGAAATGTTGTTTAAAAGAAACCGGCAGCTGCCATGCAGCAGTCAGGCTGTAGCTCTGAGGGCAGCCTGCCTTATGCTTTTTCGTGGTGAGTTTTTAGCAGAAAGGTACCTCATACTCCTCCATTCTTTGAAAATATACTGAGATCTTAATGTGGGGACTTCTGGAATGGAAAAGGCCTTCTGTCTTTCACGTGTATAATTTCCTTCCTTCCACAGCCAGATCTCTTTGCATTGTTGTGGTTACAGCTGTCAGTCTTGCATCCTCTTCATTCCATGTCATGTATTACCACCTTTATCTTCTAACTTCCATCAGACTATTATTGTTCCAGCTGTTTGGTTTTATGCAAATAGTACCACTTTTTTTAAGTGATAAGTGTTCTTTCTTACTCTTCACTGTTCCTATCACTGTACTACCTTTTCCTGTGGGAGTTTACATACCAGTCTGTAAAAACCACCACCGTTGGCACCACAACTTTACCATCAGGTGGTCAGATGTCTGACGCCACCAAGCTTGTCCAACTGACTTCAACCAACAGTATTTCCTTGCTGAAGGCTTTGTTACCCTGTCAGCCTGACAGGCTGTGTACAGATAGTTTTTCACTAATTGCATTTCAAGTTACTTAATCTGAAGGCCTTAATTCTTACTCGGAAGCAAGCATTACCCCCCAGATGACAATTCCTTCGCAACAATGTGTATTCATTCCCTTTTTCCACATTGGTTGTTTTGACAACTGTCCTTTTATGTTGCTGTGATTTCAGTTTATTGCTTCACACTTTCTACAGCTGTATATAACAAAGTAATTGTTTTCACTATTCATAGGAAGTGTTCAGTTCCAGGTGTGGTTTATGATACCCTTTCAGTCGAAGATAAACACTTGTTCCTTGTCTGAAAAAGTGATTTATATGCTTTCCCTCCCAGCAGCCTGTAGGAGTCCTTCATTGTTCTTCTTACTTTCTTTACTAACACAAATACGAAATTTATATTTAGTAAAGATAGCTCAACAGTTCACACATATTGACAAAGCAACAAATCACAACGTTACACCTGCTGCACCACCACAAATAAATGAGAAAAGGTGCTAGGACCACTACCAGTACACCACATCAGAATCTTTGTGCTGCAGTGAGTGCCTTTGACATTCCACCTCCTTCCCAAATGGTCTCTCTATTCAGAATTAATTTTCCTGTAAAATTTGGCCTCAATGATTGAATTCAACCTCTGTTTACAGATCTGTTTCCTGTGTAATTTCCTTGTCCTTTGATCAAGTACTGGAAAAGTGCTTGTTTAGTTTACTGGAAATCCGACTTTTAACTTAGGAAGTAAACACCCTTTTCTTCTACAAACTTCAGGTGACTTCTCTCTCCTTCTGTTTTACTGTCTTCATGAATCGTGTAGATGTCTATAGGACTGATCCTCAATCTCTTTACCTAATTTGCAGAGTGTTAGTAGTCATCTTGTCTTAAGTAACAAGTGCTTTAAACAGCTTTATTGGATTATCATTGACTTTTGTGGTGTCTATTTCCAGGCAGCTGTGGGTTGACAGGTAGTCATACACAGTGTTCTCTCAACTTCTGTCACTTCAGAGGTATCTAAGAATTACTCAGTGGATGTGATGTTCTGTTTTAAAAAAAAGCAACATCAATAACAAAAAAGTCAGCTTTGCTGTTGTATACTGATGCAATCTTTTTTGCTTTTGTTTGGGTTTTTTTGTTTGGTTAGTTGGGATTAGTTTTGGTTTTGGGTTCCTGCTTGTTCTTTTTTAACTTTTGCTGTAACAAATCAGTTTGAGTTAATTCTTTGTCTGTTAAGGGTTCTGCATAAATAGGGCTTCAGAACCACTAATGAATAGCTGACCGCTTCATGGTGTTTTGTTTGCTATCGTATCTTCTTAACATTTGGCAGCTCCTTGGAGGAATTCCTGAGGATTTGGTTAGTCTGTAATGATTTGAACAGAAATATAGTGTGTGAATGCCCATCTCCTGTAATTGTGTTTGCTGCTACTTCCCAAGGCTCTGTATCAGTCTCTGTATTCAGAAAATCCTTTTGGTATTAGAATTTTTCTTCTGGGGCTATAAAACAGTGTGATGAGATGACGCTCACAACTCCTTTGCGGGAGAAGTTGTGAAGGAATGAATGCTGGTGGAGTCTCGTCGCCTTGGTCGGTGTGCAGTGGTTGACCCTAGTTGTTGTCTCCCTTGGGTTTGGCTTGGACACTAGGTTACGCTTTCAGCCTGACACGTGTAGGGTTTGAACTTTCCTACCAGGGAACTCCTGAATGTTCAAACGCAGAAGCTTCAGCTGTATTTTTCTTAGTAACAGATTTTACTCTCTATTGTGATTTAATTCATTGAAGTTCTGCAAGCACCTCTTGAATTGACATATCTGCCCTTTTTTCTTCTTCCTTGCTATTTTTGAGTATTAGGTTCCAGATTTGCTTTCATATTGTTTTTTCTAGAAGCCCTGTTCAGTTCTTTCTAAAGTCTTAAACTTACCAAATTTGAAAGTTTGTTTTCCATGCTGGTGGTTTTGTTTAGCTTGTTATATTCTGTGTTAAAACAAATACTGAGGAGCTACCCATTCTTCTATTCTTGCATGTTACATGATCCTCACTGCTTTCATAACCTATTAGGTTTTCTGTCTGTCAGATGAAACTGTTTCCACACTTCATTATTATAACTTTCTGTGTCCTTTCCTTAATGTATTGCTGCTTGTTTTTAACTAATGTTTTGTTTCACCTACATGGAATTCTGTTCTGTGCTCTCTGCTATTTCAAGACCACTTCAAAAGATATATCTGAAGAAATATATCTAAATTATAAATTCTGATCTATAGTCCTGTTCTAGTCCTCACAAATTATTGAAAGAAAGTAAATATTTTAGAACACGTTTTCCTACAGCAGGCGTAAGTCTTTACTCCCCACCCCTTCCTGAGCCTGGGGAGAAACCCTGTTGATCATGCTGTGCAATACATCTTGCAAATCTTTTTTAACATTTTCTGTCATGATTTACAAGGCCATAAAGAAATAATATTTTGAACATCCCTGTTGATTTTATTTTTTTTATGAAAGCAAGAAGTGAAAAAGGCTTGGCTGTCCAATGAATAGCCTCCTGTTTGTTTGCAGGCAAGAACTGGCACAGATTTGTAAGAAGAATTTCAAAAAAAACGTTGTAAAATTCTGCATTCTGTTAGCTTGTGACAGATTGCCTTTTGATTTAGTTGAACCTGTCATACAAGTGTATTTAACAGAGTAATAAGTTTATTATAATTCAAAATATGTTACTGACATTTCTTAAAAGTAACTGTTAATGCTTTGGTCCATTTTCCCACCTCAATGTTCTATTGATTGAGCATTGAGCATCTTGGTCAGTTTAACAAGTTTTCCAGCCCTATTTCTCTTAAAACCATCTTTTTTTTTCTTTAAAAAGTGTGCTACCCCGTCCCCAAATACGAAGCTGAGCAGTAGTTTCTGTGTGGCTGTATTATCTCTTCAATCAGCGATGATTAATCATCAAGAATTGTGCTTGGTGTGTACTATGATAATAAATCATTGTGATTTCCAGCATTTTGGACTGTAATTATCGTAGATGCGATGGCTCCAGCTTCTGATGTTTTTTAAGGCTTTTCTTTTACACAGTGTATGATGGAAATCTGCAGAATCTTGCTTTAGATTAAGTCAGTGCACATGTGGTACTTAATGCATGGGCTGCATTAATGTCCGCATGATGCATTGCTGCTGTTGGGCTGTTTGAGGCACTGCTAGAGCCTATTTACGTGGGGGGTGACTTAGCAGGGAGGTGACTTCCAGATGCTTGGGTTCTTGGGGCCCAAGTTGAGGTCACGTGAAGAATGAGTGGTGAGGCTTAACGAAGCACAGGGATGAGTTGCACTCAGCAGGTCTTGCAGTAAGTATGTTTTCAGAAATCCAGGTTGTCTGGGAAAACAGGCAAGTTACTGAAAGGTGGCATAATTTGGATAATGGAGATCTAGCCTTTAGGCTTGTACGTTTTAAGACCAGTTTGACTGGTTAAGGTGCAGAAAGGAAGTACTGTTGCGTAAAAATATGCAGTCAGATGGAAAAAGAATACAAAGCTGGAAGCACAGGTCACTTTCCTCCTACTGCATCATGATGTCAAAACGCAATAAAATGCTTTTAGCATTCAGCTATAAAAGCTCCTTTAAAGGAAATGAAGAGTATTGAAGTTTTCTGATGAAAGCAGAGTTGACTTGAAGTTTTTAGTAGCTGCTTTTTTTTTTTTTTCATTTGCGCATCCACAAATCTGATATAACATTCATGAGACCTTTTGTACAATTATTGAAAATGGAAGGTTGTCAGTAAATCAAAGAAAGATAACCTTTTTGACCAAGACAACCTTTTTGGACTTTTAAGGATAAGAGAAGGAATATGTGGATCTTATTGATCTCTATTTTTACAGCACTTTGCAAGCGTACATCTCTTGGCTGGTATTATGTGTTGACAACAATATCATTGCATTTGAGATGAAAGTATTTGCCGATGTGCTTGTAAGAAGTGACAAGTTAATGAAAAGTAACCTTTTCTGGTACTAAGACAAACAGCTCCACATTAGTCAAGAAAGCTTCTTTCCTAAGGCTAATTGGCCTGTCTTTATTTAAAGCAGTCTTGTCTTGCTTGGCACAGTTTCGAAACTGTGTGCCACAAATGTTCTCCTTGCCTGAAGAAGATTGTCACTGGGATGTTGTCAAAGCTATGAGTGGGGGAACAGGGGAAGGTGGAAGAGCAGAGGTGTAGCTCTTTAACTATTTTCACTATGTTTTAGATTCCCAGAGCAGCTGTTGCACACTTGTGTAGCGGATGTGACAGACTATTGTTAAGTTAGTGCCCTTTCCTCCGTGCAAAGCACACCAGCCTTCCTGATTTATCTCCTTCATCCTCTTGTGCCCCTTGCGTCCTGTTCGTTGGTGTTGCTCGCAAGTAGCCAAACTCAAGGTGACAGATAAGCTTTTGAACTTCCCTGTAAAGATGAGAAGGGGAGATTTTCAGTATTACACATATTTTTATGTGTGAACTCAAATGAGAGGATGTGCAGGTTGCCACTGAATTTACCCAAGACTATGCAGCCTGAATTAGGCTTGTCTGCCTTTAACTTTTAATTATTTTTATGAAATTTCCTGCTCATTGACGTGTCCAAACTGTTTGAAGTGAATACATATTCTGACTTTTTTATTTTTCCACATGTTTTTTTCCCTCTTTATTCTCTGTATCATGAACCTGGGATAGTGCATTTGCATCACTACTGATTTCTTTATAATCTTGCCTTGAAAATTATGTAGAATGGTTCTTATTCTTGAAAATATAGGATAACTGCATTTTAGAATTGCGAGATCGTTAGTCATTATGGGTGAAACAAAGTAGTAGCGGAAAACCCAAACGCAGTCTCTGTTGGGAATTCTTTTGTGCCTTTGTGCAGAATGCAGGCTGTTCCTGCAATTTTTTATTTTTTCAGTTTGCTATTAGAGCATTTACATACATTATTATGCAATAGCTAGATTAAAAGAATGGTCTGTGCTCATAAATTCTCATTATAGAATTACAGTAACAGCTGAAAGGAATAAGAACAAGGATCCTATTATTCTAGATGCTGTATGTGTGATAGCTAGCCCTGACCCTGCAGTTATTTCAGTGTGGGAACTTTAAAGTGCAGGTAGTTCAACTTAAAAGTTGGAGGGAGCTTTTTCATTCTGCAGCACCTTCCTGAAGAGGTTTTAGAGATAAGCCAATTCTTGCAAGCCCTTAACATTTGATCAGATGAAATTACTTCGTTTGAAATTCTTTCTTTGAAAAGAGAGTGATCAGAGAGCATTATTTTACTATTGTGTCTTTTGTTACTTCATTTTAAAAAAGGGCATAATAAAGGTACATCCTAACAAGTTAATAAGTATGTTACAACTTCTTTCAAGTGTATAATTATGCATACTATTTCTAGAATTTCTCTTTTTATGTAGAAAATAGCAACCTCCTGTATACATTTAGGCCTTTAACTTTCACATCTGTGACCTATATCTTTGAGTTTGCTCTCATGTGCCTGGGATTAAAATGGGCAGAACTATAATTACAGTTGACTTAATTGTCAGCAAGTCGTGAAACATAACATACCACACTCTCATCTCTCATGTGGAAGAAGACCTCTTTGTATTGAGTATAGCTGTCTGAGAAGACAGTAGGCATCATTGTTCAGCTCTGATTTTAAGAAAGCAAATAATTAAAAGATCCCACAAAACTGTTTAATGTATGACTGCCCCTTAGAGGAAATTTGGTGTGTTGTCCAGTTGCAGTGATTGCAATGTGCTTGTAGACAATGTTGTTCAAAATGAAGCTTGCTTCTCATGATTTGTTGGCAAGTCAAGTCTTTACATTCTGGACTGATAAACTGCAACATGTGAAAGCACAGAATTGTGTTAAAAATAAAAATTGGCAGAAGGATATAGTAGAATAGTGTATGTCTGTGCTGCTAGATAAAGGAGCAGGAAAAGAGCCGCTGTGCTGTAATAGTTTCTTTGCTGTCACTGGGGTAAGTTGATGTGGGTGGAATTTTCTTTTTTTTAGAAGCAAAGCCATGGTTCCTTATTGGAAGTAACTTTGTACCTGTGATCTCTGTCACATTGGTAGATTCTGAGATCTTCTAGTTGTGACTGCAAACTTGCCTTACCTTTTTGGCAGCCTGTAAGTTCATGAGAACACAAGGAATCTACTCGTGAAGACTTAACTTGCAACACAGACCAGGCCTTTCTGCTCACGTGAGGTCTGGCTGAATTGGAGTTATTCTTGTATCAACTAGCGATGAAAACTTCCATGACTTGTTTCATTTTTGAACAGGATTGTGCAACCAAAAATAAAGGATTATTGAAATTAGTGTTAATTTCTATAGTGAAGTAGTAATGTTCTTTTGAAGACTTCTCTGACTGCCGATTATTCATCTCTTGGTCAGGTACAACTGGTAAAGCATCATCTCCACCGCCTGTAATAGATACGAGACAGATGAGTGAGAAGCTGGAGACGATATTGTATCAACTCCGTCAAGTAACTCGCGAGAGGGATGAGCTGCGCAAACGACTTGCACTTTCATCTCCTGGATCAACTTTTGATGACTGCAGGTGAAAATAAAGGAAATGTAACCATTTCATTTAATCCTCGGTAGTGTTTTGACTCCCGCTTGCTTGTAAAGCAGCAAGGATATTGCAATGTATATATGCTGCTTGTTAACCTGCTTGCATCCTGGGGGTGATGTATGTATACGTAGGGACCACATCCAGGTTTGAAAGCTGCCTGTTAAATGCCTACTCCTGTTTTCTCCAGCAATTTTGCTGTGGGAATGAAGGGAGTAGGGCTCATCTCTGTGTTGGGAGAAGAAAGCAAACAAGTTGTTTAGGGTTCCTGGGTTATGTTGTGGGCAGAGAAAGAACAATGGCTGAAGCATTTGTTGTTTTGAAAGCAAGAGAGGAGAAAGGGAAATAGCTCTGCATGCTTGGCTGGAGGACAGAAATTAAGAGAGGGAAAAAACATCTCTCAGCTATTCCTGTCCTTCTCAAGGGGGAGAGGTTTGGACTTCTGTTGAGGGGAGTAAGCATTGCTTAGGAGATACACTTCCTGGTATGTATGTATATTGAAGGACTGTGAAGCGTTAACATGTTGAGAGTAAGGAACTCTCATCCACTGAGAAGTTATGGGTGCTGGCAGTGTTCATAGTGGGTTAACGGCCAGCTTTATGCAGCTCATTCTAATATGAGGGTTGATAAGTTACGAGGAAGATAGTACTCAGGGAGTGTATGAGTTAATTGCAGATAAGGGGTTTATTGGACAGGAAACAGAACTGGTTTATTTCAGATGATTACAGACCTGCTAGTGTTTATACATGTGACTTGGGGCACACACAGCAGGTATTTTTTTCCTGCAGTAAGTGCACGTAAGAGACGTTTTCTGAACCTTGAAAAAAATTGTCTGTCACTGAATTTGAAATAAGAACAAAGAACAAATATTCTTGGAGCTATGATGCATAGCTTTTCTGAACTTTTAGGATTTTGTTTGTTGTTTGTATTTGTTATTTCATCAGCTCTACTGTTATGTAGTCAGGAGGTTTATTAAACTTTTTGTCCTTATGAGATAAGGTCAAGATTTGAGTCGGTGAACTGGAATGAGAGAGTC
The DNA here is from genome assembly GCA_013400375.1 of Thinocorus orbignyianus. Lineage (NCBI taxonomy): Eukaryota > Metazoa > Chordata > Aves > Ciconiiformes > Thinocoridae > Thinocorus > Thinocorus orbignyianus. The sequence goes on along the minus strand of VXBW01007377.1, from coordinate 1,639,699 downwards.
TGGGTATTTTATTCACTCCTTAGCTACTCATCTTAATGCCCCTTTCCTCCCTCCGTGAGTTCTGAGCGCAACTTTAAGAGAATTGTGTTCTATCTGGAGGCCTCCAAGTGATATGGGTACAGGAGAGGAAGAGGCTGTCAAAAGTCAACGTCTTCTGCATAGCTTCCAGTTACTTATTTATGCAGAGGGATTTCTTATTTGAAGTCACTAGAGCTTAGGCATTGAGGATTTCAGAGCTTTTATGTTCTCCGTAATCCAGGATGCTATTAATAAAGTTCCGATGAGCTGTCCTCTAGACTGCCCTAGTTTTTCCTCTTAATTGTTAAATCAATCTTTTGCTGCCAGTGTAGGATTCGTATGTTGTGGAAAATAGAAATGTTTACAGCTTAGAGAACAACTCATCAAAATAAACATTGCATTTGGGCAGTGCTTGGACAGTCTGTGTTAGATGGAGGATGCTGCCTTCCAAACAATTAAGTGTTTGAATAGTGAGAAATTAATAAAGATTATTAGTTGACTTTTTTTTTTCCTCCAGTGTGAAGGCAACTATTCTTCTCATCCACATCCATCATCCATAATCTGGATGTTTTCTGAAAACTTGCTGGTTTGGTTTGGTTCTGTTTTGGTGGGGGTTTATTTTTGGATTTTTTTTGGTTGGATTTTTTTTTTAACTTTATTTTGCATTCTTCATATAAAAGTAATCCTCAGACTTCCAGGAGTCTTGCTCAACCATGGCAAGCTGTTACCCTGAAGTGTGAAAGCTTGAAGATGGTTATTTAGATGGTGGCTTTTACAACCCAAAAAGGGGCTTTTGCTTTCCTGGCTGTGCATGTGGCTTTAACCGTGGCTGTACCTAACGCAGGTGGTGCAGAGGCAAATCTTAACACCAAAAAGGGGCTTTTGCTTTCCTGGCTGTGCATGCGGCTTTAACCGTGGCTGTACCTAGCACAGGTGGTGCAGAGGCAAATCTTGATGCGTCACGCTGGCGTGCATCAGACCAGTGGCAGCTCACAACACATAGGTGGGCTGGGCTGGGCTGGCAGCTGCAGAACCGAGAGCTGTTTTCCAAAGCAAGCGTTGACTAAGTCTAGAGCGGTGGAAGAGGAGGCGCAGGAGTGGATTGTGATGTGCTGAATCAGATGAACATGTGTCATCCTGCTGGACAGGAGCAGGGATTGCTCATGCTGTGCTTGTGTCACTTCACAGTGACTGTGTGCCTGCACGTGTTGTGGGTGATTAAGATTTGACCAAATAATTTTGCGTGCTCAAGGTGTACTTTATAGACTTAAACTTGCTGTGCTTACTACTTATGGAGCAGTAGAAGAGAACAGCAATACAATAACCCACCTAAAAACTGCCTTTGAGATGAGACTGAGTCATCTGTAATTGCTGTTGGTAATGCTGGAACTGCAGTAGAAATAAAAACATTTTCAGGTTGTTGTGTAAGCTTTGCCCACAAAATTGGATCTGCCATCGGCATTAGCTTGTACGTCAGCATCAGATACGTGTAAATGTCAGTCTCACCGTGGCCTTGATTTATGCTCAGGGTAATTCCATGGGAATACAAAGGGCTTGTGGAGTTGCTATATAAGTATCAGAAAAAACAGTTGGACCTTTGATATTAGCACTTTAAATTTTGTTAACATTTGAACCAATGCTTCCAAAATATTAATTGACACTTTTCCTTTGCTGAAATCGTAGTTCTCTGTATTTTGTGAGGTGTTTTAGCATAAAACTCTGATGGTCTTACTTAAGCAAAACTCAGCCACTACATGTGTTTGAATGGGCTGCATTTTCATTTTTGACTTCTGACCAATACTCCTCCTGTTTTTCTTGCTGAGACATAAACCCTTGGAACAGCACCATGGAACATATGGCCTTGGCTGTCCTGGTGTTTTTTATTTCATGTAGAGGAGTTAGAATGCAGGGTGGTACCAGTGTCATTGGTTTCCTTTCTCATTGTGTAGGTAGGCTAACTTTTGTTGTTACTTATGTGATACTCATTTGTAAATGGGAATTTTTTTTATTTTAGGTTAATACTACTGTTATTTCAGCAATATATGAAATACACGCAGTTGATGTTGGACTTGTAGAACAAGTTCTCACCATAGCTTTGAGACTGACCTAGTAGTTTGCTCTAGTAAAATTTTATACACGCAAATATTTTGCACAAATAAGAATTTGTGATTACAAGCTTAATCTCAACAAGTTAGTGGGTCTCAGTAAGTGTAATGCTTCAACTGAGAGTTAAACTGTACTTCAGTTAATGTTGTCATTTTAATGACTGTGCTGGACAGATGGTGTCTACTTGCCATAATTTCACCCTAAAGTCTAATTTAAATCACTGCTTAGGTTTTTAGTGATTCTGTCAAGAGTGTGAACATTTCAAATGGACTTTTACTTATGCTAACTAGAGTTGCATTTCAGAAGAATAACACCGGGTAGTTGCAGTAATGTGTTTCTAGCACTGTATGGATAACGTACTACTTCTTTTGGCACCCCTATTAAACAGTGAATTAAAAAAAACAACAGACATCCCTGTAGGACGTGACTTGAATATTTATTTACTTCTATGAATTTGACTTCTAATTATTACTAAAGACTGCTGGTCAGGGAAGGGGCTTTTGGTTTTGTTTTCCCCAAGAACACTTCTTTGGAGAAAGGAGAAAAAGTGGAATTACAACTGAAGGTTTTTCTGCTCAGCAACCCAAATGTAGCTGGTTTACTAAAAAGCACCCCCACGTTACACACACGCACTCCCTTAAAAGTCTGAGAGTCAGATGTGGCTGCCTTTTTAACAACTCTCACCGTTGCGGGAGTGTGAAACCATTTTCATTGCAACTCAGTTGCCAGCTGCGTTTCAGTTCCAGAATCCACGTTGCGGATCAGGATGATCAGGATTCTAATGGCTTTTCAGGCTGTGCTTCTGCAGAAGCCGCTTGGGAGAGAGTGAGGTGGGAGGGAGGATGGTTGTTCCGCGCAGCAACAGAGCAAATCTAATATGAGAATAAATAGAGTCAAATTAAAAAGCAATTGTTTTCTTTTGGGTTGGTTGTTTTGTTTTTTTTTTCGTTGCCTGTAGAGTTGTAAGAGACCCAGGAGGTGACACAGGAACAGCTGGCAGAGTATTGCACCGTTTTGCACTGTTGAATTTTCTAGTTTCAAAAATTTTATGACTCTGTACAGGAGGAACAGTTCAATGTAGAGTCTGTTTTAGAAGCTTAGTGCTTCAGGACAAAAGGCATAACCCTGCTAATTTAGTTTCTAGCATGATTCGTCATTTTTCTAATAAGTAAAGAAAGATCTGTGTGATGACCACATCTTCTAGACATAATCTGTGTTGGTCAATTGCTTGATAAAGTAGATTAGATTATTTTAGATTTCTCGTCTCAGTGATCCTGATATACCAAAAAAAAAAAAAAAATCAGTCAAAAATTTTCTTCTGATTTACTCTGGCTTTCACTTTGTTCAGCTTACTGAAAATTGCTTTTTGGAGATTATATTGGCTTGGAGATTCTTATTAATTATTTGAACAAAATTTTGGGTATCTTATGGAGATGTGAGGTAGATTCTGACGTGTTTTCTCATTCATTTATAGTAGTTTTAAAGAACATGATAACAGTCAGGTAAGTAATTCAGCAGAATGACTTGGTCAAATCAGTTAAAATTCAATGCTCAATTAGTCAAACCGGTCTGATTTGCTGACACAGATGCACATGTTTGGTGTCCTGTTGAAATAACTTTCTCTCCGCCTCAGTGCTCATTTTCCTCGGGAGCTGTAGATAAGGTCCTCCGGCTGCTGCCCGCATGAGAAGTTTTCTCTAGCCCAGGTCTCCCTGCAACCCTCGCTTGCCTTGGGCATCTTCTTTTCAGCTCTGGGCACTTTCTTTGAGAGTTTGATACGGTAGCACAGGACATCCAAGCAGTCTGTCCTTGACTTGTTCTTGTTTTGATGGACAGTCGTGCACTTAGATATTATGGCTGCTCGGAAGAGAGGTACCTACTCTCCCTGGGCTGGTTTTAACTGTATTACTGTTAGACAGGATTATCTCATTACTAGATGGTACATTTCAGTATAAAACTAATAGATGTCAGTCAGTGAATTTTTAATTGTGGTTGCATCTTAATGTGAAGTGGTCAGTATTTAAATACAGCGTAATACAAGTATCAACAGTTGCGTAATACTGTGATTTCCCAGACTTTTCATTCTCTTTAGTAGCCGATGTTTAATTTCATATTCTTTATCCACACTAGACCTAGTCCAAAACCAAATCATGACTATGAAAGGCTGAAGATTCAGTGCATGAAGGCCATGTCAGACCTACAGTCTCTGCAGAATCAACACACCAAGACACTAAAAAGATGTGAAGAAGCAGCAAAAGAGGCAGACTTTTATCAGTAAGTATTAGTAAAGCCATACGAGGTAAGAGTTTACCAGTCTATGCTCGATGATAAAGTATTAGAACATGGTAATAAAATGGGGTTTTTTCATTCTTTTTTTTCAACTTTAATTGCAAGATTAATTGCGTGCATCAGCTAAAAACATTTCTGGCCTATTTGAAATGATCAGGTATGGATTTCGGTTTTTATTTTGAAGAAACAGAGAGAGTAATCCCTGATGTCTTGATGTGACACTGACAGGGAAAGCCTGGTTACAGCCTTGCAGTTATAGTTCAGCAGTCTTACTGTCAGGCTGAAGAGCAGAATATCATTTGAGAGAATGTCATTTGTTACTGTTTTTTAGTAGTCAGCTCTCACGCTCACTTGTGTGAGTTTTAACACAGGCTTAGACCAATTGTAAGCAGTTATGAAATTGCAGTAAAAGAGGGAGAAATTGGTGAGTATTTCCAGTGTGTATTTCTGTTGAAAAAAACAGTCATCGATGCAGGTAGGAACATGTTTTCTTCATTTGAAAGGAGGACAACTGAGAAATAGAAGTATAGGTAAATGCTTGGTTTGAAGTTTATTTTACTTAAATCTACCCTGTGAGGTAAGACTAGGATTTAGCAAACAGCATTTGTTTTCCTTGGGAGCTGCTAGTTTTTCCCTCACACTTTCACCCACAACTCTCCAAGCCTCTCAAGACAGACATCGTTTCTTTACGTTCTTCTTCAGAAACCTGAAAACAGTGTTAAAGATTGTCAGTGGGTACAGATGTAGCAAGTTGTGTGACTTCTTTATAAAGAGGCTTATTCCTAGTTTCGTTTGAGAATTTTCAAGTACTTCAATTTGCTGGTGAATCCTGTGCGAAGCGTTGGTGGTCTGTGCAATGCAGATGGATATTTTCCAAGCTGAATTACTTATGTCTATCCAATGCTGACGTGAAATGCTTGTCGTCTTTGTCCTAAAAAATGAGTGTTTTTCTTACCTCATTTAGGAGTTCTGTAGTCCCTGAAACCATACTGTGTTACGCTCTTGTCTACTTTGATATTTTCATAATAGTGGAAAAAGATTTAACCTCTCATGTGAGAAGAAAAACTCTTTAAGTTTTAAAAGATACAGCGGTTGCAATACTCAAGCATACCAAGAATATAGCCATATTCCTCAGAGACCCACAGTTTAGGCTTCTGCAAAATTATGCACATATATAAGTGAAAGCTTTCGCTTTACTCTTGCTACAGACTAAGATTATCTGGTCAGAAGAAAGTACAGTGTTTTTTAATTGATTCAGATAAAATTATCTGTATTATAGGAACTTATTTACTTGGATTTGAATAATTAATTTTCCTACTTAAAACTTGAGGGAGGCTGAAACTCACAGTTGGAGTTTAGGTGTCCAAAACATGACAACACATGTTGAAATCCATGCACGTAACTCCTGCTGATCCTGTGAGTAATTGTTAGGGTAAAGAAAGGAATTGAGTAGAACACATTACTCAAATGCTCTTTACTCCTGCAGTAATACTTTAAAAGAAAAAAAAAAAAGTTCCCATCCAAAGAATTATTAGTTTTCAACAAAATCTGTTTTACACATGACAGATTAGTAACCTACATGTAAAGATTATGTGCATTTGATTGTGTGAATATAACTTGTCAAAAGCTTTGTTCAAATCAGGGTGTTCTAATTTTAATTTTTAAATGCTTTTGGTCATTCTGTGCAGGAAGTGTTTGTATTTTACTTCATAAAGAAGGAAGACAAAGCATCTTAAAATTTAAATGGCTGTGGGTCATATGCATTTATTTTTTTCCCTATAAATATGGATTTCAAACACCTTATCAGCAGGTGTGAGAGTTCAGTTTGAATTAATCTGTTGCAACAACAAAAACACGTGTCAGTATCCAAATGTTACTCTTTTTTATCTGTGGTAATAAAATACATTCAGTTGATTCTTCGCTCTTTTTCGACAAGGATCTGGTCTAATTTTGGGCTGCTACCTCGAATTACAGTCTGAATGCCAGCCTCATCATGTGTCTCTTAGGTGTTTAATTTTTAAGTGAGAGTGTATTTGTTTCAATAATTATAGCTTACATAATGAAGTTTGGAGAAACTTGCATAGCTTTTTACCTGCTTGAATGGAGCTGAAACATACATAGTGTGTTTTTGTTGGTTGTGGTTTGTTTTTTTCCAGTTTTTTTTTTGTTTGTTTATTTTTAAAACAATAGCATACAGAGAGATTTTTGTCCTTTTCAGTTGTATTTTGGTTAGCTTCTGCTCAGCTGAGGGGGCCCCAAGAGAAAGTGAAGGTGGTTAGTGGGATAATTATCTCCAGGATCATGTTACGCTCCCATTACACCATTTCTGTTTGTCTATCTGCTTGCTGTTAAAATGGCTATGAAATGGCTTTAGTGGGTGGCATAAATCCATCATCTCTTCTGATACTGTTTAAGAGTACTGTGTACTTTCATATGTTTCCACATTAATGTCCCTGTTGTTTCTGATTTTTTTTTCCCTGGGTGCTTGCAATGCTCAAATATGCAGAATTGAGTTAGTTTGACCTGCTTTCTTGGTCGGAAACTCATGCTTGTAATTAATTAGTCCAGGACTTCTCCCTGCTCTAAGAGCACTTTCTGTGTGCCCTGACAGCACGTTGCACAGTCGGCTGCTGAGTGACCAGTCCCAGCTGAAGGAGGACATGGACACCTTGAAGAGGAAAAACACGCAGTTGGTGCGAGAACATAATCATCTCCAGCAGTCGTGTGAGGAAATGAAGAGGCTCCACGATGAGGACCAGAAGGAGATAACGGACCTGCGCAGCCAGCAGCAGCAGGTGAGCTACAGCTCGTCGTGCAAGTGTTAGAAGAGATCATGAATTGCTTCTCTGATAAAGAAGTCAATAAAGCCAAACAGGCAGTATTGCTGCCTTTTATGTCTTACTCATTCTAAAATGTCCGCTTTACATTTTACAACACTGGGGGAGAAAATGAGATCTTGGATACTAATTGATTTTCTGTGTTTAGCTGGGAAAAAGAATGAAGAATACAGAATTTTAGGTGGTAATAAAAAAATTTGATGCAGAGGCGAAAAAAATGTACATGAGGGAGATTGTATGTGCACAACGTGGTTTTTTTTCTTCAGTGGGTGGAGAGGCATCAAAACCCTAGCATGAAGTTGCAAAGTTATTAAAAGATTACTTTTTTTCTAGGGTATTTTATGGGCTAGCTTTGAGCTAGCATACTAAGTTTGTCTTTTGTAAAGTATCACAGTAAGAAAAAGAAGTGATATGTAGGTTGGGGGATTGGAGGGGGATTGTTTTGTTTTTTTTCCCCCCAGTTATTTCCAGTGATACCAGAGAAGGATTGAGTTATGTTTGGTTGTTGAGGTTTGCAGACAGCATTCAGTTAGAACAAAGCTACAGGTTGATTAATGTTTTTGAACTTAAAACAAAAAAAAAAACAAAAACAAAAAAAAAAGGACAGGCTTCTCTGGAAGAAGCAGACATGTCAGAGCTGTGAGTAGGCTGCCTCTAGGACAACATTGTACATTCTGAAGAAAGAAAAGGAGGAGTGATAGTTAAGGAGCAACTGGTCGTATTAAGTCCATGGTTCACCCATGAAAAGCCTGATCATTTAGTTGGAATAGTTACAGTAGCGTGTGGAGTGGTTAAACAGAATATCTTGGTTAACTGTGTGTAGGCTGATTCACAGGGCAAGCTTGCAAGTCAAACATTAGGCTTCAGAAGCAAAACCTATGCAAACAAAAATAATTATTTGCTAGGGTAGGAGGGGCAAAGGTCAAAGCAAGCTGGATGAGCTGAATGGTGCTTTAGGAGGTGCTTTAGGGCTGGTGCCAAGAAGATCGAAGATTTGTGTTTGCTTTTGTTGGGAGTTCTGCTGTTTAGTGGATTGGTTCAGAAGGTGGCTGGTGTTCTGTGTAACAGAAATGGTTTGCTATGTAAACCTGGGCAAATCTGTAAACCTGCTCTGTGCCTCAGTTTCCCAGGCTGCAAAGCAGGGATGCAAAACCTCCAAGAGAAGGCCATTGTCTTTTGAGGTTCTGTCTTGAAGTTCGAAAGCAGTGCAGAAGGAGGCTGAAGTGTCATCGTCAGTATTTATTTAAAGAAATTCAGTCTCCTGTCAACATCACGATTAAACCTTTAAAGAAAATTCTCTATGTGACTCTATGCGAGAAAGTTGTATAACTCCGTTTCTCAGCATGTCAGAATGAATCATGGTGTCTTGAAGGGGCGCCAAGAGTCTTATCTTGTCTGTGTCATTTCTCAAAAAAATTAGTCTACCACTGTTTATGTTGATACCTCTGACGAGTTGTTTCGTCGTCAGGCCGTGGCAAAACACAACATCTCGGTGGCCTCGGAGAGCAAAACCTTTTGATCGGGTTACTCTTCGTGTAGGATTGTCGTGGGTTTGCTGTGTAGCAGCTGACCAGCTTAAGTTTCTGCTGCTTGCATATGAAGTTTCTTGTTGCCATGGCTGTCTTCCTCGGTCCAGCTGGGACTGTTTACTTTTTCTCAGACTGGGATTTTGAATGGGAGACCTTCCTTATTACACTCCTTCCTGTTTACAGCATTTCTGCCTTCCTCCATCAAATCTCTGTTAGTGAATTAATGCTGAATTCCATCTAACTTCAAGTATATTCGTCCGTCTTTAATTATTTAGTGTGCTTTTTCAGCAAAAAGACGTTCCCTGTGTGCTTTAGACAGAGAGAAGTGGTTTGTTTCTGGTTGGGTTCTCAAATACTTGGTCTTCAAAGCTGCTCTCAGGATGCTGTGGGAAGTAGTCTTCAGGAAAATGATGCTCTGGAGCAGGTTCAGATCAACATGTATTTACACTTTGTGTATATATGTGTACAGTTTATCACACGTTTAGCAGATCTGCAGTAGTTCACTGAAGCAGGCTAGCAAATCGTGGGCACAGATCTGTGCGGGTTATGGTAGTGAATCCACTGAGTAGGGATGGATGTGGAAATAGCCATGCCAAGGCTCTTGCCAGACTCAGCCTTGTTCCAGGACTGCTTTATAAACAGTAACTCGCTGCTTTTACATATCATGGTTAAAGGAGACCAGTGTCAGGCTGAAGAACTTTGTGCCCGTGTAGAGAAGTGGTTTCCTCGCAAGTGAGGGTTGTTATCTGCTGCCTGTGGGCAGTGAGTATGGGGCATCGATGGGGCACTTTGGATCTTTCCTCTGGTTTGCAGGCATCCAGGTTCTGCCATGTCCAGAAACTGCTCCTTACTCTATGAATATAACACACAAAAGGAAATGAGGAGCCAGTTTGTGCGTATAGGGTGGTTGCTATGTGATTGGTTTCAGCTTTTTATAGAGCTCATGTTTTCTGTCCTTTTTTCCTTCCTTTGTTAATACTTCTTATTTTCAAATTGTTACGCTTGTACATTTGTAGGCTAATGTTAAAATTATATAAATTCCTATAAATTTCTGTTTCTTCCCACCATTTCATCAAGACCAAATTTAAGAATTTAAGATTAGAGGACAAATACAGGAAAAAAAGGGTGATTTTTTTTTTTTTTTTTTTTTTTTTTTTTGAAAAAGGGAAGGAGAGGGATGGGAAGGTCTCATTTCAGGCACATCTTTTTGCCTTTTGCGAAGGAAGGACTAGATTTGCTGAAGCTCATTAGGGGCTTTGTGGTGTTGTTACTGGTCATTTATCGTCAGCGTTGCTGTTTACAACAAGATTCTTATGTCAATGGAAATTAATTTGAAACTAAGATCCAGATTCATGTTTAAATGGATTTTTCTCTTCCTGCTCCTATTTTATGGATAGCTTTTGAAACACAAACCTCTGTGGGTAGACCTCAGATGAAATATTGCGTGAATATTAAAATAAATACCTATGTGTATAACGTATTTTGGGTAGATTTTATTCTCTTGGGAGTTTTAAACTATTTAATTGCTCATGGAGGATACAGGCAACCTGTCATGAATGCCACCTCGTGGTTGTTTCCTAAATTACAGGAATCTTGGTCGTCAAATAACAATTACCTCTTGCTAAAACTACGAAGTACTTAAAAAACCACACTGAGTTTAATTACTGTTAGTAACAGTTACTGTTGGAGAGAGATTTTAATAAAATTTATGTTGTGATAAAGCAGAGGGTTTTTTCCCCCCCTGTTAACATGAAGCAGATAAAGTAAGGCTTAGACTAACAGTGATGCTTAAAAAGAGGCTCACTGTTTCCTTAGTCATTCGAAAATTAAAATTGGTTAATATATTCCTGTTCTAATATTGCTTCTTATATATATTATATTTTAAATTAAATTAATTGGACTGGTGGAAAACTGATTTTATTAATACAGTTTCTGTCCTTTTTATTAAGGTTATGAAGCAAAATGGTTCATCAGAGATATTAAATAAACTTTATGATACGGCAATGGACAAGCTAGAGGGTGTAAAGAAGGATTACGATGCCCTCAGGAAACGGTACAATGAGAAGATCGCAAGCCACAATACAGATCTGAGCCGCCTAGAACAGGCTGAGGAGGAGAACAGACGGCTTCAGAAACAGATTGACATGTTAATGAAGCAACGGGACACAGCAATACATTTTCAGCAGCAATATTCGACCTCTCTGAGAAGGTATGCTCGGGTTTTGATACCTTCAGATATGCTGTGAAAGCAGTAACGATTCCAATGTAGCATCTTATTTTCTCTGTGGTCAGGTCACAATTACTTTTTAAACTTTTTTTTCCACAATTTTTCTCTAGTGTGTTATCTCAGTATGATGAGTAAGCATGTGGTTTTATATAAGATTTTCTGGAAGGTCCTAGAAGGTGCCATGGGGATGTTTATTTGGAGAAATTGTGCATTCTCTTGAGAGAAAGATTTCCCAGCTAAGGTTTTGGAATTGTAGAAGGAATGTTAACCATTGTTTAGCTCATGTGGGAAAGGGATGGTTGTCCTTTCAAGCTATGTTTGTTCTGCTGTAGACACAGGAGTCAAATACAACCAAAGTTTTATTAAACCTGAGACTTAGTCTTCCAGAAAAGGCCCTTAATGGGTGATGAGTGTAGCAACGTACATATCTGCTTTCAAATAGAAAAAAAATAAGTCAACAGGAGAACATAATTTCTAAAAGGTTTCTGGCAAATGAAGATGTTCTTGGGCATAAGTTAACTTTTCATGACATTAGAATTGCAGACCACATGGGACTTGGAGCTTCAAGCTGGCAACAGAGTTCACTGGATGCAGATGCCTGGGAGTTTTGTTTCTCTGGGAAAGTGCTGCTGATACAAGCAGCACGAGTACCAGAACAGAAGGGCACAGACACCACGTCACACCACACTTAACCTTTTTCTGCTCCTCCTTAATATTAAGCCTACACAGATAACTGTATGGAGTAGGAGGGATGCTAATGTACATAAGGAATCCAAAGAGCATCTGTGGGGACGTGGAGGATGTTTTCACTGACAGAAGTTAGGGAAAATACACAGCTCCCACAGAGTAAGGCCAAAAATGTTGTTTTCTGCATTCATAGACTTTTAGTATTACAAAAAGGGGAGACTGAGAATAGATAATAATGTACACATGAAAGGCATGTAAATAGTTGTGATACATCTAATTAAGTTATAAGAGAACATGAGTAATAAGAGAATGAGTTATGTAACAGACTTGGATTCCATGGATTCCTGAAAGTGAGGGAGAACTTAATATATACTATAAGAAACACTGCAACCATACTGATATTTGCAGAAGCTCAACATACTTGTATTACGGCCCTCCTGATTTGGGTCTCCTCATTAAAAGGAAGGTGGGTTTGATGCTGAGCTGCGGTTGATTTTTAAGAATTTCGTGGAAGATATTCATGTTCCTGTGAATCAGCTAAATTAATATAACTGAACTTCTTGGAATTTTTGGAATTTTTGCCTTTTAGTTGGTTGACTTTGGGTCCGGGCTTCTTTTTTCACTTTTTTCTATTTGCAGAAATCTTTATTTGTCTTATGTTTATGTTTATATCCTTTCTTCGTAACCAAAACCATATTTCTCTGGGTGACTGATCAAAAATTTTTAAAATGCTTTTTGGGTGAGTATAGCTCACCCATAAGATGTACCAAACTTGTAGTTTGAGGATGAATGAGTCATAATTTGCAGCAATATTGCAGCAATAATTAATATTAAGTGTAAACACGGTCAAAATAGGTTTTAAAGAGAGCAGAAAGAGTAAGACTCCAGCAGTGGCCCAGGTCTCGTTTTGAGTGAATCTTTGGCCTTAAAAAATATCAGAGAAGCGTTCAGCCTTTTTTGCTTTTATCTATAACATTGTCACAGTAATACAGAGCATATGAATGCTACCAAAATGATTTGGTTGGTGAAAAGTTTGCAGATTACAGATTAGCTATACTGGCTGGCTGACTGCTGTGTGCCAAACCTCACCCTGCACGTGCATCTCTGCATTCTGGAGATAAAGCAAGTAGTCCAGGTGAGGGTTCTTTTCAGTAGTTTATATTTATAAACCTCTGCTTACTGCTGCTGACCCCTCTAACCCGCTGTTACTTGCAATCCAGTCACAGCAGTTGTTAGAAATGGGCTTTTCTCTGCAGAAGGCATCTGTGAAAATGTGATCCAGCTGCCTCTATTTCCTCCTTAGGAAGCAGGACCGAGGTTATTTCAGCTGGAACTTTGCTTTTAGGATTTTATGGAGGCTTTTATCAAAATTTAATATGGGTATCCCTCTATGACAGAGACTTTCCTTTCTGGTCAGGTTCCCATCCCAGTACTCTTGGTGTGGTTTGGTTTGGGTTTTGTGGTGTTTGATTTTTGTGTTTGGTGGTTTTTTTGTTTTTTTTTTGGGGGGGGGGTGGGGGGGGTGGTTGTTTTTTTTTTTTTTTCCCCACTTTGATGGGATTTTTTTCCTGTTCCTTACTGATGACTTTTTTGTTTGGCAAATGTTGCCTTAAATCTTTTCTCCTCCCCTGTCTCCTGTGTCTTCCTGGTGCTGTCCTTGATTTAACACCCAAATAGTTTTTATATGTACTGTGGGTTTTCATATGGCAGTGAGGTTGTTCGGCATAGTCTGTCTTAGATTTCTGATATATCCTTGTACTTCTTCTATAGTTCTGAAAACACTAAAGAAATCCAGATTTTAATATGTTAGGTCTTACGTACTGCCAGCCCGATGATCTCTTAAACCAAAGAATTTCCCAAAAGGAGCAGGGTGATAGTTTTGAAGTTACTGACAGATGCCTCAGTAATGCTATGGCAATGCTTTGAATGCACTGAGGCTTTCAAGGAAATATTTGAAACTGGGTTTACAGCTCTCTCTTGGGAAAGGTCAGGCAACATGCTGGATTAGATGAGAAACTGTGCTTTTAAACGCTGCGTGTGTGAGAGAGAGAGTGAGAAAACTAAGTCTACCAAAGGTTTGTGGGCACCTGAAATCTGGATAAACCTAAAAGTCTGAGGTTAGGTACAGTGTTTCCATCAATGGCATTTACCTGGGAGTTTTGGAAAAAACATGCAAGAAGATCTCGGTGTCTACCTGTGGTAAAACACTGCTCTCGAGTCCCACTTTGTTAATACCAACACGAAATTTACTACTTTGAAACTCAACTAAACTTTTTATGTCATTTTATGATTGTGCTGTACTTCTGTAGGTTCTGATGTTTTCATCTCTGTTAGATTTCAAAAATTCACTTCTGGCAGTTTAAGATATTTTGCATTTCAGTTTTACTAGATGACCCACTGATGAAAGCAAACAGTACTGTTTGGATTACAAGTTTTTAGTCCCAATGTGTCCATTTTTACTATAAGCCTACTTTCTTCTCTTCTAAGTTGTCCATTACCAGCTTCATGGTGTATTTGAGCATCTGAAAGTTGTTCTGTTTTTTCCAATTTCTGCATTTGTTTCTCTTCTTCCTACGCGCCAGGGAGTGTGTGCTGGGAGAAATAATTAAATTCTAATGAAGATTGCTCAACGCAATAAATAAGATTAAACTTGTGCTATTAACTAATGGCAATGTTTTGCATCCCTTTTAGAATAATTTGATAAAAATTTTACTTCTAATAAGTAAACTAATTCTAAATTATTTCTAACAATCTTTGTTTCAGTTCCCTAAAGGGGTTATGTAATATTTCTGGAGGCTTAATAATGTTCCTCAATCGTGAAATAGTCTAACTTTTATTTTGCAGCACTGAGAGTACATTGTCTGAGACATCCTCTGTGGTTGTGTTTTACCAATGTATATGTTTGCTTATCCAGCCAAATCTTTAATGTATGAAGAAGGAAAATGAGGAGCAAGTATTTTATTGGGAATGAGGAGCAAGTATTTTATTGGCATTTCTGCTTGGTTTTAGATTTGAATCGGTACAGCAGGAACTAAGCAACGCCACAGCACAAAACAAAGAGTTGCAGAGAGAGATGGAGCGGTTACAGTCGGAGGTGACAAGGTTCAAAACAATGCAGCTGAAAGCAGCAAAGGATGCAGAAAAATACAAGGAAGAAAGGGATTCAGTTTTCAATGAATACCGCCTCATAATGAGTGAGAGAGATCAAGTCATTAAAGAGGTAGATAAGCTTCAAACGGAACTGGAGCTTGCAGAGTCCAAACTGAAGAACACTTCTTCCGAGAAGCGAGTGGCTAGTGAAGAGATGGAAGCGTTAAGACAGGTATAAGGACCTGTTGTTTCTATGGGGAAGGGGAATGAGTATACATTGTTGGCCCTGGAGTCAGAATTGTATGACTGATTAATAGAAAATAGGAATGCACTGCAAAGAGGAGATTCTGTGCTGATATCTTCCTGTAGCACTCCTTTTTACTATCAGTTAAGGTTGCATGTTTGAATTGAATACCTGCCAGTTGAAATTTGCTGTTCACTTGACTTAATTCTGTTCTGATAATAAATCCTTCCTTTACTACGTTAATTTTCTGTGCCTTTTCAAGTAATGCTCTCTGTAACCATATAGCTCTAAATATTCATTATTTTAAACTTTCTAACCTTTACAGGAGCCACTGGATACTATCTACTATGACTTAAAACGGTACATGATAAAGTAGTCTCAAATATTTATGCAAAGCCTGTGCTGACATGCATGTTCTACTCATTTGCCCTCCTTCTGCCTTTAAGTTAAAGAGGACATTTTGAAGGTTTTTTTCACTAGAACTCAGGCATGCCTTGAAGTGTGTGAAACCAGAACTTTGTATTTTTCAGCAATATGTTCTTGAAATGCTTATATCACAACCATGTTACAATGATGCTGTTAAGATTTCCAAAACACAATTTACTGCTCGGTTTCATTTCAGCTGACATGCGCTGACTTGACCCTTTGGTTTACAAATACTTAATTTAGCATGAAATAGATACAAGCAAATGTATTCCATTGCCTATAAATCTCATTTTACTTTTTTCACAGCATTACATCTGAACAAAATGCCTGTTATGAAAAATTAAGGTGTGGAGCTTGAGCTGTTTTGGTTTTGTTTTTAAACCACACCATTGCTGAGGGACATAATGTGGATTGTGACATGGCATCAGAGCTTAAAAAAATAACTAACTTCTGGTTTTAAGAATTTCAGAATAGTTTTTAACCCGTATATTTGCCAGCTCAGTAATTTAGCTTCTGCACTGAGTGAAGTTTTAATATGTTTTGTACATGTTTTTCTTTCATTGAAGCCATTAAGCAAATAGAAATGTCTTGTTGATTTCAGTGGAAGCAGGGTAGGCAGTAAGGAATACTGATGGCAATAGCCACGATTAATCATTGTGCTCCAATTTGTTTTAACTGTCATTGTGTCACTATGAGTTATTTGTCGAAGTGGTTTAAGAGCCAGGGAATTAAAACTTTAAATATCTGGGTGTTCCCTCCTACCTAGATGACTTGAAGGGGTGTTAGAAGAGAGAAGAGCCTGGGACTGGTGAGCGAGATGCTGGCAGGGCACAGACTTAGATTTTTCTTCGCAATAACTGCTTCTGTAATGTACTAAAAGCTGTAAAGTAGCATTACTGTGAGTTCTCTTTTTGTTCTGGATTTCCTTTCCTGTAGCTATGACTCTTCTGCTTGTGAGCAGGTACATGCCTGGCTCTTGCTGAAGCTGCATTCATTCAAGTATATGAGGGACTTACTAGTTCTGGCACGGCAAATGTTTGAAAGATTGAAAAAAAATATTGATCAAACAATATATTCACTTGAAGTAGCATCATGAAAAATTCCCCTACGTAAGTGGAATTCTCCTGTGAGTGAATAGTTGGTCTGGTGCTTGCCAAAATATAACTTAATGTTCTTTGCTCTCCTTGTGATATATAGCAGCTCTACATACTCTGCTACATGGCGCCTACTGGCACAGCACTGAATGCACTTAGGGCATTAAGTGTAGTTTCTTCCATGGAACTTGTGTTTGCTACTGTACCTTTTGTGTCCCAAAGAAGTGCAAAAGCAACTGAAATGGAGAAGAGGTTGATTGAGGTTGAAGAGGCATTATATCATGAGACACGATGCAACTAGGTCAATAAGTTTGCCAGTTAGATATTTAAGCTTTGTTGGTCATACGTGGCCAAATAGAATGGGTTAATTTACATCCAAAAATGTAATGATTGCCTGGCATTTATAGATAGAAGAAATTCTCAGGATTTTGCATAATATGCAGTTTTGGATCAAATTCTTGTGAGTTTGGCCACTCAAAGCTAGGGATTAGATGTTATGGGTTTCCACCTCTACTTACCTAGTCACAGTTTTTGTTTGGCATAATCTTTTGCTCCAGAAAAAACTCAGAATGTCGTGTTTCATCTCAGTGGTAGTCAGCTTTCCCCTCTGTTTAATAGACCTGTTGTATTTTGTCCTGTATAATGGTACTGCACTGTATTCAGATGTGAGAGCTTCCTTTAAGCATAAGAATTCTTCACAAATTCAGAATTGTTCTTGAGAGCAAACCAGTCTAACGTTTCCAAACAGAAGCTGCTCTAATCAGTGCCAAATGGCACCTTGCCCGATGCTGTCATGTGCTAATTTTGTGCAAATGTCACAGGAAAAAGACAGAGGTGAAATTTTACTACTGACCACTGGAGGCAATGGCTGCTCTTACTCAGATGGTTTATATCGAGCATGCTGGAATAAACGATAGCAATGTGTATTTTGTCCAATTATCTTAAAGTACTGTAAATTCCTGTGTAATGAGGGGCTTTCTGGGAAATGTGCCTCTGTCTCGATACTTAGGACTTTCATCTCTACTGCATGCTGGAAAAGACTTAATACTTCTGTGTAAGTTTTATACACGCATTTGATCGCACGTTTTATACAGGCTATAGTTAAGCTCTACAAAACGTTGCTTCCAGTACTAAAACTTGTCTGCACCATCAGGTGGGTCAGGGATTTTTGTCCTCAGTGGTGAAGTCCTTTGCCCTTTGGTTAGTGGTTCAGCTACCATAGATCAGGATGCTCTTGCTGATGTTGAGCACTCTGGTAATTGCAATTCACTGGTACGGTTTAAATTTACAGAGTGAGTCATTAATTCTAGTGCTTGTCTGTTACTCTACAGCAAAAACATCGATTTTAATACTATCAGAGAACTGTTTTAACAGCCTGACTAGACTTAATTAGATGCAATATCTCAAAAACAATCCTGTTAGTACAACAGAGTGCAGTTGCCAGCCGTTCTTTAAATGCTTGATCCTAGGAGGAAAACAAGATGGAAGTCAGCTTATGACATGGTATCTTTCTACCCTTAAGTATTTGGACCCTTTCCTTCTTTTGCTTTTCAGATGTCTGCTGTCTCTGGTAATCGTTTTGAGATCAAAACATCGATAGTTTCCAGCCAGGAGTAGCCAACAGCTACTTCTTTGTAGCCATTGACTGGATGCTTGTAGAGGGCTGGACCATCTGAAAATTTAGTGGGATGAAATTCAACTGTTTCAATGCCTTTTTCTTCCAGTAGGATGTCTAGTTTCCCTTAGTTTAAAAAGACAGATTGTGTTTTAGAGCTATATTTTACTCCTCTTTTTTATTATGACACAATTGAACCCCACATTTAAGAAGTTGTGCTGTCATTCTGCTTTATGGCATACTGTAGTTTTATTTTTTAACATTCTGTAGTTGGCACATTGGCATCTTACTGGCATGAAACTTTGATGTCCCTTTAAAACTTGTGAGGAAGCTGTAAGATACTTACATAGCTGTGTTGTCTAAATTCTTTCAGTCCTATAAAATTGAGGCAGTTGCTTAAAAGTATTTGCCAAATGGTTTTATCCTTTGCCATATTGAAATATATTTTTTTAAAATCACCAAGTCTGACTGATTTCTCAAAATAGTGAGTGCTTCCAGGTTCTGCGTACTTTTGATATAGCACTGATGTGATATCTTTAATACCACGTTTAATATTCTTTGTTAGTACTTACTTGTGTGTAATATGAGCACAGTCTGTTCTGCTCCCATTTTTCAGAACGTTAGAGGTAAACTCTGTAGGCTTTTAAGGTGTCAGTGTGAATCCAGTCGGAAAGATGATCTATTTCCTTCTGTACTTAAATGACTGCAAACAATGGATCTTGTTTTAGGAGCTGAACTCGGCTCTAGTGGAAAGAGATCGAGCAATTTGTGAGAGGAATGAGTTGCTGGAAAAATACTGTCATGAAGTGAAGGACAAAGCTGAGGCCCAGAAGGAACTTGACCAAGCTTGCAAGGATATAGAGACAGTGAAGGAAGAAAGAGATGTTGCCAGAAAAGAGAGAACAGAAGCTATCATCCAGAGAGACCACCTACTAAGGGAATATTATCAAGCCCGTCAGGTATTGCATGTCTTTGCAGATGACTGTTTTATTTTTCCTTAGTTTCAAAGGGTCAGTAGTTTTCAGGAGATCATTTAAAGGTCTGGGCACATGTGGGTATCTTTCCTCTTTTCCTCAAGTCACTCTAAAATACCTGTATATAAACACATGTATGTTCTTCAAGACATAGTGACAGAACTTGTTTGGAAGAAATAGTCACGCTTCATGTTAAGTTTCTGTTTGTAAAAATAGGTGGCAAATAAAATACTGTGATCAGCAGGTGGCTGGGCAGTTTATTATCTGCTGATAGGCTTGTTACCATCTATTGCGTGGTGCTTGTGTCCATCACCTCTAGATGTTAGCTATTTCTGATACCTCATAAAGGAATTTAACTGAAGTGTGACTGCAAATTTCCTAATCTGTACATGTTCATAGTAATATATGCTGTTCTGACAGTTTATGTCTCTGCATTTAATGCAGGAAGTCTGTTGTAACTACTTATAATAGCATATCTGATTTCTAAATATCCTTGAAGATTTTTTCACTCTGCTGAGCAGAACAGGATAGAAGCATGGAATGCCATCTCTGAAATGCAGAATGTTCACTGATGTTATTTTGAAGTGAGGATTCTTATTAGTATAGACTGTATTCACACAAATTTGTGTGACAGCGAATGGAATATGTTATATAAGGTTTTATCTTTTTTTTTGTTTTTTTCACTTCAAGTTGTCATTAAGATAACTGAACATTTTATACGGAAGCGTGGGAATTGAATACATCAAGAAATACTCATATACTAAAAGCTGTTTATGCATATTCACCCAAAAATTGTACCTAAAATACTTACCTGTGTCTCTTCATTCCTAGATACAAGATTCTGCTACCCTCGATATAGAAAGAGCAAACAAAGAAATTGAAATGCTTCGGAAACAATATGAGGCAATGTCACAAGAACTCAAGGAAGCTGTCCAGGAAGCTGAAGTAGCCAAGTGTAGGAGAGATTGGGCCTTTCAAGAGCGGGATAAGATTGTTGCAGAAAGGGAAAGTATACGGTAAATGAATGCTAAATGGAACACGAGTGATCTTTGTAATACCTTGTTTGCAGTTAATGCAATGCTAGGACTCGATGGGTTTTCCTAGCACTTTCTTCAGCTTATTGAATTTCTGCATTAGCTGTCACAGGGTGACTTTTTGATTTATTTTTTTTAAAGTTGAAAGCACCTTAGAGATACTTTGCTTTCTTTGTGCTTCACACCCATAATATGTCTCCAGTAAATACCATAGAGCCCAACAGCACTGCTATGTAAGAACAACAAAGCATGCCTTCTTTTAGGAATGCTTTACTTAATCCTGCTATAGCTGAAGTTCTGTAAGTAATTCTTTACCCATGGGGACATTTCACAGAAAGTACCCAACATATTGGCTACTGAACATTTGTAAGGAACTAAGGGAAGGTACTTCAATCCGGATGTTTTTCTGCTAGTTTAAAGAAGATAAGTAGAAAGAAAGTTTTGAAAGGGATGAAGAAAGCTTGTGTTATCTTGACAAGCTCTTCCTTTAGACCTAACATGTGTAGGTTTTTTCTTCCTTATTTCTTTTTTTTATTTTTGTAGAGGGATATCTTTTGAAACCGCATTTTTAAATTTTGCATTAACTGTACAATGTGGTAGAACAAGTCTGTTACACAGATAGGGTTTTAAGTAACTAAATGGAAACTTCTTGGTTTTTGAAGGACTTTGTGTGACAACTTAAGGAGGGAGAGAGACCGGGCTGTGAGTGACTTGGCAGAAGCTCTTCGCAATCTGGATGACATGAGAAAGCAGAAAAACGATGCTGTGCGTGAACTGAAGGAGCTGAAGTATGTTAGAGAAACGATCAAACTGCATGGAAATTTGTGATAAAAACTGTGGTTTGTTAGCTGTGAATCGTACGCTGTTATAACTGTGGGGCAGCAGGTATTCGTTATCCTATATGTGGAAACACTGCCTGTATTTTTCATTGTCATGGAAGTTATTGTGATGGATTGGATCCTAAGTATTACTACCTTAACCTTTTTATCTTATTAATGAGACAGATATTCTAGGCTTTGTACTGTGGAGATGCACTTAAACAATATGGGATTCTTTCACTGAAGTCGGATTAGCTGCAGTTTAGTTCCTCCCAGCTGTATTCTCACTGGTTTATGAATGCAAGGAAGATGTGCATCGTACGTCATCTCAACGGGCTGTGGAAGAGGTTTTGCTGTCGGTATTTATCACGCCCCACTTGTTGTGAGCGTAGTGATGCAGCTCATCTGAGAGTAAATGAAATGCATTTTGGGAGATGTTAGAAACCTTGTTCTTCATTTCAGTTGTGTAGAAAATAATGCAAAGCATGTAAGCCTATGTTAGGACCACATATAGAAAAGGAAAGTCAGTTGGATAGCAGCCCAAGAGTATTAGAAAGTTGGAAGCATGAGGCAAATTTCTGTCACAGCTTGGATTTTTGATTTAGAAAACAAAATATAAGGTATCTCCTGAAGATAACATTATGTATCAGTTTATATAAAAGCATTGTCTCTGTCTGTAAATAAGTTTTTTCTTTGCCTAGGGAGAAGATGGAAAATCAGTTGGAAAAGGAGGCCAGATTCCGTCAGTTGATGGCTCATAGTTCCCATGACTCAGCCATAGACACAGATTCTCTGGAATGGGAAACAGAAGTGGTAGAATTTGAAAAAGACAGAGTAAGTGAAAGATATGAACTGCATTTTCTTACATATTGGATAGCTTTCAAGTCAAGTATAACATCTTGCTACTAGGTATGATTAAAGATAACTCTAATCTGTATTTTTTTTTTTTTATTCCCTGTTGTTGTACTAGGAACCACACATACATACACAGCAAGTGCAGTAACCTCTAAATGAAAGTAGTTGACAAAACCAAGCTGTTATATTTTTCTTCGTATGTATTATAAATAAAAGTAATTCCTCCATCTGACTTTGCAGGATATCCAGGTCCATGTACTATAAAAAAAAACGTTTTAAGTTAAACATTTAGTGTTCTTAAAGTGATTCATTGCAGAAATGGTGCAGCTGTGCCAGCCGAAATTTAAGATGTGAGACATTAGAGAGCCCCGTCCTCTACTATTAGCAGCAATATCACTTAGAATCAATGCATAAAATAGTTAAGCTTTTACATGAAGTTATTTTTCCTGCTTTTGCTCAGATCTGACTATTAGAAATTTTAAAATATTAAAAATATTTATTCACGATGAACATATATTTTATAGAGCCGCATTGCCCTTCAGCTTAAAATCTGGGATGAAAGGAGATGCTAATCTCTCTTGCTTGGCTGTGGAGGGAGTTAAATCCCTTTTCCATTTTGGCGTATTAAATAAAGTTCTTAGGTTTAGCTTTCCAGATAACCTCTACATCTTTTCATTATCCCAGTAGTACTTTCTGCATTTAATTTTATTTTTCTTCATTGTAGTCTAGAATTATTATTTCACTATCTTGTGTGCAAGTCTCGAAAGCTGTTCAATTGAAATTTTTGGCTGGCACATCGCATTGTTTGCTGATAGTTATTTTTTTGACTACGCAGAGAACACAGGTGGTCTTCCAGATTGTGTTTCATTTATAACAGTTTCTGCATCTACCAGAATTTTTTTGTCATTCCTGAATGACAAAGTTTATTGCTGTCAAATTAAATCCCTTTTATTTTACTGCAGTACTCAGGGTCATCTTTTCTATGCTTTTCCAGTCTGTCTGTGTTCTGACAGTGCATCCTAACAGAACCACTAAGATACTCCTTTCTTGATACTAAAAATATTATTTAATAGTATTATATGCTGAAATGTATAGATTGAAAAGACTGTATGAACTGATTACCAGCTCTGATCCATCAGAACCACTGTCTGTAAGATTTTTCTCAAAAAACAATTCCTTGTTGCTTTTTCATCTCTTGACAAGCCTTGTTTATCATCAAATTTTGCACATTGCCATCTTCTCCATTTTAATTGGGATTACAATTGCTGCTGTCAAAATAGAGTAATAATATGTCAACCTTGATTAGATATATTGGAAAATCCTTGCTGATCTACCAACATTTGAATTCCAAGATGGAGACTGTAGAGTTGAATAAATTTAAAACCTTTTATTTTTACTTCATCTTCACCAATCTGCTTGATTTCATTTTCTATATAAACACGCAACTTAAAACTGAGAGCAATAATAATCACTTTTCAGCTCTGAGACTGTGGTCTCTACTGTGGTCTCTACTGGATCTTTATTTTATGGCCATATGAACCTTTCTCTTACATAGTACATGTGGAAGAATCATAAGGATTTTTGTATATTTTTGGAATGTTTAGCTTCATTTAGTTTCTGGTAAATATTAATATTTTTGCATGTTTTATCCTCAGCTTCCCTGAAGACTTTCTGCTCTTCTGATTTTAAGGGCATTAATAAACAAACCATGTGTAGAACCATGCCTTATATGTGATTTAAGCTCTATTTAATTTTTGCATGTTAGATTTTAAAGTTCAAGTGTCATCTCCCTTCAGTATGCTGAGGTGGTTGGTCCAGTTAATTTCAAAGCAGAGTTTCTAATTTTTATAAGCATGCACTGAAAATAGCAATAATAAAAATCTGTTTGTGTGTAGTTGCTCCCAGTTTATTTTCTTTAACCATTTTTTTTTTTACTTAGAATGAACTTACCATTACTTAGAATGAATTTCCCAAAGCACACACTATATTAGTATTTACCTGTTTAGTTCAATGACTGATTTATTAGAAATGAAAATGATTACTTTTCAGATAGAGGATGATCTGTTTTGGGCCAGGATTGGTAGTATATAGCCTCAAATCTGTTTTTAGAAATGGTGTCCCGTAATGTTAGGGCTTTACGGTTGTTTTTTTCACCAAGTAATACCCATTCTTTGGGAACGTGTCCTCGTTCTCCCATTGCACATCCAGTATCAAAACTTAAAACAGATTATACATGCCTTAACGTGCTTACTTGCATGACATTCTGTTTTCCTACTCCTTTTTGGTGAAACTCCCCTTCTGCATTATTTCAGCTTTAATCTGAGAGAGAGAAGGAACACTGTAATGCCAGAGGATGCCTAATAACTAATGGAATTGGGAGCTTATATATTGAAATATGAAATATTAAAAACTTGTCTAAACCCAGTACCCTGTAAATATGTGTAGCACAAACATTCAGTAACGCCTTTTGCTAACAGACAGCAGCACAGTGGTTGCCAGGGCAGTTGAGTCACTTGTTGATAATATTTATTAGGATGATATGGACTTGAAAGCACTTGGTTTTGATGTGGCAGAAGGTGTCAATGAACCGTACCTCCCTGGAGACTGTGGGATCTTCGTTACCAAAGTAGACAAAGGAAGTATCGCTGATGGTCGATTAAGGTAAGAATTGACTTTGGAATATACTTGCCATTTATGGATCATAATGAACTAAATATGAGCATATTGTAAATTGTCTTCAGTTTTTCCCCATTTTTTTTAAAGTTCTTTTTTATCGTTGATCATGTGGGTGTTGTTAACCTTGGTTGGAAAAACACATTAGACCAATGCCTAAAAGCATTACAAAAATTAAATGCTATTTGACTCATCCCTTAAAGCTCATCAAGATTTGGAATGTTCTTTTTTTTTTCCCCCCTGTATTTCTTGCCTACTCCATTTATTATCTCTTCAAACTTTGATCTGTTTATTTAAATTTTTGGAAAGACATGAGGGTGACCTACTTGGGTGATGGCAGAGGAAAGGAGTAGAGCAGGGATAATTTGAAAACTGCTCCTGTTCTTATTGTCCTCTGTCCAAAGAGTTGCTTTTATATAAGGAGAAGTCACTACTGATTTGAGGCTATACTTTTGGCATGGAAGTACAAACTAGAAGTCCTGGTTTTCGTTTAGCTGCTATTTACTGCTTTTGCAGGAATGGAGAACTCCAGATAATTAAGGATTAGCGTATTGAGATCAGCTCTGTTGCATCCCTTTTCATGAATGTTACTCGTGTGCTGCATCCAGCTAAGTGGGCTTGTAACACGGATCTGCTTATTTCTGTTTATCTGCCAGAGTGAATGATTGGTTATTGAAGATAAATGATGTGGATCTCACTAATAAGGATAAAAAACAAGTTATAAAAGCTGTTCTAAATGGAGGAGGTGTTATAAACATGGTTGTTCGAAGAAGGAAGTCCTTAGGTGGGCGAGTGATAACACCTCTTCACATCAATGTTTCCGGACATAAAGGTATTGGCTATAAAGGCTGTATGTATAAATGGTACACCTTTGTTCAGCCAAAAATGGCTTGATGTAAAGGTACATGTTCTGAGCCTCTGCTTAAATCCTGCTAAAAGTGTTACTACCTCCTAGATAGGTATTTTCATTAATTGTTTTTAGCAAACTAAGAAAGCTCATATTGATGAGAGCTTTATTCTGTAAGTAGAAGGTGGGTTTTTTGTTCTTGGGGGAGTTTTGTTTTGAGGGTTTTTTTAATACTTACTTCTAGTTAACTGTCTGTCTGCAGTGTTACCAGAAGCCTAAACAAGACTGTTAAACCCCTCAGTCACCCCAGCTTTGTATGATTATGGTAAATTTCAGGATATATCCCTATTTCCTCCCCACTGCATCCTTGTTTCTTTAAAAGGGTTGTCAGAAACTGCAATTCAGGTGGCTTGGTACTTAAATTTCTTTCTTGTGCGGGCAGTTCAGACATGTTGTTTCAGCAAGGTATTTGAATTGCAGGAGTAAAGTCATGTTTGTTTTGTGTACTTCAGATAGTGGGGTCAGTCTAGAAAATGGAGTATTTGTTGCTGCTGTTGTGCCTGGAAGCCCAGCTGCCAAAGAAGGTTCCCTTACTGTGGGAGATCGAATAATTGCTGTAAGTCTTCATAAATGCAATTCTCCTTTTCTTTATTTTATATCTATTTTAAAGTATTACCATTGGTGCTACTCTTGAAGTTCCCAAACTCTCCAATATTTTACTTTCACTATGTTGCACCTTTTTATATATTTACTAAATATTTGTTATAAATTACTGTGTTTGTAGGCTGGCTGCTTAATAGAATTTGCAGGTTATTTTCTACACTTAGTTCATATGAGAATTTTTGACGGAGACACTGACCTACTCTTCACACTTGGCTTATATATAATGATACTTGTGACTTTCATACTGAATAGGAGAGATGAATTCCAAAGAAACGTCCTTTGGATGGATGAATTGTATCTTGACTTCTAATTATCATATCACAGCTGTCATCCTTTTGGAGGGAAGGTTTTTTTTGGGTGCATTTGCAGCCTTAAATGACCTGTCTTATTTATGAACTCTTATGAAACGGAAGGTGATGACTGTTGACATACAAATCCATGCAGGCTAATGTAGTGAAAAAATTGGTGTTGCATTCTATCTCTAGTAGGAATAGCAAAATTGTAGTTAAGCAGCTCATTTTTTAAGTGGAGAATGGAAAAAGACAGGAAAAACCAACCAGGCTTCGATCGTGTATATGTATAAAAGTAGTGTTTTCCCTGACTTGCAGATGCTACCTTAAGATGCTCTCTACCTGCTACCTTTGATTTACAGATGTCTGGTTTGGTTTTTTTTTGTGTTTAGATCAATGGCATTGCACTAGATAATAAGTCACTTACTGAATGTGAAGCTTTGCTACGAAACTGTAGAGATTCCCTTACCCTTTCATTGATGAAGGTGAGTAGGAGAAGCTAAATAAGCAGAATTTTCTTAAACTTACGTTGAATTATTTAGTGTTTTAGGGAAGAGTATATGAAAAAATGAATACATCATCATGGGAAAGCCTCTGCTAAAAATAAGACTGTCTGGATGCATTTCACTGGTGGTAAACTCCACAGTTATTTCCAAAGTAAGGCTATTGTGGCATCTGGTAGGAAATGAAACTTATTTATTGTTCCTATTTCTTTCCCATTTGTTTGCTGGTCACATGAAATGACTTCCAGCACAATTGCTTCTTTCTTTGTGGTTTCTGCTTCAGAGCTGCAGCAGCTCTGTACATGAAAGATAAACTCCCTCCTGACTGCAGAAAGGTTTGCTTTTAGTCAGGAGGGAGTTGTGCAGAAAACTGAACTCTGGCTATCCTGAGAATTAAGTACAAGGCTTTCTCTTCCAGGCTTATTGCCATTAAAATATTATTCTGTTTTGCTTATTGAGGTTAGAATCCCATTATGCTGAGCCTGTCACACGGGCTTTGTGAGTGATAATTCCAGCTCCAGAGGGTCTGAGGTTTTAAGAAAGTGAAAAGATAAAATGTTCAAGGAAAAATGGGCAGACAACTTACTGGCATCACTTAACAGAGGTAAAAGTAGAATGCAGGTCCCGTCGCTGTCAGTACAGTGCTTCTGCCACAATGTGGAGTTGCCCTTCTGGAATTGTTCTGAGAATGTTTCAAAAGATTGTCAGGTTTCATTTTATCTGATGTTCTGTGTTGTGCATCTGCAATATTTTATTAGACTTTTCCCAACCATATCTATGCACGCATTTGTGCATATTCAGGGAGAGGTAAACAAGGAGGCTAGAATATACCTCATACTAAACAGAAGTCAGCCATTGTGATAAGGTCCTAACTTTTGGGGTTTTTTTGTTTTGTTTTAGATTTTTCCTCAGAGTTCATCTTGGAGTGGTCAAAACATATTTGAAAATCTGAAGGATTCTGAAAAAATATCAAACTGTAGGGTTCATGCATCAGAGATACAAACCCAAAACAAAAGAAATCTGAAACTCAACAGCTCAACACAGACTGACATTTTCAACCCAGACATCATGGATGGCAAGAAGGACCAGAGTGATCAGGGCAGTGGTTCACTTTGCGATCATAAACCTTTCCCCAATAACACATTACGAGTAGACTCTCATAGGAACACAGTGCACAGTTGCCACAGTAATTCAGAACACAGCCTCAGCTCCTTTAGCCCAGAGACATATGGGGACCGAGGCTTTGGAGGTGTTGACTTGGACAACAGGAGGCTGCCTTATGAGCCTACAGGAGCTGACTGTGTGATGGTTGAGACTGCATTTGACAAAGGACATGGACCTAAGCATAGTGGTGGTACCTGGCCAAAAGTCATGGTTAATATCTCAGCAACAGAAACAGAAAAGTTCTCTGTGTACAAAAAGCCAAAACAAAGGAAATCTATCTTTGATCCTGATACTTTCAAAAGACCACCAACCCCTCCCAAGTTGGAGTATCTGTCCCCCGGTCAGGTGACGGGCCATTCACCTCAGCCATCAAAAGCTGAAGTGGCTTCAACTCCTCCAACTCCTCCTAAGAGAAGTGACTCTATCAAGTTTAAACATAAACAGCAGGCAAGCTCTGCATCAGAGTCTACAGTAACGACTGGATCGCCACCTACCAGCCCGGCCACTGCCCAGGCTCCAGTTCCCTTGGCACTTAAACAGGACTCTGCTACTCTCAAGGGGCGCAGCAGGAACGCTGGGCATTATTATCGGGAGGGTGGTATTGACTGCACTCATCTCGCCTCAAGGAAATCCTGTGAAGACGACATTGGCTTTCAAAGAGTTGAAGAGCCAGAGATTAAAAGACCAAGGCCAAAATCGGCTCCTGCACTGAGGCATAAAATGACCCCTATGCCCATTCCTAATCCTGCACTTCAGGTAGAAACTTGGTATATTGAAGCACAAAACTAGAAACCTTAATGTAGATTTTCAATGTGGTTTTGGGTGCCCAATTACATATCATAACAGGAGAAGCACAGCCTGTTCTCAGAGTCCAGGGCCCCTGATAAGCTACCCCAGACCCACTTGTGACGTTGCAGTATCACAAAATTCAAAACAAATTCATGGAGTTTTAGTCTGTAACAGTGGTGGCTGCCAGACAGAATGATAGGGTTCGGCTTCGCAGCTGTATCTTGCATTTTAATGCTGCTTGGTGGAAGACTGGGGCTCTTTCCTGTGTGTTTTTGACAACTTGAAAAAAAATAAAAATACAGAGACTGCTTTAGAAAAGCTGAAAATAGGGCCTCTGGAGTTATACAGAAATCAGATTAGTTGCCCAGCTTACTGTACAACTTAATGGCAAAAGGCGTACCTTTCAGTGTTGTTTTCTGTAAGCCTTTCTATGTGTCTAAATATTTACAGAAGTCTGATCTGAAATTCATAGACCATTAGGTACACTGCACTGTAGTTGTCTATGTAACCAGTTACGTTTGTGTACTTGGATAAGTTGAAAAATTTAAGAGAATTTTCATTCCTGAGTAGGCAGTGCAATTACTTATTCTCTGTGGTAGTGATCAAGTATTGGTTCTAAGAAGGTGCATCTGCGTTTTATAGTCTTTGTGCTCTCAGTAACTGTTCATTTAATTAAAATGCTGCTGTCATAAAAACTCTTCAGTAACTTTTAGGTAATTATTTTTCACTTTTTACATACTTCAGTCTCATTTTTTGTGTTGTACATTTCAAGTTTGTCAACTCTGCATGCTGAGCCCTGAATTTGTATCTCTTTAGCATCACTGAGCTATTCTTGTGTTTCTTAACTCACCGGTGTCCACTCAGTGTGCACAGAACAGAAGTTGTGATCGTTCCAAAATCTGAATTGCCCTGATTAAGAGAGGTTGCTCCACACATATCTGAAAATACAGATTTAGAGGAAAAAAGTTTCTGGCTTGTTAGTCAGGTCTTCTTTAGGAAGCATGTGCAATAGTGGCTGATGGAACATTTGAAATGTCTTGTGAAAGCAGTATTTAAGAGCAGAAACCTGACTAAATGCGAGATGGTTTATTGTGAAGGAAAGTACACCAGTCAAGTTGCAAACGTTGTCCTAGAAAGATTAGAAAATAATAAAAAGAAATAATGGAGGAAGATGGAAGAAGGAAGGGGTAGAAGTGAATAGCATCATTGAAAGATAAAGATGTAACATGCATTGTGGTGGTGAGCACGTTCTGCAGTAGATACTAGAAAGTTTGGAGTTGCTTACTGCCTACAAAATTTGGCTACTTTATTTTTTCTTCTTTTGAACCTCCAGCTTACTTTAATCAAATGGCTATGTTTTTGTAGGTGCAGAAGTATGCTCCAGCTAGCGAGGAACATCTGTCTCCAGAGCTACAGGAGTGGGCACCGTATTCACCAAAACGGTCTGCTAGGCACAGCGATGGCTTTGTGCCGGCTGCCTTGTATGCTGGCAGCATGTCAGCAGGTGAGTGACAGATCATACTTCCTAGGAATGCCCCAAGGATTTGTCCATATTGGAAGATATTTGGGCTTGGTTGTGATATGTGCAGAACAGACATGACCCACAAAACATATTTCCATGGTCTCTTGGAATCTGAACATGGTCAGACGTCATCGTGGTGGGACCATCATCAACTAGATCAGGTTGCTCAGAGCCCCATCCAACCTGACCATGAATGTTTCCAGGGACAGGATCTCTACCACCTCGGTGGGGAACCTGTGCCTGTGTTTCACCATCCTCATTGTGAAAAATGTCTCCCTTATATCTACTCTAAATCTTCCCTCTTTCAGTTTACTCCTCATTCTATTGCAACAGGCCCTGCTGAAAAGTTTGTCCCTATCCTTCCTGTAGGCACCCTTTAGGTACTGGAAGGCTGCTATAAGGTCTTCCCAGAGCCTTCTCCAGGCTGAACAACCCCAACTCTCTCAGCCTGTACTCACAGCAGAGTTGCTCCAGTCCTCTGATAATCTTCATGGCCTCCTCTGGACCTGTTAAACAGGTCTGTGTCTTTCCTGTATTGAGGGCCCCAGAGCTGGATGCAGTACTCCAGGTGGGGTCTCACCTGAGCAGATCTCCTAAGAGGGGCAGAACCATCTCCCTGGACCTATTGGCCATGCTGTTTTTGATGCAGCCCAAGATATGGTTGGCTTTCTGGGCTGTGGGTGCATGTTGCCAATTCGGGTCCAGCTTTTTATCCAGCACTACCCGCAGGTCTTTCTTGGCAGAGCTGCTTTCAGTTTGTTGATTACTGAAGGATGAGTGTACTTTCAAGTACAGCATTAGAAGTAAGTTTCATTGAAAGAAAGTATAGAAATACTCTGAAACCATAGGAAGTGGGAGTCTTTGAGGCAGCAGAAGAGGAGCAAGAATCATTTTAATTGCTGTCAGTTCAAGTACCACATGGAAAGTTGTGCTTCTGTCAGGTGACTATTCAGAGAGAAATGCAGAAATTTTGTTGTTGTATAAAACAGTTTGGTACTTGAAAACAGGAAATCTTTTAGTTACCAGTACTGTGAATTACTTCATTTTTTGGTTAGCTGATCCACTTTATTACTGTCTTATTACAAAATTATAACCCAGATTTTAAATAGACATTCACTACTTAAAAGATGTCCCATGGTGCTTAATAATGTATTTGTCTGTGTGCTTATAATTTTTATTTACAGATATATTTTCATGCACGCAAATCTTACAGTATGTATCTATATCAGTATTTAAATATCTTTAAGACGTGTTGTTTCTATGCTAATAATGTTACTGAGAATGTAGTTTTGTCATCTTATGCAGGTACTGTACCAAGAAGCTTAGCACCGTGCCCTGCAGTAACTGCTGTCATGAGAAATCCAATCTATACTGCCTGGAGCCATAGAGTTCACACCAGCAATTGCCCGTCAGTCGCCAGCCAAATATGCCATCAGCATCTGCATCCCAGGTGTTTTGAAATTTGTAT
This sequence comes from Thinocorus orbignyianus, assembly GCA_013400375.1. Taxonomy (NCBI): domain Eukaryota; kingdom Metazoa; phylum Chordata; class Aves; order Ciconiiformes; family Thinocoridae; genus Thinocorus; species Thinocorus orbignyianus. Next base: position 1,607,937 of record VXBW01007377.1, on the reverse strand, counting down.
CTCCTTCGATTTTTGTTTTGATTAGGATGAAATTGCTTCTGGTAGTTGTTTTATACAGTGCAGAGTGAAACACACTGCAGTTGTGTGTTGTTTTGACCCAGTGTTCTCAAAACTGACATTCTATAGAAGTGATGTGCCAGTTGCTTTCATGTCTTTCAGTGAGCGATGGATTAGATTTTCCTCCGCTCTTCTGGCTGATATCGAAAAAGAAATTAATTTTTTTTAATGAACGAATTTCTAATGTTTTTCCTTGTCCTTGCCAAAACAAATAAAGCCTTCCTCTTTTTTGGTTTTGTTCTGTTTTGGTGGTTTTTTTTTTGGTAGTTGCACTTTCATCTATATTTCCTCTGACTTATCTTGATTAATAAAATGATGAGAGAATTTGGAAGTGGGATGGAGATGAACATTAATTTTGTTCAGTAATTCAGGGATGACCAAAATTTTTTGTTGGCCAATTTTCTGTTTGCTTAAGTTCTTTACCCAGTTCTAACTGCTGCCCTATTCTCCTTTCCTTTGATGCAGTTCCCAGCACCAAGGTCGCTTGAGTTTGGACCTAAGTCATAAACACTCCAATGACTACTCTGAAAATTCACGTACAAGAGCATCTCATGGCTCAAATTCATTACCATCCAGTGCAAGACTTGGTAACTAGCTTTTCTGATTTATTTCCTATGGGACTCTTATATTTTGAAGACAAAGAATAAATGGAAAATTCCTCAAGTACGTGGGTTATGGGATTGTCATGGCTAGCAAAACCTAAACCTGCGTTCCTTTGCTTCTTTTTTCTTTTTTGTGGTTTTATGACTAAAGGTGCTCCCTGGAAGTAGCTGTGTTTAATTCATTCTTTATGGTCTCTTTAAAATGCTGTGTGTGTCTGTGTGGGTGCTTCTCCTTTCTGTGCCTGTTACTGTTTGAAAGTAAGTTTGATAAGTACTGTTTGATAAAAGTGGGAGCAGCAGCTGAAGTATTTTTGAGGCTTAGGGAGGTGGAGAGAAGAAAAGAAAAGGAGAGAGCCCCCAGAACAAAAATTCAAGGATTACTAGTGGCTTAATGGAAATTATATCGTGAGATAAGTTACACTTATGTTTACTTGACTGACGTGTAAGATTGTTTCTGTTTTTCCTAGTAATACCAAAACAAATCCATGCTCTGTAGCAATGACATTTTAACATTTTAGGATTTTTAAAATTTTTAATTGTGTAATAACTTTTTTTGTGCGTGTTTGTGTTTCTGTGTTCCATCAATGATTGGCGGTTGCATCTGAATAGAGCGTGGCAGCTGTGTAACCACAGAAAAAAATGGCATAACAGTTTGTAGGCAGTGTTAAAAAACATCATTTATTCATCCAGACAGATTGTAATCAGAGTATTTTAAATGCCTTTTGAAAAGTCCCGTGGATTCTTAGTAAACAGAGATATTAGCTTCTTGCTTGGACTTAAAGTTAAGTTTCATTTGATGGAAAAATATTAAAAATGCTTTTCATAAAAGAATGAATAGTGTGTTTATACTGTATTGCTGCATTGTGCTCTGGTTATACTGACTGTGAAATCCAGACAATTTACTAGAAATATGATATACGCAGTGTATACGAGGGTAATCAGCAAGCCTGGTGCATAAATTCAGAGGCCATTTCAACGCTCATTGAAGAACCAGAATCTAAATGTACTTTTTTGTTCAATATAGTTGCTTTTACTTTTGTCATTGTAATGTTTCATTCTTGCAAAAATAGGTTCTTCGAGTAACTTGCAATACAGAACAGAACGAATTAAGATCCCTTTAACGCCAAGATATCCAAGGTCCATGATGGGCTCTGACAGAGGTGAATTATTTCATAAGTAATTTTAGTCGTATTATTTTCAGTATTACCAGTCCAAACCCTTTGCAGTTGTTAAATCAGATTGTACCAAAATCTAGATATGACAGGTTTATTAAGGTTAAAAAAAATCTTCATCTTGCCACTGAAAGGTAAAAAAAAGTAAACTTTCTAATGGGAGTTATTTTTTCTGTTAGTTGACTCTAGGATGTGCACAAAAAAGTAAGAATAAATATTGCTGTATGTTTTACAGTTGCAGCTTTCTTACTATGTCTCAAAAGTTTTAACAATGAGATGATTATTTAAGAATATTATTTTGCATATTCCTGATTGTAAATTATGTTTTGAAAATGCAATGAAAATATTTGAGTACTTCACTCAGAATTGCTTGGTGGAGAAGATTTAAAGACATGATCCAAATTCCAGTTGGAGTGCTGCAGAACTGTAGAATTCAGAGATGACAGTAAAAAGCAAACCTTCACTGCCATCATTACTCGAAAGTTCTGTAGCATCAATTGATTGCATACAGTGTGTTTCTGAACTGGACAAATATAATTACAGGCAGCTTTCATTTGTGATTAGTAATTTGACATTGATTTTCTGTAGCTTTTTCAGAGGAGGCAAACTGACTGTTTCTGGCAGGGCACTGGCTCAGTCCGTTACTCAGGGAGGATACAACAGGGAAAGAGAGGAAAACAAAGTCACTTCAAACTTATTTGAAATTACAGAGCTTTCCCGTCTCTGTGTACAATTCATGCTGGGGTTTTGTTGGTGTTTCAGGTGTTTCATAAGTTATCTCATATGTGAATGAAAAGACTACACATTAAATATTTAATTTGAAAATAAACCCACATGTTAAATTGTTATTTTACTTCTCCTACCCTGATTTTTATTATTTTTCTTTAACTTTGCTTTGCTAAGTGTTTGCAGACCTACATATGGTGTAGCTTGTCTACAGCCTCCTCTCCTTGCTGAGAACGATGGGAGTTGCATGCACACTTAGAGAGGACAGATTTGACATGCAGTCATTAAGGTCGATAAGTTTGCCCTCTCTGAAATTAGTTACCTGGTCTGCTGAAGCTCCTTACATGATTAACAGAGTGCTAGTGAACAGTGGGTCCTCTTTCTTGTCTCAGGTGTTTATGGTGTCCTTCACTCTGTCTGTGTAGATCTCCAGACTGTGACAGATCCAGGATACTAAATCTCAGCTGTTGGTTTTCCATAGGCTCCCTGTCACACTCTGAATGTAGCAGTCCCAGCTTGATAACTCCTCCACAGTCACCTCTTAACTTGGAAACGTCCTCCTTCGCCAGCAGCCAGTCTCAAAACTCCCTTTCTACGTTACCTAGGATTTCTATTAGCCCAGTATCTATTGGAGAACGTAGAAAAGATAGGTAAGGTCCTCGTGTTATTGCTTTCAATGTAAACCTGTCTGAGGAAATTTTGTACATTTGGCTGAAGGAATGCAAACGTAATTTAAATGAAAAATATGTAGACGCAGAGGTGCATTTCATCTGTTCTTATTTTCTTCACAAATTATGAGAGGTCTCTGTGGTGTTCTTTTCTTCTTCAAAACCGAAGAATAGATTCTTCAGTTTATAAAATTAAGGAATTTCATAAGGGTTTTATTTCTTCCCTGCTAGATTAATGGCCATGCCAAGTAAGAGTGGTCTAAGTTGGAATACACCCCTTCAACTGAACTACCTCATGTGCTTGTTCTGTAAAACTAAATAAAATTATGACCTAGTAACATCTGATATCTGGTGCCTTAGCGTTGTAGAGTACTGAGCTTTAACCACTGTGCCTTGATTCAGTTTAGCCAGATAAGATGGAAAGTTGAGGGCATAACTATGCAAGAGCATATCCACATGTACAGATGCAATTTTACTGCTGTGACTGATCCCTTTGGCTGCACCTTGACCGCTGCTGGCGATAGCTTAAAGTGTATGTGTAGCTGCTTGCCGAATTTGAACCTATACAATAGCTTTCTTAAAAACATGAGCTATCTGTTTTAATAACTCGGTATCTCATGATGAATATTTTCAAGATGTGTTGCTTATGGTATCAGTCTTCTTGGACATCTGATTTAATTTTATCATGATCTGGCTAGACTGACTATATGAGGAAGTTTGCATGAATTCAAAGCATTGAACAGCAAGACACAAATTTGAATCAGGCTTTTATTTATAGTAAGGCAGCTGAATGCCATTCTGGCAGTGTAAAGGAGCTGTGATGTGGTGGAATAGATTACATTTATGTGGACTTCAAGACCCCTTTGTATTGCCTGATTTATGTAAAAGAAGTGACCATAAAAATGTGAATGATAAAGTAATAAGGATATTCTGTATTCTAAGTTTCCTGGTAGTAATAAAAAGTTATTCATAAAATGTTACATGACACTTTTGTCTTGTTTAAAGACTCAGTAAGTAATTTATTGTCCTAACTATAGAATGTATATTGTGCACAAAGGACAGTGTTACTTTGAAAGGGAATGTAAAAAGGGGTTTGTGAATTTTCATTCTTTCTTACTTCAGTGTGACTTGCACTCCATGTACTCAATTTGTAAGTGTTCCTCTAATTGTCACTTGCAAATTCCAAGTCAGAATTTCTTTTCTCTTTCACGTGACTAATGATGTATAATGTTCAGCTGATAAAACTAGGTTTTTGTCACACCTACCATTGACACACCATAACTTTGTATCTCTTTATATCTCTGAGCGCAAGATGCATGTTCTGATCTCTGGAAAATAACAATTTCTGTCAATGCTGATCAGATGATTGAAGTAAAGTCAGGTTCCAGGCCCTGCACTCGTGCTATGCATATGTATAAACCATAGTCTGAATTGACTTTCTAAAAAGAATATAATTCTAAGGTTTGTTGGTTTGTTTTTTAAAGGCAAAACAAAAAACTAACAAACACAAACAGTTCTTAATTTAGGAAAGTGGCTAATTTAATTCTATCCTCAGAAGAGGTTTGAAGATGCTTAACATTTTAAAATGTTTATTTGGTTGTATAATTCCTCGTGTTCTCACAAAATACAAGTAACTCATTTGGCCTTTCCCCAAATACAAATAATAACAATACACATGAAAAAAACCCTGATCAATGTTTCTCTTTCTTTTGTTGATTTTAATTTAAATGAAAAATAAAAGATCTGATCAATTAAGACTTTTTTTCTAATCAGTGTTTAGTGATTCTGGCAGGCACTTTGAATGTTACAGAAGAGTGCACTTCACTTGATTTTAATAACACTACTTATCAAGTAAGACACCTTTTTCATGTTATTGTTCTGTTTTACTTCATTACTGATTCTCTACTACATGCATTACTAGTTATCTTTCATTTATTGGAATTCTAAGATGTGATCCTGTGCAGTTTGCATGGATTTGATTCTCTCTTACTCCAATCGCACTTAAAGTAAGAATTTAAAAATGCATGTGGTAGATAGAAAGCAGAAAGGTACAAACAATGAAGATTAGAAAGATGAAATTTGAGTTTTTAATGAGGTGTAGTATACCTGGATGAATTATATGGTTTTAAGAAGCTTCATATAACATCATGGTTTACATGCTTATAATGAGTTTTAAAAAATAAAAGAAAAGTTCATAAATTGTCATTGTGTGGGAGTTAGCACAGTTTTGTTAAGATACGCTACATATGAGCAATGTGGGCTTCAGTTTAAGTTTGATGATAGTAAACCTACCTTATCTTTATTTCATCGAATGAGGGCATGACCTCTAACAGTGATGATGATGTTATAAGAGTACTGCATTCCAGAGCTTCATTCATATCAGCAGCCAGTTCTTACCTTTTATCCATTAATAAGCTGCCAAACTATTAAGCTCCTGCTGCAGAAGGCTACCCAGACTATGGCGATAAGTGTAATTTGTGAAATGATGTCTTCTTCCATCTGCCCACAGCCCCAAGTCCTACTTTTTGGAAAAATACCTTTCCTCAGCCTGGTTCACATTTAGTAGTAGCGAGTGAAGTCCGGTTAACTCATCTTACCACTGATCAACACAATTGAAACAGTTTAAGCAGTTGGCACAATTTAGGGAATGGCTATATGATAATTAAGTGTTGGAAAGGAAAACATTCAAATTAATGCATGTCAAATGTAGTAAAATGAGATTAAAATAAAAAATACACCAAACTTGGTAACCAAGTTGATTCCTTCAGAACGAGCTCAACTGTTAATATCTAATGATGCCTTTTGCTGTGTAGACGTTATTAAGTTCAGAGCAATATGAAGCAGCACTTTTTAGGAGGCTATTCTGTGTTTCTACACACCATGAAGGGACCAACTCTGTTTGTAGAGGTGGAGACATCCTAACTACGGGGGGAAGCAAAGGGGAATGTACCAGGGTTTTCTTTTGTACAAGCCAGTCTCTTGTTATACTTACTAGTGTCTTACTACTGTGTGTCTTTTTCTAAGTGTTCTTTTCTTCTCAAATCTTCTACGTCTTTCAGATATCTGTTCCGTAATAGGTCTTTTCTGAGAATCCCTGTGGCTCCTAGGCCTAGGTTCTCATCACTAAGGAGTTTGAGGTTGGCCTGATATAAGGTTGTCCTTCTCGAGCAGCATTGCGCACTTTGTGCTATTTTACATGTTTGGATAATTGCCCTGAGGAGAATTTGCATGGTAATTGTAATGCTACCATGCAAACTGCTGTCTTAATGGCTTGAGTTTGCAACTGCTTAATTTTCATTACTAATTTATGTTTTCCTGCATACAAATATGAAATCTGATATTTGTGCATTGTTGTCCTTTGGTTTACCACCTTATTATTTATAATGTTTATTTTCACTGGCAATAAAGACTCCCAGCATTTATATTTGTAACATACCTTTCTGGAATATGGTTTGTTAATGACATTGTATCCAGTGGTTCAATTACTTTTATATAATATGCATCTGGAAGCTTCTTTCCTACCAGCTTTCACCATCATACTATTTATAGTGCATATTTACCATAACGTTTAAGAGCAGTCATGTACCTGGTATACATTTACTTCTGCCACTGTACGTTGCATGATGTTAAAGGAATGCATTTAAGACAATTGACAGTAATTTATTTTTAAGGCAACTTCTTAAACCTATTGTATTATTAGAGTTCAGACAGACATAAAGTATTGCATGTAACTTTGACGTTGTGATGGTTTGAGTGCAATTTTGTCCAAATCAGTTTTAACTATCTCCTCTAAAAGGCCCTACATGGAAGAGCCGCGTCATGTTAAAGTGCAGAAGGGTTCTGAGCCACTAGGGATTTCCATTGTGAGCGGAGAAAATGGTGGAATATTTGTCTCTAAAGTAACAGGTGGGAGCATTGCCCATCAAGCTGGCCTTGAGTATGGTGATCAGTTACTAGAGGTAATTATTTGCTTACTATTCCTGTGGCTTAATGAATCAGTTCGTATCCAGCCAGAACTGTCTTGCCCAAATGAATGTCTTGTGAAAGCTTATGTGCTGTGAGATGTAGCAAAGGGTACTCTGTATTGCAGTATTCTAGTAAATGTGATTGTTGTGACCTTTCATCAGACTTGATCATAAAATAATCTTTTGATGATAGCTCTGCATTGCATCTTGCATAGATATAATTGAATTTTAAGCTAGTTAGTTTTGGTACTTAAAACAATGTAGTCCCAACAATATACTCTGCCTGATAAGGTGAGGAAATATTCAAGCAGCTGGTTTGTACTGAGTTTCATGCTGCTGTTGCTGTGCCATATCATTATCTGAGATACCTGGTTTAAAAAAATACTTAGGTAGACTTTAGATTAGTTACAGTCATGTTTTTACCTGCAGTATTGGATAAACATAGAGGAGCATTTTGTTAAGTACAGAACTGCTTTGTAAATCTTAGATCTGTTCATGTATGTTAAAACATCTTTCGTTGCACAGGGTGTGGATGGTACTACAATGGACCTGAATAGATCAGGGATCTGAATTTATCTTTAAATCCTGAATTCATTCAGATCAAACTTGTATTTAATCAGTGATAGTAAATCATTCCACAGCTCCGAATACGCTTGTCTTTCAGTAGTAAAAAGATTTTTAAACTAATGGTCAAGTTACCAAATATTTTAAAATTACAGTGATTCCTTCCAAGGAGTAAACCCTGGGAATCATTGTATTAACAGCATTTCCATCTTGCTGTTTACTTTAGCGGAAAAATTCAGCATTTACATATTAAACTAATGATGAGACTGAAAGAATTATTTTGTTAGTTTCCATCTGAAAATTTGACAGCTTGATTTGTGCATTTTTTTCCCATAGTTTAATGGAATAAATTTGAGAAATGCTACAGAGCAACAGGCTCGACTAATCATTGGGCAGCAGTGTGACACCATTACGATCCTGGCTCAGTATAACCCACACATGTATCAGCTTGGCAATCATTCACGATCAAGGTAAGGCTGGCTAGATTTTGAAAAAACTACTCTCTGGTCCATGCAGCTATTTATGTAGTAGGTAACTTCTGTACAGGTAATTCTTTGCAAGTATCAGCACATTTGTATTAAGAATTGTGATTACTTAAAAACTAATATCGCACTTGTTGAAAAGAAAAGAAAAAGACTAAATGCACCTACTATATTTACTTTCTTATTTGGGCATAATCCTTAGATTTGTTGAATTACAACCAAAGATGACCTCTTTTTAAGATTAAGAGATTATAGTAGTTCAAATATGTTTTAAATTTTTCATAATTGAAGTTTGCAAAAACTAATTAGGGAAGGCATAGGACATCGAGAAATTATCCATCCCATTTTGATGAATGATGACACTTCGAAACTGAGCTTTATCTTTCTCTTAGAATTACCGTGAATATATTTTATTTGGCGTGCTGTTTGGGGCTTTTTAGTTACTTTAAACTCGATCTACGACCAAATTAGAAACTTTGTCTGTGTGGAAAATATTTAGCAATGGGGAAACACTAACTCTTTTATTCTCTGTGCCCCCCATCTTTAGTTCTCGCTTAGAGCCTGTGAGTAATCATTCCACCCCTCAAGGCAGTGGAGCTGCAACGCCTGACAATCATTCCGTAATCGATACTGTGAGTGAACAAGATGAAGGAACAATGACACCCCCATCCAAACAAACTACGCCAACTACAAGTCCCCGGAATTCCTTAAGGTATTAAGAGTAAATTTTTTTGCCTTAAGGAAAACAAATGGTCAGGGTAGATGTGAAGGGTACTTCTGTGAACGCTATGACCTCTTGAAAGAAGCGAGCAGTCAAATTAAAAGGACCCCAGGATAAAAGTACATGTTTTCAGACTGGTTATGAAAGATAGGCTCTACAAGGAGTGAAGAAAGTTTACTACAAGATTTGGTTTTGTTAAGAAGGTCTGCAAGGAACATGATGTTGGTCTTAGAAGACTGTATCTGTAGGTGACCTATTGTGAGTAATAACTATGTAAATATATAATCTTTGGAAGGCAAGTTGATTGTACATAATGCAAGTTTTAAAATTGAAGTACATGCGTTATCTCTCCTGTCAAAAGGGGCCCTGTGGACACAAACAAAAGGACACCAGAACCTAGAACTGTTGTTATTAAAAAATCCCAAGTGGATCTTGGGATCCAGATATGTGGTGGAAACCTGTATGGAATATTTGTCTCAGATGTAGATGATGACAGCCCAGCAAAAGGACCTGATGGACTAGTCTTGGGTGACATGATACTTGAGGTAAGCTATTAAGAAAAGGCAGCATACATTCAGAATGTCTAGGATGATATAAAGAGGGAGTTGTACAAGGAATTGTGCTGTCTCACAATGGGAGGTGTTCTGTGAATCTTGAGCTCCTGCCACAAAACCTAAGTGAAAATGGTGAGAATGCATAACCTTCCTTCTGACTGTGGCACGTGAATAGCTGGAAGATGTGGACCTGGAGAACTGCCACTGTTGAGAGCACAAGTTGCCCACAAGTTTGAAGGGCTAATATATGTCTGCTTGGAATTACAAGCACCTGCTCTCTTCATTTAAATAGGAAGCCTTGAATCTGATAGCTGCATGTAGGAGAAAGGAGAGGATATCAAAGATACTGCAAAACAGGGGACATTATTGATCACTATCAAAACTGTTATCGCTATGAAATTCTAACGAGAGTTTAGGGAAAGACGTGCAATCTTTGACTCTGCTTTCTGTATCTGAAATGAGACTATTTTTCTGCTTGGCAGGACTGCTAAGGTGATAAACTCACATGTGTTTATGAGCTTTTCAGATGCAACTTAACATTGAGACTGTCTGAGCACTGAGACTCTCCCTTTGTGCCACAAGTGTTCAAATGGAGATTTTGCTTTGTAACTGTGTTTCTGACTTCCCTCAGACCACTTGCTTTTCCTAAAACTACTGAATTCTTTCCAGTGTGAATTTTATGATTCCCAGCTTACACTTTGAAAACTATTTAAAGAAGTGCAGACTTTTTCTCATGGCCATGTCTACAGTGTTCACTTGTGTATTCTGCTTTCCACCCCCGTATCTCAGTCTCCTGCTAGACATCTTAAGGTACAAACTGTGTTAGAATTAAGTGGCAGGATTTACTTGTGTATCAAGTCTGCGAGTGGGAAAGACAAACTCATTTTGCATGTTTTTCAAACTCACTTAATTCTATTGCCTGTTAAGATACAAATCCGCACCTAAAGGTTTCTGTGTTTTGCAGTATGGGTCCATTGATATGAGAAATAAAACAGCTGAGGAAGCTTATCTTGAAATGTTGAAGCCTGGAGAAAACATCAAAATAAAGACTCAATACAGAATAGAAGAGTTTAATAAGATAAAAGAGCTTCCTGGAGATGGATTCTATATCAGGTATTTGAGCGTTACCAGTAATGACAGCATAAGGCTGTTGGGATAATATACTGGCTATCCTGAGAGAGATAGTACAGCACTTTTACCACAATTTTAAACTCAAAGTTTACTGATTTATCCAAGCTAGTCTCTGACAGCAAGTACACAATCTGTAACATAGTAAGTCTTCATGCTTTGCTCTAAACTTGTGTGCTCTTGAAATGGGGTTTGTGCCACTAATCTGTTGACTTTTTTCAAAGTAAGTATGCACATTCTTCCCCTGAGTTGATGGAGATGATGTGCAGAGCCTATTTATGTCTTCCTTTCCAGAGCACTTTATGACCGTCTGGCAGAGGTGGAACAGGATTTAAGCTTTAAGAAGGATGACATTTTGTATGTTGATGACACTCTGCCACAGGGAAACTTTGGTTGCTGGATGGCTTGGCAGCTAGATGAGAATGCTCAGAAGCTGGAAAGGGGACAGATTCCAAGTAAATATATGTGAGTGACCTCGGTTACAGTATTTATCTTGCAGTCTTTACAAGTCTGACTAGTGAAATGTAGTATGAAAGACTTGTCTGCTTTTATTCTTTCTGGGAGATAATAATTCTAAGATGTCATTTTAGGGATGGCATATTTTAATAACACTGAATTAAATACATTGCTATGTCAAGTTGCTTTAATACTAATGAACAGTAAACTGGAAATGGTACATAGACCAGTTTTGTGATAGATAATTCAATAACAAAAGTGAGAATAACCACCACAAAAATATCCTTGAATCCAAGGTTATCACAGTTGTTCTTGGGAAGCGTCAGTGGTTTTAGTTATCTGTGGACAGCAGCAAAGACTGTGTATCCACCACAGTCTCATCGTGTTGATAGAGTAATTAAGAGGAGTATGCGGGAACTAATCTTTTTACATTGTTACTGAAATCACATTAGTTATCACTCGGCACTTAAATTGTTCTTTCATTTTAAGATTACTGGTTTTCTTTTCTTCTAATAGTCTTCTCTCCATGTCATGACTTAAAATTCATCCTGGTAGTGGGGCAACAGTACTACATGGAATGTATGGAAGTACAATACATATATATAGACCCATACACATCATTGATAAGCTGGTATGAGAAGATAGATAGTAAAACCAACTACATTTTATGTGTGTTATGTAGCTGAAATATTTGTGTTTATATAAATCAGAAGTGCATAAAACAAAGCTGTTATTTTAGATTGCTAGTAAGTTTTTTTGTTACAGCATGAGGGTGGGAATTAGATGATCTTTGAGGTCCCTTCCAACCCAAACAATTCTATGATTATTTGATTTCTAAGGGTGAATATAAGATGCAACTTCATAGAAAGAATGTGATCTTTACTTCTGTGCGAGACTGACTGTACTGGCAAGTAGGTACGTGCTGCTGCTTCTGCCTGGGAGGGTTTTGCCCTGACTGTCAGAGCAGTCACCTGTGCCTTGCTGCGATTTATATTTGTCATGATTTAACACATTTAGAAGCACTGAAGCACCTAGCAATAGATGCATGCTGGTTTGAGCATCCCAAGGGTATTCGGAATTCTCAAACCAGCATTGTAACTAGCCTGGAGGAGAAGAGAGAGGTGAAGAATGTGTCTACCCCACAGGTTAGCTCTTCGAAGAGAAAAGGTAAAAGGTGTAGTTACTGGAAGTTTCCACTAGACGGCTCCCAAAGTACAGAGGTGAAACAGCCGCAGCCGTTTCACCTTGTTCGTTGCTCTTAATCATTAATAAGTACAGCCGCAGCACACATGATTTCATCATATTGTAAGCCTGCACTGCAAAGCGGGCTATCACAGCAAAATAATAATGTTGACCAAAACCATAGCACTATACCAGCTGTTAGTAAGAAAGTCAACTCTGGCCCAGCAAAAACCACGATTATTATAAGAATCTTGACGAAATGATGGTGGTGTGAGGTTTTCAGATGCTCATTATTTCATTTATATTAACATTTGTTTCTGATTAATTTTCCATGATGAAGATACTCAGGCTAAGACTTGAGAAGAGCATTTCCAGTATGTTCCAGAAGCAGCAAAGATATTGTTTGAAAAAAATTTTAAAAAGGTATGTTTAAATACCAGCCACTTAGTTTATTTCATTATAGGATGGATCAGGAATTCTACAGGAGGCACAGCATGTCTGAAGCTAAAGATGAAAACAGCTCATCTAAGACATTGTCAGCAGCAGCACGGAGGTCATTCTTCAGAAGAAAGCATAAACACAAGCGAAGTGGTTCCAAAGACGGAAAGGATTTATTGGCTCTTGATACAATCAGCACAGACTCAATTCCTTTCTTGGATGGCAAGTACTTTTGTTATACCTGCGAGGGGGCTCCTTTTCCTCTCTTTCATTTTTAAACAGCTGCAGCATGACATGAACAATGTTCCTTTTTGGTTGGTCTGAATACAAATGATGATCTTATGTCCTGTCACAGACATTGAAGTGCAATCTTTTCTTTTTTTTTTGGTATTAAATAACAAGCCAGAGTGTTTCAAATTAATATTTTTAGCAGTTTATTCATAGACCTATTAGTATTAATGTTTCATTTGCAGAGGAAGATTGCTTTTTGATGCATGGTTTTGATCTTCTTTTCAACTATTTAATTTCTGTCCAGGTCGCTTAGTCTTGACACACTTCCTGGGCACCACTCAAAAATCTTCACTTTTATTTCTTCATTCCTCTACAAAAATCTTGTTGGTTACAATGATCGCTTCCCCAGCAGACCTCACCAAACTAATTCAAAGGAACCAAATATTGTCTTGTTTGCACTTTTAGGAGAAAATAGAAATGGCTGGTTTTAAAATTTGGGTGAGGGTGGGGAGGTGAAGCACCAGGTTCAATTAGAAAAAAATGTCTATTTTAAGTTCTCAAGTGGAGAAAATTGCAGTAATGGCTGGTGAGCAGCTTTTGTGTTGTAAAGGCCCTTATCCCTTCCAAGGGAGTTGTTTTCATAATTACTGTTAGCATGCTTCTGCTTATCTGAGGATTGATGGGGAAATAATTTATACTTTTATAAATATATTTTCTGTGTGTGTAGATTCTGCAAGTCTGGCTTATCAGCGTGTACAGAAAGTGGACTGTACATCTCCTCGACCAGTCCTTATTTTAGGACCTTTACTTGATGCTGTGAAAGACATGTTGGTCAAAGAATCCCCTGGGAAATTTTGCAGATGTCCTCTTGGTAAGTATGCAAACATCACCAATTTCTTCTTGCCAGTAACTTCTGTTTAGATGAACTAAATGGTGGCACAAACATGGGAAAAATAAATGTCAAGAGTCTGAATTTGCAGACATTGTTTGATTAGCCACGTCTTTGCCTAAGGAGTAGTAATGACACTGGGTTTCTTCTGGCTCTATGAAACAGAGGTTATGAAAGCTTCCCAACAAGCCATTGAACGGGGTGTGAAGGATTGTCTGTTCATTGATTACAAACGGAGGAGTGGACATTTTGATGTGACAACTGTAGCTTCAATAAAAGAAATAACAGAAAAGGTGAGTCACTTTTAATGCTGTAGTTCTCTGTACCGTTTGCAATATATGGTCAGGATATGTTGGGGGGTTGGAAATTATCTTAGCGTTGTCCTCCTTTGAGGCATTCAGAGAATTGTTTCCCAGGCTACTGGGTAAAATAAGTTACCTCACTTCAACGTGTAACTCTTTAAAGATTTTTTTTTTTTTAATACAAGCTCATCTTTATAGAAACTAGATGTGTCCTTATATCTTCTACAGCGTTATTAAATAAAGTTAGAAATTATTTTCTTAGATTCCAAAGATTCCACCCCCTATCCTCCCAAATTAGGATTTAGATTTTTTAACTATTCCATTTAATGCAGTCATAAAGAATATAAACATCGTAATAATCCTGGAGACAGATGTTAATTAAAATTGCTTATAGTTTTCTGTCAAACCCCACAGAAAGCCTCATTACTTTAATGCTTATGTTTGTTCATATACTTCTGACAGTGAAAATGAATATTTAAATTTGGAAATATTTTATTGCAGATATTTGAATCTGAGTTTTCATTTCATTAGTTCTTCAAATTCTTTTATTTCTATCAATTCATGCTTTTGGTATTATGAATTCAATTCCTTGCAGTTTTTAATCTTCTGTCTTTTGTTATAAATTCTTTGGGTACGAATTGCTCAGTAGCCCCTAAATGCTAAAGGTGTAAGGGAATTTTCTTGGGTTGCTATGATTTAAGGAGGGGAAGAAAATGGGGGATTTGCATGTGTGCTTGTGCTCTTTAACTGAATAAGTGTTTTGCATTTACATTTGATCTTAGGATTGTCATTGTCTGCTTGACATCGCTCCTCATGCCATCGAACGGCTCCACAGTGTTCATATCTACCCTATTGTAATTTTTATTCGCTACAAAAATGCTAAACAAATCAAGTAAGTCTGTGAGGGGTATAGTTCAGGGATGTTTATTTTAGCTTAAAATAAGCTTGTTACCTTTATTGTTTCTTTCATCCTAGTCATCTTGAATCTCTTTTAAATGTGGAAATTAATTGTCATAAAAAGCGCTGTGATGTAAATGGTATTAACTTGATTTTGGTTGCATGCAAGTTAAGTAAATCTTTCAAAGAAATCAAACAATGTAGACTAAACTGTATGTACTCCAGGAGCCGCTGGGATCTTTCCTGCTCACCTTTGTATTAACCCATAAGACAGGTATGGGTGAGATCCACTGAGGATTAAGTGGTGTCCGTGATGAAGAGCTTTTCATCTTCTTGGCAGAGCAAAGTGTGTGAATGCAGTGCCAATTGATTCATAACCTCAGCTTTCCCACCTTCATTCTCCAGGGAAAACAGCAAGTGAAGTCCCTTTTTGCCATGGAGTGTACATACAAATAGATTCATTTGGCAAGAAGTGACATGATCTCCCAACATAAGTATTTAGAAACAGTTTCATTGAGAGATCTTACTCTTCTGCTATCTTAATTTTCAAAGTTGAAGACTTCTTATATTCTTGACCTGTAGGTAAATGTGATGATTACCTGTTTAAATAAAGAGGATCAGTATCACCACTTTGAAGTAGAAGCAAGATACAAAGCGATGTGGTGTATTTCATTACCGCGGTACGATCATGCACTTGAATGATGAATGGAATGTCATGTCACGAGCCCCATTGGAAATGGAATGGTGACCATTACAGCTATTTCCCTTTTTTTGGGGAAGTGACAGAGAGTGATTGAACTAGACAAGCAAGAATTTCTAGCTGTCATCAAAACAAGATGCAGTAGCACATTGTCTCTGCCTGTTATGAGCACCAAAGGTTTTTCCAGACAGCCTTTTTAGCATAGCACAGGTTCTGTTGGCATTCCCTGAAATGCTACACAGCAGTGATAGGTTAATTCAGTAGTGATTTTTTTTAATTTATAAAATTAAGTTATACTGCTTTTCTCAATGTTCTAAGAAACTATGGTTATATTGCTGCAGTTCCTATCTATATGACATTATTAGTTGATTATACGTTCTGCTTCCTTTCAAACAGAATCCCCTACTTGGGAGCCCAAGTCAGATTTGGAGGAGTGTTACAAGCCTTGATCAGAATTAAATTTTATTTTTTGCTGTTTGTGTTTCTCTATATGCTTTTCTTATTTTATTTCCAACAGCTTGTATAAAAGAAAAGCAGTATCTTAAAAACATGTTTCTGTTATAGTATATTGTCTCTATAATACTCTCTTTTGCTCAATGCTTGATACTTCGAGCCTTTAGACAACCAGTACTTGAGCCTGGCTTTGTGTAGGGAGTGCTGGAGTGTCTGTGAGACAACAATCCAATTCACATAAACTGGAAAAAAAATGGTATTTTTTTTCCCCTCAACCACCTCCCAGTCTCTGAGACTTTAAAGGAATACTGTCTTGGTCTGATAGCAAGTAAATTTGTTAGCACTGCAATGATCCTGATGATACTGCTGAAACACAGTAGATGGCACTCTATGCACAGAATTATGCTTGCGAATTAATTAGCCTTTCACTTGCATCCAACTGGAGGTAATAATTTAAAGTCCATTAAAAAAAAATACTCTTATACAATTTTTTTCTTCTTTTTTCTTTCTTTTTTTTTTTTTTCAGAGAGCAAAAAGACCCAATCTTCCTGAGAGACAAAGTTACACAGAAACATTCCAAAGAACAGTTTGAGACAGCTCAAAAAATAGAACAAGAGTATAGCAAGTACTTTACAGGTCAGTATTTAATTAACATTTCAGTAGGAACACCGTGGCAATTTAATGCCTTCACACTGGAATTGAAAAGATTCTGTGTTCCTTCAAAGAGCATTGGTTTTTTTCATTCTGCCTTCTGTTTTGGCAAATTCATGCTCTGGTGTTTTATTTTACCGGGGGAGAAAATCTCAAGATAGTAAGTACTGTCTTTTTACCGGAGAAAGAAAACTGTGTTTCAAGACTGCCTCTGATAATTTCAGAGTATATTTCCATGTGGCTACACACACATTCAAAAGAGTAGGGATAAAATTTTAGCCATCTGGATGTGAATTGCAACAAAATTTAAAAGAAAAAAAAAAACAAAACAAACGCCTAAAAATACTACTAAAACAGCCAAGACCCAACTTTTCATCCCTAGAACAATGAGATTCCTACTAGAAATATTTTGAGGCACACCTGCCAAGCACAGGGGAGATAACGGGGATGTATTTAGCGTAGAGCTGTCTCAGCGCATCCTGTGGGAAGCTGCACATTCTCAACAAAATCAGTTACCTGGCAGGTAATAGCCATGCAAATGTTAATTGGAATGGTACCTACTAAGCCTTCACGGAACTTGACATGCACGTGACCAAGTTGCATCACTGCATGTTATCTTCTGCTCCTTGTTAAGTCATTTGTTGCATTTTAATGTCACCCTGATAGCGGAAGTGGCACTTGGTCCAAGAGAGTGCTTTGTGTATCTTCTCACATGTCCCGTCAGCAGGACCTCGTTCTGTAAGTGCCAAGTACAGTGGGCTCCAGCTGTCATCGACATTTCCAGATGCTGGTAGTTAGAGTGGATGGGTGCTCAAACTTCATTACTATTTCAACAACTTTAAATGTCAGTGTTGTGCATAAAATAAGCCTGTAGATACAATGTTGGACACAGTACTTTCCTCATGAAGCTGTAGAACAGGCCTGAGCTCTGTGGCTTCTTCATGAAGTATGTTTTTTGACTAATGACTCTTTCACATTGACGTTGTTTCCTGTAGTGGGTTGTGAGCACGGTGTGTGATCTGAATCACTTCCTCACTGCCCTTTGTCACTTGTCATAGACCTGATGGGTTACTGCGTTCTGTGTCCAAACCTACTTGAGATCATTAACTGTAGTATGTACTGCAGAGCCAAGTAATGCTTTATGTGAGATCAAATTATCTTTTTTCAAAAATGGAAATTACACCGTAAGCCTTGTAAGACTTTGCGTGTTTTTCTAGCACTAGTGATAACTG
The DNA here is from genome assembly GCA_013400375.1 of Thinocorus orbignyianus. NCBI lineage: Eukaryota > Metazoa > Chordata > Aves > Ciconiiformes > Thinocoridae > Thinocorus > Thinocorus orbignyianus. The sequence goes on along the minus strand of VXBW01007377.1, from coordinate 1,589,867 downwards.
AGCACCAGAGGCTTTGCTGACACATTTCTCAAGTCATGAAGTTCCTCGTTTTTTAAGTCTTAAAACTAATATGTTCTCCTCTCCTGTGTCCGTGTTCGCATTTTACTTTTTATGACTGTTACGTTTAGCAAGGGTAGGATGCAAGGTGTTCATTTATCTTTTGAATTGATTTTCAGGGAGCTGCTTGCTGTTGGCCTTTTGTTCCTTGAATATAGTTGACAATAAGTATTGGAGCGGCAACCGCCGCTGTTTTATTTAGCTCAACAATCTTTGAGCTGCCTCATAATTTACTTCTAATATTTGTAAATAATGTCTAGTTGCTACAGCTATAGTCTCTATGTATATTACCACGTAAATATAAAACTCTTAACACCACTTGCTGAACAGGGGAGGTTTATTATAGCAGGTTCTGACCATCTTTAGACTTAAACTTTGCCACCTGATGCCTCTGAAAATAGTACATGGAGGCCTCTAACAAAACAGTTGTCTTAGTTGATTATAGCCGTCAGTTCTGCGACTTCCCTGGGCTGTTTTAAGAGCCAGCAGAAGAAACTGTATATTGAACGCTTGACTTCTTTGCTCTGTTTATTCTTTTTTCTTGTATTAGTAGATTCATGTATCTGGCAAATACAGAATTGGGTAGATTAATTCTGATCTGTTGATAAACACTTCCCAGAGAAATGCAGAAGACTGCTCTTCATAATGAGTCATAACTGTTTGTTCTGGTCTCATTTGTTCTGGGGGGGGTTGTGTCTTTTTCTGCAGGCATTGTCCAGGGAGGAGCCCTTTCAAGCATTTGCACTCAGATCATGACAACTGTCGATCAAGAACAAAACAAAGTCCTGTGGATCCCAGCTGGCCCACTGTAGATTTATTTCGCTGTGAAACTACTTTGCAGATGGAAATAACCAACTAACTTTCTGTCCAAGGGACTCTGTCCGTTTCTGTCTTTATAAAGATACCTGTAAGTGATTTTTTTTTTTTTTTTCATGAAGGGGAATGATAACACTGAACACACAAGGACCTGACAAGGCACGTGGAAGGGGTGGATCACTTCACCGAGCTTGTCTCTTATGTCGTACATGTACATGTGGCAGGTTGTCAGGAAGGATTGCGACCTGCCTGTACTTGTCCATGAGTAATGAACTTAACAATGCTGCAAAACCCTGTAGAATGACAAGTTTACAAAAACTTTTTCCAAGTATTTGGTTGTCGCTGTTTACTTGAATGTCTTGTCCTGTTTTGTTTCGCTTTGTTTGTTTTTAACTCTGTGTCCTTTCACTTAAATGAGGTGACTCTCCAAAACAGAGTGAAATTTCTAAATATGAGCAACTGGTTTATGTGCACCGTGACTCTTAGTTGCTATTTGGACCATTTCAAACACATTGTTGACTTGACAACCAGGTAATATCGTGGGATATTGGTACGTCTTGGGAGTAAGCTCAGAAAGAAGTACACTCCTCTACAGGGCAGACCACTGTTTGTATCCTGTCAACGCTTGTCTGTCAAAGATATCGTCTCTTGTTTATGCATGAATCTAATATTTAAACGTCATAATATATCTGAACAATCCAAGCTTCACGTGTGTTGAGAAATAATAATTTTGCGTTGTTGGGCCTGGATTAAGTACTGGTGGGGAAGAGTCATAAGCTAGGCCTAGCATGCTGTGTTCTGTCACTTTTAGATACTGTAAATGCAGAAAGCTTATGTCGGTGCAATTTTGCAGGGTAATTCTTAAGCTTTGTACTTCAGTGTGTAGCATTCACATAGATTGTTTTTATTTAAGAGCAGCCACCGTTTTAGGGCTTTGATTAAAAGCCTTTAGAAAGGTACTAAATTGTTAGTGTTTTCACTGTCAAAAAATAAGCGATCGTTTAGTTTTGGTTGCAATACTTATTTACCTGTTGTACCAAACTCCGTTGTATCAATTCCCTTTTTGTTTTTTGCACTTCTGACGCTGTGTTCCTAACACAGGTTTTGTACCTGTCTCTTCTGTCTCTTGTGCCATGATTCTTGGGTACTGTATTTTAATTGTTTTTAAATATCATTTGAGTAGAACTGCTTCTCAGTCACCAGTTCCTAACATTTCATTATGTAGGGTTTCTAGTTTTACACTGCAGGCTGTAGTTTTCCTTCTGTTTGTAGCTTTTTTAATTAAAAAAAAAAGGGATTCTTCTTGCACAGTTCTTCAAAGAAAGATCTGGTCCTAAATTGAAGTTGTTTTATAGATGCTATTTCATAGTTCAAAATACTTTAGATGTATTTATATAGTTATATACTATATAGTGGGAGTATTTTGAACTATAATATATATATATAGTATTTTATATAGTATTATACCATACTATTATAATACTGTATATATATATAATTTAAAAAATAGGAAATGGTATGTACGAATTACTAGTCAAAGTACTTATCATGGTGAGGGACAGCAGTTGTTTTTTGTTTATCTCTTGTTGTTTGTTTTTTAAAATTTGAGGTCAGACTAGACTCCACTGGTACAACTGAAACAGACAGGTACTGTTCTGACGTGAATTTTCTGTACTAAAATGAAAATGTCACTTTGTATCAAAAAAAAAAGTTAAAGAAACTGATTACTAAATAAAGGTCAATTTCTATAACTTGACTTGTGTGTACAAGGTGCCTATAACTACTGTTCTTCTTGGTTCTACTTAGTTGAGTCCTCATATAAGGTTTTATTTTCTGACTAAAATTGGCACACAAAGGTTCAAAAGCCCACCCTGAAAAGAGTAAGTTTGGTTTTGTGTTTTTGCCCTTGCATAAAGAAATACCAAAGACATTCAAAAAATGCAGAACTTAAGAAGTGAAATTTTGGCTTGGGTTTAAATATTTTTAACATCCTGGCCCAGTGGTGTTAAGGATTTCAAGTGGAAATGGAATTGATTGGATGGAGACTTTAACGGGAGAACGAGTCTATCGTTGTTATTTTTAAGAGAGTGTCCCTGGAAACCAGAGAAGACCTAATGGACAAAAACATTAATCATGATCTTAAAGGCACATTGTAGAATTCAGTTCCTCAGTTTTTATATTTCAGGCAGAGCAACTTTTTCTGTTTATTAAGTTACCTGAAAGCTTAGGGAAGGAGATTATTGTGTATTAACTTTTCTACTCCTTCAGTTGCTTTATTCTCAGATGCCAGGCTGGTCAGCTGCCGCATGAACCACGTTGGTGGATGGTCAGTCTTCTTGTAATCTGCATACCTAATAGCAGCTTTCAGTCCTAAGACAGGACTCACACCTTACCTGCTTTTCTTGCAAAAAAACCAAAACGCCACAGTGCCATCTTCCAATAAAGGATGAAGAAAATGAGAATAGGCATGTTCTGGCAGGTCGGTAACAGCCATACCTTCCATATCTTCTGATCACAAGGAAGTGGAATTGAAGTCTTGGTTAAACACTAGAAAAATTCCCGTAGCTCAGATCAAGAGTTTCCTGATACACCATTTTAGTTTATAATAGTACATAATGGAATTATATTTGGCCATCATTCTGAAAAGAGTAACTTTTCCCAAGTGTTTGAAGAATATAGTTCTGTGGTTATTTTAAAAATGGTTTAAAAGTAATACAGCTAGTCAACAGAAGGCCGAAAACTTCACCCTCATGCTTAGAAGCCACTATGTAGCGTGTATTGCTGCAGGTAAGGAGTTAGCTAGAAATCAGCATCTTCTAATGTTATTTCTCTATAGCCATGAAATGCCTGTAAGTATGATCTGTTGTTAACATGTTGACAAGCATCTACTTGCATCCAAACCTTTGCATTCTGTTCACATTGCCCAAAATTGTTGGCAAGTGTTTGCCAGATCCAGAATTACACTGGCAGCTGCCAACCTCTTCACCTCAGACAAGGGTCCTTTTTCAGTGTCTGATAAATTTGGAGACCACATTGTAATCTCCTTCAGCGAATGCAAACATTGCCATAAGCAGTCTTGAACGGCTTTCCTAGGTGCATTTCAGATGGATGTATATTCATGGTCAATGTACAGTCTTGTTATATTTTCTAGACTTAAAACTTGTTTGAAGCTCTGTAATTTCAAAGATTCTACACCTCCATTTCCCAACGGACAGTTCTTTTATAACACACTAACATTGGAAAAATGTGCACTGGCTTGGAAACTGAAGAGACTGCTGTGAAAAATACAGACACTGAATACGGCTGACTTTGGTCTTTTGCAACAACTAATAAAGGTCCCAGACCTGCAGCAGAAACTGAACACTATGAAAAAGGTGCTCGGCCTCTTCCTGTAAATTTTCTAATGGTTGCTGTGTCAGTGGGTGTGAGGGTTTCTTATTCATCTGATTCCTTTCAGAGAAATTGATTTCCAGCTTTAATTCTCTGTCACTTTGCTTAGAGAATACCGTAGTGTTCTTTACTGAAAATGTATGTTTTTGATGAACATTTGGTAGCAAATCTTTTAACTGTTTGGTTTGACTTCTTCTAGTATTCAAAGATACGCTTTTGGTAGTACAACGCAAATGATGCGAGTGGCAATCCGAAAACCAGGTGAATAGGGAATCTTATTACTTAAGTGTAAACCTACTAGCTTAATTTAGGATTATTCAACTCTATTTTAAAAAATAATTCCATACAAACTGTCACAGAGTTTACATTATTTACATTATAAATAATTTTAGATAAATGTTGTTTACAAGATATCTAGGTGGATCCTTTTCTTTAAGTAAACTGTACATAAACAGCATCCTGTGACTGAAAAAATACAAAATGTTTTCAGTACTGGAAGTTATCTTGTAGATAACTTTTCAATATTTAAAATATATTTATTTCATCTTGTAACTCAATATGCTGTTTCTTACTGTCTTGAAATTAAAGGTATTCTGATTTCAGTAGGTCTTATTCAAGTAAGCATTTGTAACTAATTTTTCTCTACAAAATGCATCTGTTTAAGATGCAGTGAGTTTTTTTCCCTGTATGTGTGAAGTTCCAGATTATTTATTTTTTCAGTACAAGGGTTTAAAATATGAGTCTTTTTTTCTAAAAATGTAGAAGTGAGAATGGCAGAGATCTAATTGTTTTAAGGAGCAAGTCGTCAAAATCTTTGTACTATGCAACCTGGTTGCTTCATATTATGGTGAGTTACCTGTCATTGCTCTGCTTTATTAACAGTGCATTGTATGCTAAATGTGTGTGTTTACTGGGTTATTTTCTGTGTCTGTCGTATTGAAGAAAATAACACCAGTGGCTGAGGAAGCTTTCAGAGAGATGGTATCTTGATTTATGACCCTTTCCTTTGTTTATATACTAGAGAATGTCCAAGAGCTAGAATACTACTTCTGCTGGCTGTATAAACCCAAGCAACCCAAAACTGAATGACCACCACCAACCCAAACTCTACGCACAACCTAAAGCTTAACACCTTCCCTTCCCCCCAAACCCCACTTCTTAAGTGTTCTGTTTGTCCTTTCTTACAGTTTTGGGTTCTTCCCATCATCCTAAAGATCTTTATTAAAGTCCAGAAAACAAAGACATCTGCTTACCCTTAACTTAATCCACGTACATACTGCATATTTAACAATACGCTGATGTGTCCAAAATTGGAAACAAGTCTATCAAAACACTAAACACTTTAAACGGCTTGGAAAAAACCATCTGTTTCTTGATAAAATTTTGCTTGTATTTGCAATGGCTTTTGTCTTTTAAGGATTTTTCAGTGCGAATGTGGATGACTTTTGTTATATAATGGTCCCTGTGCCCTTCCTCCAAAGGCGGGGGATGGCTGGCTTTCTGAAGATGGTGTCTTTGATCTTCAGAGGAAGTTTTCCCATAACTCTTGCATCTGGTTTTACTGCGGGTTCATCTTATCTCATTAGCCAATCAATTAAGATCATCAGAATGCCTTCATTTGCCAAATCTGCCTCTTCCACCAAAAGCATTTGAGATTAGGTGCTCAAATAATCTAATTGTTTAACCTAATTAAGACAGTATTTGAGACAAATGTTAAGGTTTCAGGTTTGGAGCTTGTCTGGTGTTTGGCCAGCGTAAAGCAATAGAAGGCTGGAAAGGCATTGCCTCATCTAAGTATGTGCAAGGGGTCTAAATGTGATTGTGAGCCTTACAGTTCTGTGCTGAAAATAACTGTTAGTTATGGCATTTTGGGAAGATAATTCCAGTGGAGTCAGCCCAGAAGATCCCAAGGTAAGAGACAGAAACTTGTGCTCTGATGTGAAGATATGATTTGAGGGTGCTAGCAATTGCTTGTATCATTATAGTAACGAGTAGGTTTGTGATGCAGTGATGAGTAAGTGCAATTACTGAAGAAACCAAACACATGGAGCTGAATTCCGGGATGGTGATCCAAGCTGCATGTCCTCAGCAGCCCTGAAGGTTGGTCCCACAGTGGCAAATGTGTATCACTTATTTCTGGGGTTGGCTGTATGGCCTTGGAGAGCTTCTGGCTGCAGATGTGTTTCTAACATTTGAATGAATGCTCACACTTGTGCTGTAGGAAAAAATGTGTGTTTAATTGCTGCAATTACAGTGTGATCTGTTGTGACCTGCTCTGACTGATTTGCTGCTCAATTATTTAGAATTAATATTTCAGGGTGGGACCACATATTTTGTGTCAGAGTGGACTATTTTACAGCTGCAAAATAATTCCAATGAAGTAAAAATCAATTGCGTATTTTCCCCCTCTTGCTGACCTTAATGTGGCAGAGTTTCCCTCAGAGCTGCAATATTTGAACTCCAAGGGGCACTAGAATTCCTATCTGATGATGACACTGCTCTGTTGGTCCTGCACAGGATGGGATTAGAGCTTTCTCTTAACAGCACGGAGTAAGGATGTGTTGGGGCTGCACTGGCTTCATTCACCACTGCGTTCCTCCATGGGATACTTCATATTGCTTCAGTCTTCCCATGAGTTCACTCTAGTGAGATGCTTCCAGTCCTGGTTCCACAGTGGCAGTTCTGCACCTTCTGGAGCTGAAATGGGGTTTCTCATCAGCAATTGCTGCCATATTTTTCCTTCCACTTGTTCTGTTTCTGCTGTGTAATCACACACAGATGTATAATTTTGGCAAGCGCACCATGAAAATTTTCTCACAATAGAAGTGAGCTTCTAGTTTATGTGAGAACTGTATTATGAATACCTCACAAGCTTTGTGCTTCTTTTTCTCTTATGTTCAGCTTTAGTTTCCCTTAGCTTTATAGTCTTACTGTCATTGGTAGATAAATCTTCTTTCAAGGCGTGTCTCCCATCGAGTGCAGCCTTCCTGGTTGCCTCATTTCCTTGCTTCATGCTTCATTTGTGCCATTGCTCCTCAAATCCTTCTGCATCTGAACTCTCAGAGATGTTTTTTTCCATGGCTGATGCAACCTAATCTCTCCCTTCCTCGCCCTGTTATCTAATACTAAAGTATTTTGGGACATTATGTAAAGTCTGTTTGTTCTATAAGGCATATTATGCTGTTGTGTATTAATTACTTATTTGGTTCTAGGCACTTGTTATGCTCACTGATGATCTCATGAAGCAGCGGCTGATCCACTCCAGGGTTCAGCAGCCTAAAATTTCAGATAATGTTTTAGTAAGGATTCCGTGTCTGCAGTTTCTGAAAGTGATGCCTTACTGTGTTTCCAGCAGCGTCAGCAGTACGTTCGTAAAAGAACCTACTTGGTAAGCAACAGAAGACGACTCAGGAAGGTCCACGCGCTTGCCTTAGGATTTTGTGACCTCTGCTGGTTTACAGGGGCTGCAGTCTTTGAATTAATTTGGATTTCCCTCTGCACTGTTCTGATTCTGTGATAGCACAGTGCTGGTAAGGCAGGCAGAAGTACAGCTGAACTGACCTGCTATGAATTGCTGAGACCCACAAATGGTGCTTGACCTTCGCTAGAAATAAGCTATCGTTATTCTAATTATTTTTTTTTTGCTGTAATTTCAGATGTTACTGAAGTTATGAGGGTAGTTTATAAAAAGAGTTCTGAAATGCTAGAACTCCTGAGAAGTAGCCATATTTCTTGTTTCTTTCCCGCCTTACTCCTGTACTAAGGGCCAATTTTTATTTTACACCCTCTCTACTGTCAGTGACTTGAAGATGTAGGCAGTCTGTAATACACAATGTGATAGCAAGAACAGTAACAAACTACTGTTGGATGTTAGAACTCACAGGCCCTTAAAATACCTTTCAATTCTCTGACCTGCAGGAAGAGCCACTCAGGAACAGAAATCCTTTTGTGAAACACTTAAGCCAGCATTTGAAAGTAATTTTATTTCTTGCTCTCAGTGCTCTGGTAATGAGACTTTTAGAAATCATCTGATGTCCACACCAAACGCATTTGCGGCACCTTAATACTTTTTCTTGTGAAAATAGTATTTAAACTTATCTGCCTCAGTATATGGACTTCATGACACAAAGTGTTTTCATTTTTTGTTTTACAAAGCTGAGCAAACTCTCCTCTTAGACTCTTAAATAGTAGTTTCTTTGTTCCTACTATCTCTTCTCTGCACCTTTTCTAGATTGAATGAAGCTACTTTGAATAGCCAAAGTTTGCTACCACCTGAACAAATGGAAATGTTGCTTTCCAGGTGTTGAACTTGCATTGGTAAAGGAATAGAGCTTCTTTCTCCTCGCACAGAACAATGAAATTTATTGGAGCAAGGAAGAGTCTATTTACAGAAAGTTCCAAGCTCTGCCAGAACCTTATCTTGCCCTTTAAAACTGAGGTGGTTTGTTATTTTTCCATTGAATTCTTAAAAAGAAGGAGGTCTTTAATCCAGAGACAACTTTCACGTATGCCAGATGTAAACCTGATCTGATTTAAATGATTTGGGCTTTGTGGCTTTTTCTTGTCCCCTGCTACTTATCACATGTGTTTTTTGTTAAATGAGGGTTTGTTCCATCATAATCCATTGAGTTGTCCTGCTGGATGGTGCGAGTTTATGTTTCTATAGGCACTCCAAACCCAAGTGTCCTATTTCTCACTGGGGGGAAAAAAAGTTATGTCAGCTAAGGTATCCAGTGTGGGCTTCTCGTTTGAGTATGTATTCCTGGGCTTTCTCAGTGTGGGGGTTCTATCTTTTTTTAGTTGTTTTGTTTTTTTTTAAAAAATTATAATTCTGCAAATACCACGCATGCCAAAAACACCTCCTAAAATCAGTGGTACTACAGATAAGTAAATGACCAATACATAGTTTGTTATTCAGTGTCAAACAAAAATAATGGCAAAATTGTTTAGAAGTAAGCTGGTGGGTCACATTAAAAAAACAAAACCCAACCCCGGGGTTCTGGTTTTCAATTATTTAGCTTTCTGCTTGATTTTTTTTTAATATACGTAACTTAAAAAGGCGTTTTGAGCCTGAAATTTATATTTGGAAAATCCAAACGAATTGAAATGGAATATTTAATTTGGTAAACATTGAAATGAGACATTAGGTTTCAGCAAAAGGAAGGCTGTTATATTTAATTGAATTTCTTGGTATTCACTATTTTCAGGAAATTTTCAGTAATTTCTGAGAATGGAAGGACCCTTTAAAAGATGCCTGGAGCCAGCTACTCAAAACGGGAGTTATACTATCTGATTACTTATCATTAAAAGTTTTGTTTGGGCATTTTTACTAGGTGTAGTACAGAATGTAATGACCAGAGAAAATAAAAAAATATTTCTGGTATGTGCAAGAGACTAATTCTTTTTTTTCCCCAGTATGTTAATATGGCTAGTACAAAATCTACAACAGATGAAAAAAAGATGTTAGAAATTATTTCTTCAGCAGAAACAATAATACATGGAAGATGAATTGTGTTTTTTTAGAATTTGAGAAACTACCCCTTGATGCAAACTGACACATCAAACATTCTCTCTGACACTCTATTTATTTTTATAGTTATAACATCTCATTTACAATCATTTTATGCTGTATATAGCACTGATTGTTTTTCTTGCAAGATTAAGAGCAGAGTTTTAAACTGTCATCCTCAAGGTCACAAGGCTGGTGGAAAAATCTTCTGTTTTTTTGTAAATCATAAAGTACTTCAGTAACCAAAAAACCAAACCAGACAGTCACGCTTAGGTTTGAGAAAATAAAAGAATGTGTATTCTATGACAATTTCTTCCATAAGAAAGTATTAGCAAAATCGATGGTGAGAACTTACAGCCTTAGTGATGACTGTAAATCAAGGGCTGCCACGCGTGACATGAAAACCCAAGTGACTGAATCTTAAAATAATGTATGCTGCAGTCTATAATGCTCATTTAATGGGAGTTCAAGTAACAGCATTCTGAGGCTGAGACGTTGCAAGAGAGATTGAAGAACATTACATATTTATTATCTGTAAATCCAACGTTTCTAGTGCGTTAAATGCAAATACCTATTATGGGCTATTTTGCAACAATCACTCTCAATTGATGAAGGCATTCTAAGCCTTGTATGGCCACAGACCTTGAGTTGAGACCAGACAATAATAATCTAGTCTCTAAAGTATGCAAAAAGCACGAGCGAGCATCAGGCTGACTGGCTCAGTGTCAAGTCAGGCTTATAAAAGGTATGACTTAAAATGGAAAGTCTTGGTGACAGTTTATGCTGACTAACTCAATGTGTATAGCCTGTGCGGAGAATTGTTTTGCACCTATTTGTATATGCACAAGTGAGGAAATTGGATTTAGAGGCAGAGGGGTTGTCCTGGTTTCCAGCAGGCAATTATTTTCTGTAGTCAAATAAATATTTTCAAATGGACATTTAGCTAGTTCCCATCAAATGGTTTTTCTTCACTAGTAATTGTTTTTCCAGAAAATAACTCGGTATCAAAATTTGTGAGGATTCATGGGCTCTCTTATCCTAGGTAAAGCTCTTCCTCGAAACCATTTAGTTTTGGTTGGGTTTTTTTTTAATGTGAAACTGAAGTGACTTTCTGAAGCCTCCAAAGCCTGTTGCTTTATTACATTCTGTTTTCACTTAGAGGCTTAAATGGGTCGTTGCTCTCTTCCCTGGAAGGAAAGTCCCTAAGAGTTTCTATGATGCAGGCATAATAGAAGTTCACTAAAACTGCCACTGCTTTTAACTCAGGTAAGGTGGAATAGCATCAGCTCAAGATGCCAGATGTAAGTTCTGGAAACTCTTTTGAATCCACCTTTTTCAAAATTTAGTGTTCAGAATTTCCTAACAATGACAAAGTTTCTTGGTTTGAAGCTAGTTGAACAGTTTAATTTTTTATTCTCCATCCTTGTTCCACTAAAATAGACCCTTTAGCCCTTGCTGTAGGAACAAGGACAGGAATCGAGGCCTCTCACGCTATAAATGCTTCTGCCAGAAGCATATTGTTAAGTTCTATTTAAGGCATATTAAGTATTTTGAGTAATCGGAGCAATACCAGGAAGTTTTAGCCTTAATAACTGATATGCTGGTTTGACAGGGCTGTCACAGCAGAAGTCACTGTTGTATAAGCCTTCAGAGACATAACGCCTTTCTCGTTATGGAAACACATGTACAGCTTGAGTAGCATTTTCCTTTTATGACATATATCGAGCTCTCTACAATCCTTTAAGGTATATTCATACAAATTTGTGGAGGGAGCCCTCTAGGACACAAGTATTTGAAATATCAGTGTCTAGTTATGTTGACCTCAAGCTTTAAATTTTAAACATCCAGAATGCAGTGATAACAGCATTTTTTGACAAATAACACATTTTTACCTACCAGCTTCCAACGTTAGGCATACAGAACTTTCTGTGAAAAAAGGAGAGATTTGCATCTTTCTTTTGTTTTAGGCACTAGTGTAAGTAATGCAGTCATTAACTTGTCAACAGACTGCTCTGCCATGTGTTGCTGTCTTGTATGCAGCGTCTGCAAATCATCCCGCTGCCTCACCAGAAGTTGCTACAAGTCTTCCCTTTCGCGATTCCTGCATTGGGCTGTGACCTTTCTCTTCTAAATTTCTTTATTCAAGTTACAGACACCTCAGTGTACAGGTTCTGATGTGATCGGTGCCAGTGCTAACCTCTACCATCAAAGGGCACAAGGAACAGTCTCACCCTGGCAGGGATAGGAGGGTGGCTCAGGGCCAGCTCTGCCCTGCTGTGTGCTTGCTCTCTACGGTTCGGGTTGCTGTTTTTTAAGGGACTGAGGCACTATCTGTGCATCTTACTTCACTCCTCGCCCTGCTGGAGGCCCCAGAGCCCCTGTTCACTACTCTTTTTTAATTTTATTTTATTTTTTATTTTGCTTTGAGACCTATAAAATTTTAACTACTTGTATTTTCCAACTGTCTTACCTGTTTGCATTTATACAGAAGCTGTATATAATATAGAGAGGCAATGGGACAGGGATGTCAGTGAGTGGTTAGCTGTTACATCAAACAGAAATATGATTAAAACACACCCTTCAAAAATGATCTGTGGGAAGCAGAGCACCAGATGTGACTGTTGAGGTAATTTTCTTCTGAGTGACTTTGGCTCTTGGGAGAGCTTGTATTTTATCCTAGAAGATCACAGAGTCCTTTTTATGCAGTTTAACATCTTTTTACAGATAGGAAACTGTATCCTGTTTTACAGGTAGGAAGCTGAGATGCAAATAAAGAGAACAATTTTTAAGAAGTTGTAAGGGATTTTTTTTTTTTTTAAATGACTGATACAATACTTTAAGAGATGCCATAAAGAGGAGAGGCATGTTACTCTTAAGTATGTAGTTTAACAGGAGAACTGTGCTGCAGGATGCTACGTGAGGTGTCAAACTACCTTAATGTTGCTGATTTCAGTGTATTCACTGAGGCAAAATATTACTCCAGGAAATAGCATTTCAGTATCTCACAATCAACACTTTTCTGAGTTTATTCCTCACGTCATTCTGTCCCTATTTCTTCTGGTCTTCCAGAACAGGCTTTGAGCTCTTGCTTTAGTGCCACTGAAGGTGATAGAGTTTCTCCTGCAGCTCAAAGGTAAAACTTGTTGCTGCCTTTTTCGTTGTTTAGCAGCACAGCAATTCTCTTCTTTGAGAAGTGGGGGAGTAGGGGCTGAANTTTTTTTTTTTCCCCTCCCCTTTCTTTGTTTTTGAGGCAATGTTGATTTTATGCGAGTATAAAACTGGGTAGTCCACTTCATGTATTTTGCTGTGACTTCCAGCCGGAGTTGGAGGAGTCCTCAGTCATTTTAACCTAACGAAGGGCAGAGATGGACATATATCCCCCTCTCCAGCAAGGTGTAAACATTTTTCTTTTCGACTGCTTGCTTTTTCCTTTTGTGAAACTTGTAGAACAAAGGGAGCAATTTGAAGGAGAAAAGTTTGGACTATGTAAGTACTTAGCTTGTTAATGGACTTTCTTCTGGTGTATAACCCTTTGGTACTAGATTGGTCTTTGCTCTGCAGCTTCTTGCTAGCTCTAGTTTTGCATGCAGGAGAGCTCAAATGCAGTGAAATCACAGCCTTGATTTCCAACAAGTACTAAGCAGCAATATCCCACCCCTTTCATTAATGATGGAAGGGGGTCATTGATTAGGACCTGCACAACCCTGTGCAGGTCACTATAGGGTCAGCTGTCCAGTGCTCTCCTCAATGTGCTTGAAAATGGGGAGTGCACCCTGTTGAACTTCTGTGGTCAGTCCTCTGTGTCTAGAGAGGAGACGTGCCAGTAACTGATGTGCAGCAACCTTCAACACAGACTTGACCTGTGGTGCTTGTGACAATAAGGACGGGTATCATAGAGTGCTTTGTACTTACTGACATCCCCTACAAAGTCATTGCCCTCCTAATATACAAGGATATTAATTACAGCTAGAGAGAAACATGGTGACTCCAAGGTCAAGAGATGAGAGCTTGTAATCTGGAGTTTCCATCACAACTGATTATGCTCATGCTCCAGCTATTAAAAGTTACAAGGTTGCATTTCTTACCTGGATGCTTGCTTCTAATTAAAGAAAACGCGTGTGCTATAAGAACTCAAGAATAAATAGATGCCAATTTTTATCTTTAACTTAATTTCTTAATACCTTTTTCATGTGAATGCTGCCTTATTCATTTTCTGTGCAAATGTGATTTGTGCGTATGCTGGGTGAATTTAAGGTTGCATTCGTACTTACCTGATACCTTTAGAGGCAAGCCTTGCCTGGAGCACAAGATAAAATGAGCCTTGTAGTCTTGCCTTGTTCTCTTTTTTCATCTTTGGTGCATCTCTTTTCCCTTTTTCATTTACTGCCTGTCTGTATGGATGTGTTTCAGACAGTTAATCTAGTCAGGTGAGTTTAACGTTGATTACTCAAACCACAATGGACAGCATGGGTATGCTCATTCAAGAACAGAGGCGCTTTGAAGTGCATTACACTGCAGAAAGAAAAGCTCCTTGAATTCTGATGAGAGCATTCACATTGCCATGTGAGATGTGCAAGGACTTCAATTAAAAATAAATTCAAATTAATTTTCCCAAGTGACTCTGTCACAAACACAAAGAACTCAGTTCTCCGAACTCCAGCATCTTGATAAAAGAATGAATCCGTGCACTTTACTCTTCACCCCAGAACTAATCTCTCTTCTAGCAGAGCAATATGCACATTTCCCTTAGAAACATACCCTCTGTTTTTGCCAGTAACCTTCCTGCTTTATTTGTGTTTCAATTATACCACTTGTACTCCCTGCCTACTTTCCTTATTGCTCTCCTGTTTATGTTTTCATTATTTACTATGGTTTGCGTCTACTGGTAGATGGAGTACTCTTTCTTGACGCAAGTCTTTTATGATGTTTATTGATGAGACATTTGTGAGAACAGTCTCATTGTATCCTGTTCAGTTAGCATTTGTATTTTCTGTTAATGTGCTGGTTTTCAGAAGCCTTGCTGTAAGCTGCGTGAAATGAGACTCCCAGCTGAGAGCAGTTCAGAACATTTTCTTTCGGCATAGTGGCTGCCTTTCTATTTTAACTAAGTGAGGCTCTGTGAATGTTCCGAGACTTACACAAACCAGTACATATGAAGCTGCACTAGCTTAGGATGAAGATCGCAAGGGACGTCAGGTGTACGCTTCCAAAGAAATGTTCACCTATAGCTGTACATATATAACGTATTTATATAATAGATTCTCCTATTGAGTGTTGAAATAGTTACTTTTCTTTCATCCTTTTTGAAGTTCTTGATGAGTATCGTGGCTAGAAAGAGAAAGGACAGTAGCTTACAGACTGTTCCCTCAGTTTAACTGATGTGTTTCTATTCAAAGCCAAGGTTGCATTCAATGTATTGTGTAGTTGGAAGATGTGGAAATACAGAGAGTAATATGGGATTGGAAGAGACCTCTGGAGATCATCTAGTCCAACCCCCGATAATAAGGGGGGTTTCACTTCCTTCCAAATAAGGAAGTAAGTGAAGATGGAAGCTGCTAGATGGGGACTCAGAAAATTCTCACATTTCTGGGAAGAGATGACTTTCTCTTACAATCCTAGGCAAGTCAGCCTGGTTTGACATTAATATCCCATGGCGAGATTTCAACAGACTTGAAGGAAAAAGAGGAAAATGTTACAGTTATGATATCCTTGAACTGACATAAATATAACCCAACCTGAGAAACTTTACCTCAAGTTGTACACATCTTTATCCTATTTAATGTGTTTTCTTCATGGGCCATCTGGACTATGTAGACTCACCCCAAAAGGAGTTACCATTCTCTGTCTTTCTGGGCTGAAGAGTAATACCATTTGTGTCCTTGCCAGTCTTGCTGACCTCAGGCTGCAGCTTTTGATCCATAATTTCATATAGCACTGTGTAGAAAGAGGGTATGATCTCACTTGTGGCCCCTGTGCAGCCCGAATAGGAAAATTTATAGAACTGCTGTGTGCATGGAAGAAAATGTTCATGTGACAACTTTTAGTCATCAGGTCTCTGGTGAAAGGGGTTGGTCAGGAGCTGCTGAAACAGAAACTGAGGCATGAAACAGAGTGTGTTACTTGTTGGTCGGAGAATTCTTTGTGTTTTGCAGCACCCAACTGAGTCTTAACAGCAAAATGATGTGGGAGAAGTGGCTCCCCTGCTCCCCCATCCCCCCCGCTCTCATCCTGCCTTGCTGGTTCTTCGGGAGCCTCTAAGAGTGGTCAAACACATTTTCATCTCTTGTGAAAATGCCTTACTATCTGTCTCCACCCACCATCTGTCATGAAATTTCAGGGAATAAAAATGCTGCCTGTGGCAAACAAACTTTAAAAGCAGGGAAAAGCAAAGGATGCAAGTGCCACAATGAAATTTCTTATTTATATGGAATAAAACTTTGCATTTTGCAGACACACATAACAATTTCAAACAGATAAGCTGCTGAAAATTGGCTAATGGAATATATATACAGGTATTTATTGCAAATTTTTAAGCACTTAGGGCAATTAGCTGCCTGCCTGTCTACCTGAAGTTTTGCCTCTGAAGAGAAATCTATTGAATGCAGAGCAAATCTGTGCCCCTTTAGTCTTCCCAGTAAAGAAAATAGCATTTTGTGACACGAGAGAAAGTGGAAGTTGATTTTCAAAGAGTTCCCAAAGCAGCGAAGGCTGAGGTCGAGCCTGCAGTGATAAGCTTTCCTGCCAGCTCCTGTCAAGTGACAGTATTGACAGCTGTAGCATCACTGGAATACACATCTTTGGGCTGTTTCTGCCAGCATCGTGAACTTCTCACAAAGATGTTTTATATCTGCAGAAGATGTAGGCATGCACTGGAAAGAGCCCAGGGCTTTCACCTGTTGACATTGCTGTTGTGCTGGCACTTTGCCTGCAGAAGGCTGGCTATCGAGGGCTGTGCTGTTCAGGGAAGAAATCCAAGTGGTAGAAAAATGAGCATTGCTGCTTGGGTGAGGAAAAACCCACAGTAAATGAAGACCCTGGATGTGACAAGAACTTTGCAAGACATTAATGCAACTACATTGCATGCCTTGGGCATATTGTTTGTAATTTTGGACAGTATCTCTTTATTTCAGGGGGTGCTTCCTCACCAGGAAACCCAGGATGTTGCAGGAAGGAGCACCAAAAGTGCTGTAGACAGTGCTGTGCTCCTAAACTCAGGCAGGCCATAGGTGCAGATGACAGGAGGTCAGACTGGATGACCTTTGGAGGTCCCTTCCTGCCTGGATGATTCTATGAATCTCTTTCTTTGGAGATCTCCTATTGCTTATTTACTTGTATTTCTAACAGCTGGTCTCTTCTGCTAGTATATTTGGCCTGATGTTCTAGCCAAATTCTAACTATAACCCTTACAGCCTGCTTGACTTAAAATAGCCCATACATTAAAATATGCCATTTCTCTTCTAACTGATGTTTTTAAACAGTTTCCATTTTTCACCCCAAATACGGCTATTTCATCTTTGAATGTTTCTCTATTTCTAGCTTGCTAAAGTACTTGGAAGGCATTATACATTGCATGCATGAAGCAAGCTATTATAAATATTTAGCTAGTTAAAGCATTTGTGATTTTTTAACTTCAAAGTTTGAAGCAAATGAGATACTTGTAAAGACTGCAGCATTTTTTACAGGAACTTATCTAAGTAAATCTTTCACAATAGTTTGGGACTTTTCACGGTGTGCCAAAACACATCCTATCTCAGTACCGCTGGGATTCAGAAACTAGACAAAGTGTCAGAGAGACTAAAACAAAGACTCGTGCCTGGAATATTCCTAAAAGGCTCTGATGGCGTCAGCGCTCTCTGAGTGCCATTCAAAACGCTGTTGCTTGTCTGTTCATTCCTGCAGACCCTTCTCACCTATCATCCTGTTAGCCTTCCAGGGAGAGGGAGGCACAGCTTAGGCCCCCTTCCACTCTCCAGTGGATCCTTACAGGACCTAGGTTTCCCGCTTTCAGGATGAAAATCCTTAATTACTGTGGCACAAGAACCACAGCTTCCTCTTCTGCCTCAGCAGCCTTGTTTAAATAGGAAAACAGCATGGCCTGCTTAGTTTTATTTTTCAAAGGACGGTTAAAGAGTTTGCCTTGGGGCAGGGGGGATGACAGTATTTTAGGCTTGTGCTGAGGCTAAGCAGGACCTCGCAGAAGAAGACTGAACTCCAACAGGGAGTTTAGTTCAAGGAGTCACCCAGACATTTAGCATTTTTTCTTTTCTACCAACTTGCTTCAAACAGCTCCCTTTCTCCTGTTTGAATGCCCCCTTTGAAGCACCTGCCTTTCCTAAAGCACTATGTCCTCTCCAGGTTTTGTTTCCCACGCTGGGCAGCTGTCACCCAGAGGTCCACAGCATCCCCACCTGATTATATCTGCCCATCAGACTTTTAATGTGTCAGAAGGGTGTTCCTGGCTACTGCCATAAGTTCGTTCAAGTATTTGTATACATTGACTGTAGGAAACTATAGCCCGAATTTAGCAGTTTTGGCCCAACTTTAAAATATAGAGTATGACAGGAATCTGTTTTTTTTAGGCACTTCCATTTTGATGATTTTGATCCGAGATTTTGGTCTGGCTGGTTTCCTACTTGGTACTTGAAATGCATGTGTCCAGTTTGTGAGTTTTGAAGTACTGCACCAGCCTCACCACTGATAGTTTACCATTTGCGCTCTATTTATATGGTTATTTTTTCACACACACAAAAAAATAATACTTGAGTGGTGCTTTTTAGGGAGGATCACTCAGCAAAATAGTTTTTCTTTTTTCTGGGCAAAGAAGAGATATTCCAGTGGAGGCCATGATTGTGTCTTCCTTCCTGTCAAAAGCTCTGGGCGATCCCTAGAAGGTTGTAGATCTTCTCCAGGCCTTGCTCTTAGGCAATAAAATAGGAGGATCGGTACATCCTTTCCTCATAGAAACATTTTCTGGCTAAGATTGCGAGGTAGTTAAATGAAACAGTACCAGAGTCTGCACAGTAACTGGATAAATGTTTCTTAGTTCTTTGATTAATATCCTATTAATGCAGCTGGACAAATAACTGAAAGTACATTTTGTCTTTGTTTTAAGAAAATGGAGAATTGTATCTATGAGCAGTATTCTCGTCTTAACAGGGTGTTTTAGCAAAGAGGCCTGAAGAGATATGTGGCAAAGAATGTTTGTGAAGGAGCTAATCTTAGACAAATAAAAGTAAAGTATTTAAAGAAGGCAAATGTTGAACTCTAAGACATAACTATTTGCAAAAGGAGCCTGGTTTCACTCAAAGTAATGGAAACAGCTCACATGAGCTATTTATCAAGTGCTCTGCAATGCTAGGGTTTCAAAAAAATTTAAATTGCTTAGAGTCTTTAGGCCAAAAAACTTATTGCAGAAATTACTTAGAGAATATTAATAACTATGAGAATCAGAAAGTGTTCAATGGCAATTCATAAAATATTTTTTCTACTATGCTTGCCTCTTGAATCATTACTCCTATGTCTAAAGGTTACTGTTCCCTTGTAATCAGGCACAAAGAGAGGAGGAATGAAACCCTGAAAAGGAAAGCGGTCAAGATTATCTTTAAGGCTATGGAAAAGTTCCACAAAACCCCCCATGTTCTCTGCTTTTCAGCCCAGGTTTAGACCATAACCAACATACACACGGTGGCAAAAGCACTGCTCCCTCTCAGAGTCACCCTTATCTGCTTCTTCCCTTGTGCTAAAGGCACCACAAACTGCTGGAGACAGCATTACACATTTTCATTGGGTATTTTTATTTGAATCGGACTGGATTTAAACTATGTCTGGATGTGAATTCAAGAAGCTGTGGCTTTGATATTTTTTCACTGAGACTGACCAGAACTGATAAATTTATGGCTTGTAGAGCTGATGACTTAGCACTTCCCAAGTTAGATCCAGAGCCAAGCACTGCAATAATTATTTTGCAGTGGATTTCTAATGGCCCTTTGAAAGCTCTGCTTGGGGGTGGATGAGGCTCAGAGGCAGCGCAGCAAAACCACTGACAAAGCTGCAAAGGGGGTTACTAGCAGTATATACAAACTCCAAATCCCACTGTTGCCCTTCTTTTCCAAAATAAGTTCCTGGTCTGTGATGAAAGTGCCTGGTGTTCCTCTGCAGAAAGTAACAAAACTATAGCACAGATAGTTTGCTGAAAAGATGTGCTAAAATCATTACAACTTAATCCATCACATTTTACTGCTCCTTCAAATGACTGAAAATCCATAATCACGTTGTTCAAGAGTCTGAAGATCTCTAAATCTACGTTTTGCTTCTAAATGTCACTTCTTGATTATTCTATAAAGCTCAAAAGACAAACAAATAAAATTTATTTCAGAAAGGAAGAAAGGTGAAACACCCAAGGGAGTCAAGATACTGCTCAAACACAAGGGGTATATGGAAGCTGCATGGTAAGTTATGTTTATCCCTATCTACATTTTTCCTTGATCTCTGTTTGGCCCTTTTCTGGTGGATGGAATATGAAACCAAGGGAGAAGCAGTATTTGCATATAGGATATAGTTGCCTGCCTTGCTGCCCCTGCTGTTTGCATTATACTGCTCAGTAGTTTTGCCAGTTGCATTTGTCCCACAAGTCTCTTAAGTCATTTCAGGGGAATGCTATTTCTTTTATAACCTGATAGCTTTTAAATTAACAGTTAAAAGAAAACTCTAATTAGACAGAATGTGAGTCACTGCCCTCCCTCCTCTTTCTTCAAGTCACTTAAAAGTTAGTTCCCATAATGAGTTAATGCCCCCCTGACCTGTGTGCAGCTACCCTGGAGAATACTATGATTTTATATATAGACAGTTTCAAAGTACTGTGTATGTACTAGTCAGTATGTCACTGTGACTGATGGAATTTTTTCAAGTGTTAAGTGCTCCAGTCCTCCAGAGCTATTCAAACCTCTCCGAGGTTACCTACCATAGAGCCGTGGGAAGAAATCAGGTGTTGACATGAGATCATAACTTGCAACAGCACCTGCAAAATCATCTGACATGCACATTAATGTCATGAATTATACGGAGAAGGCATAGAGGAATAGCTTCACATAAACCCCAAAACAGTGTATTTATATGCATTATATATATGCATCAAAACTGGAATACTCTTTGCCAGAGCCTTGGCATAAGGATCTATCCACTGGGTCTTGAGCTGCATGAAATGCTTTGAGAAGCAGATAGTGCCTCTTACTTTTGAAATAGATCTTTCAAAAATCTCAGGTGCAACTTCATGCATTTTAGGCTAACGCAGGGACTGCAAATCAAACTGTGACTGAGACAATCTCAAACTGCCTTTTTCCATGGAAGCCTGTATTAAAGTAGTCCAACTCTAAAAATAAGGGAAGAGAGGAAAAAAAAAATTAAAAAGGGAAAAGCTATGCAGTGTCACAGTTTCAAAGCCACCTCATCTGAGGTATATATCCCCTTTCTGATGCACAGCCAGAATAAAAAAATCAATGTTGCCATCACAGAACCCAACTCTTTTTGCCATATCTAGCAGAATACTCTTTGTCTCCCTAATGCATCGCTTCACTTCCCCTGCATCCCGTGTCTGAACACTGTCTATAAAGCCTGGCTTCTAGTGAGATGTATAGATTGAGTGACTTGCTTAGAGGTGTATTGGCACCTTGATAGAACTTTTTCTGAAGCAATACACTTTACCCACAGTTTAGTTTCTGTTTGACTTAATGGCTGCTTTTTATTACTATGTTTTTTTTTCACTGAAGCATTTTAGCAGAGTTTTTTGTCTAAGTCCATCTTTTCCACCTGGATTGTCTGCTTCTGTTTTTCCAGTGTTCTGGAAAATGCACTGTCTCATTCATCTGCTACAGTTGACCCTTATTTTCCATGCTGAATATTGACTTTGCCTATAATCCCTCTTTTTTTTTTGATTTTTCTATACTGCCGTCCTTCTCTTTACTCTGGGAAGATCCGCTAATTGGTTAATCTTCAGTCCCATTCTTGTCTGAGTAGTCAAGTTCAGGGAGGAGTTAAACTTTTCTTCAGTCTAGGACATTCTTAAAGGGTCTTTGTAGATATTGCAGCAAGGAAAGACTTTGTAAAGAGTGTAACTACATCCTTTAACCCTATTCATTCCAGAAGAATTACGTTTTTCTTCTGGTAGCAGAGATTTCCTTATACAGGGACACACTGCTGGAGATGACGCCACTCAGTTACTGTAAGTGACTGCAAGCTAGCTAAGAGCTGGATATATTCTCCCCAGGTTTTCCTTTCATTTGGGCTTGGTTCAAGGCCCACTGTATAATGTTTTTCTGACCCTCATGTTGCAGGCCATTTCTTTGCTTCCTTTCTTGGCCATCTCTTTTCTTGCACTGTAGCTCCCACAGGTGCTGATGATCACTACCTCTGAAATCTCCCCAGGTCAGGGATGGGGTCTCCAGCTGCTGGCTCTGTCCCCCACAGCTGAAAGCTGTGAATGTGAATAAGGCCCTTCCATAACTCTTTCATTGCTTCTCCTGGATATAGGTACCACATCTTATCTTCTCCTGGTTCACCAGCATGTCCCCGTGCTCTCTGGAGAGACAGAGCATTGGTTTTTTTTCACTGCACAGCAGGGCTTTATTTTCTACACCTGTTCCCTGACAAACATGGAAGTGTGCTTAGACTTAATAGTGACCTACCCATTATAGCTCTTTATGCCCTTTATTACAGCACTTTAATGACTTCCATCTATCAAAATATAGCTGAGAATTCTTACTCTTCCATATGCGTTTAGACTTGATGGGAGAGGGAACATCATGCGCAGGCAATGAGCCTGCCTTGCTTAGTGAGCTGAATAATTAGTAATTTACAAATTCAGTAAACAGTGAATGTGCTCTTGACCTTCCCCTCGCACCAGCTGCCTGATGAGGCACCCAGCTGACACGTCCAGCTGCCTAATGCCTCCTCCCCATGTAAAGCCCCCACCGAAGCTCCTGCTTGCTCTGTGCTGGTGTTTCAGAAGACAGCGTGGTACTGCCTACGCTGCATTGTGCTTTCTGATTCACACTAATCCCCTCATCTTCCTGTGGAACATTAAACATAATCACGATATTGAAAATGAAGGCGTTGCAGATTTAAAAGTGGGATCTGCTTAACTAAAAATAGCATTAAAGCAAACCCTGTCCTTCTGTGCTGAAGGACTGGCTGGTATTTACAGTGCTGTACAGTCATAAGACGCGAGCATAGGAACAGGAAAGAATGCCAGCCAAGAGGGATGAGGAATTATAGGCTTGTCCTGATTTATTCCAAGATCTGCTCCTCCTTTGCTGTGTGACCTTGAGCTTGTGGCATGGTGTACCCAAGCCACCATGTATTCTTCTGCAATGCTAGGTATAAGGCTGGTTTTGGAACTCCTGGCTGTGAAGGAAAGAATTTGCATTTACAGAGTGCTTGAAGATCCTTAGAGGTGTAACAGTGACAAGCAGGAGACCACAGATATATTCGATACTCATTTCCCTGAAGTTTAAAAGAAGATGCTTTTTACAATGGAGGTGTTCAGATCATTCCTTGGGAAGAACACACCTCTGTCTTAGCACACAAGGTCAAGACACAGCTACAGTGCACCCTCTGATCCCTAGTCCCAGTTACCATGATTTCTAGACTCACTTTGGATGACGCTATGTAATTTGAAGCTAGTTTTTAAATACTGTGTACCAAGGCAACCATAACAGAAGCAATCAGTTTTGAAGGAAGGAAAGACCAGTATTTTCTTATCTTATTCCCTCTTAACCTTCTACTCTCCACAACCTTGCTGGTTGCCTTTATACTCCCACATGATGCCGTTGAAGTAGTATTGACTGTCAAAACAAAGCTATATTCACATTAAGAAAATTTTAGATTTCAATAGCTAAATTGTATAAATCGCATGTTTCCTGAACTCTTTTTCCTCTCTCTAAAGAATTCACTATTTTTATTGAACTGATATGGGAAGTAGGAGGGACAGTTACAAATGTAATGTTGAAATGAATATTTTAATATTAAGTTAAATCAGTCTCTCTCCTTGGTCCCTTAGTTCTAAAAGCTGAGGCTCTAAGGAAAACACCAACTGTCACAAGTCTTGCTAGTATGCTTATGCATCTCACTAGATCAGTTTTCCTTCCCTTCAGTCTCCCTATTCTCTGCAGTTGACTCAGGCTTTTTTCTAGGTCTTAAAGCCTATTTAAAACTCTAGTGCTTGCCTCCCACACCGTCCTCTCTATAGTAACAAGCAGCCACAGTCTGCATTCAGATGTCCTGTGGTCTGCAAGCTGGTCTGGATGCTTCACCTATGTTCAACATGGCAGTGCAACCAAAACACCCTTACTTTAAGCACAGTGAGAGTGTATTGAGTAAGCTAATTACTACAGTCATTAATACTGGTGAGCCAATTAAAGCCCCATTCCATTAGCTCTTTTTCCTCTTCTCATTCTTTAAAGTAACTAGAAGAGCTGAAGAAAGAGTTGTCTTTCCCTTTTATTAGAGTCAACCAGTCTTTGATAGACATCAGTAGTTCTAGGGCTTGGAGGACATTTAAGATACTAGCTCCTTGTCTTGGTTTAGGCAAGTCTCATGATTGATTGCATCATCTCTTCAACCAACAGAGTACCCCTTGGGCATTTATCTCTTAGCTTCCAACTGAGACTTTAACCAGGAAAACATTAAAATGTTAGGATATTTCTGCCTTTAGAAATACTTGGTGAACAGGATGCAACTTTGGGCAGTCAAAATAATGTGGAAGATAAGAATGGTCTTGACTGTGTTATCGTGGCCAAGCTGCACTGTGAAGGAATAAAAATGCTACAGTTACTTTTTACCCTATGAAGAGCCAAGAGGAGTTAAGATCCAGGTCATGCCTTTTGTTGTGACTTGCTGGCTGTTATTTTTGGGATGGCTGCCTGAACCTCAGGAGACAGTATTGTAAACAAGGCTGTGCTTTTCCCTTCTCATTCTTGCTGTCCACATTTAGACATGGAATGACCGGTTGTGAACATTTGGGTTTGGTTTCTTTGTGCGTATTAAGTTGTCATTTGCAATATAGTGCTATTGTATTTCTGTTGTTGTAAAATTAAAATTTTTGAGAGGTCACTTTTCATTTTCTCTGCTGAGATTTATTCTGGCTTAGGTATTTTTTAGGCATCTATCACTGCTGTCATGGCTATAAAAGAGAGAGAAGGATAAGCAGACTACAGGAGATGTTTTTGAACTCAAGGGAATTAATATTTTTTCCTTCTGTCAGGCTGGATCTGCTCTCTTGGTAACATACCCGTAGTAATAAATCTGGTTCTATATATAGTCATAGACGGCAACAGCCAACAAAATTGCATATAGACAGCACTGAGGATAGAGTCCAGGATAGTCTGTTTTAAAAGCCACAGGTCTCAATCGCTGATATTAAAGAAGAACGGCTTGTGTTATTTTGTCGACTGGTAATATTGACTCGTAGTCCCTCCTGTGTGAAGGGGAGACTGCCACAGCCACATGGAGACGCACATGCTTTAACTGATCCGATGCCATCTAGCAGATGTAGACACGAGCAGACATTTACATAACAGAAGGTGGTGGAACTCATGTAAAGTTTGTGTTTTATCTCCGGCACAGTCAAGCGTACCCTTGGGTGTTGCTAGCTGAAACTCAGATTTTCTGCTTCTAATTAAAAGAGCATCTGTTTTCAATATCCTAGAAAAATGATTCCAGGCTAAGAGACATATCCAGAAACTAGCTGCTCCTCTAATTAGCACGCTGAGTGCTTATCTGTTTTTCTTCTTCCTAGTATTAAATGGTTTCGTTGCATTTGGTGTTCATTTGTATTGCAAGCCATTCAATAAATCAGGTAAGGGATGTCAACCTGTATCACATAATGGCTAGTCTAAGTCTTTTTAATAAAATACAATGTTTTATATATTAAAAATAAAATAATGGACTATTTCATGCCATGTTATGATATTTCACATAAAGGGCATGATGCGCATAATATGGGATATGACATTCCATACTCTGCTGTGACTTGCCATTTTGAAGTGAGATGTCTTAGGTCAAGATCTCACTGTAGCAGAGATACTCCCTAAAGAACAGCATTTCTTTTAAGGAGAAATGTTGAAACAAAGCTACTCCAAAACCGCTTCATTTTAGTGACCT
Source organism: Thinocorus orbignyianus (assembly GCA_013400375.1). NCBI lineage: Eukaryota > Metazoa > Chordata > Aves > Ciconiiformes > Thinocoridae > Thinocorus > Thinocorus orbignyianus. The sequence goes on along the minus strand of VXBW01007377.1, from coordinate 1,563,940 downwards.
TCAAAAGCCAATATGATTGCACAGCAGTGCAAAGGAAGTAATTATTAAAAAAAAAAGCTTCCAAAGTAGAAATTATTTCCATACAAGCAACCGTGAATAAATCTAACCTTTTGCTAGTTAAAGACAAAACTGGAACATCTTGTTAAAGATAAGAGAACTAGCAACAAAATCCGTTTTTATCACATCAGAATCTAGGAAGATTTTGAGAGGGTTGTTCGAAGCAGACTGTTGATCTGTTGATCCAGGTATAAAAGGAGCAGTCAGGGGACATAAAAGCCATTGTTGAAAAGCTAAATGTATTCCATCCAAGGAGAAGGTGACCAAAGAAGTTCTTCCACCACTACCTTTTTTGTCCTTTAATTATTATTTTTCTTTTAAATCAGAGAAATCTTAATCTGAAGAAGCCATAAAAGACAAATACACAGCGATATGCAAAGGGAAAATGAATATGTGTATGTGTAGCTGACATGATTAATAGTTAACAGTTTAACTATGTGTGTGTAGACTCTTTATTAGCTACCACCACCTTTCTCAATACTTTTTTGAACAGTGTAATGGTTATTATTGTTGAAAAGGTAAATAAGATGTCAGAAAGTCTTGGAAAAGAAATAGGAAATAAAATAGGAAATAAAATAGAAAACATCTACTGCACAAGTCCATGCAACACCTTCTTCAGTACTGTGTTCCTTGTCAGAGTCCCTCAGCTTCATGAAAGGGTATATACATTTTTCTAGTTCTAAGAAGGCTGATCAAAGGTGTGTAGTTACTGAGATGCAAAACAGACAAAAGAAATCTGTGGGGAAATACCAAGCTCCCTGAATTAATGAAGGATGTAGAGAAGGTAAATAGAAATAAATTATCCCGTGTCTCGAGATAAGAGTTGTCCTAAGAGATTTTTTGTGTTTCAAGCAAACTAAAATTACTTTTTTTTATATAGCACAAAGTTTCATTGCTACAGGATTTATGGGGGTGAAGACCATGCTTTGTTCTGCAAATGATTCTTTGGAGCAGGAGTCCATTGGTGATTGTTGAAAGTGAACTGTATGACTGTGTGAAACTCCAAATCAAGCAGATCTTAAGCCTTTGATTATTGGCAAGGTATTTATAGGGAAGAAAGCCCCTTTCTGGGCAGTGGTCTTTCATAAGCACCTAGTGGTTGCCTCTGTGGGAGGGAGGGTACTGTCTATAGAGTCTGGCTGCTGCTGTCATCCAATATAGCCATTCTCATGTTAATACATCTGCAATAAATGTAATGAAATAACATAGAATACTAGAGCACGTTAAAAATTAAAATTCACGTTCCACTGTGAAAGAAGGCATTAACTGTTGTTTCCCGGAGCAACTTAATATTTTTTATTATTCTTTTTCTATTTTGTGTGCATGTGTCAGAAACTGACGTGGATTTCTCCCATTAACCACTTCCCAAAGCAACATTTCTGACAAGAAGACTGTTCTGTGATAGACTTTCATTGCACTTTGGTTCTGGTCACAAAATTCTTCTGCCAGTTTCATACACACACATGTCAGCATGTGCTAACATTACTGCCATCCCTGTGGAACTAGTAAACTTCACAAGTGGGCTTCCTGTATCATGTATCCTCAAGGCTTCTCGCTCTTATTTCAATGAGGCAGCAGATATCTGAGCACAGTTTTCTAGGTTCTGCAGAAGCTTCTCATGGAGTGGGAAGCAAACAAGGCAGGTAAATATGACTTTGTACAAAGTATATCCTTCAATTATAATAAAACACCATGGCTCCAGCCCTTTGCAAAGTGAATCCAACAAGTTTATGTGCTGGTCCACACAGTTAATGATGACACCCATGAGAATTACATATGGGCATCAAAAAGAAAACAGCAGCCATTGTGTTTAAATACTATGCAGGAGAAATACAGCCACCAATGCACTAAAATAATTGCCCACATACTTTATGTCAGCAGCCATGTCAATTTGATAATAGCTTCACCCCTTTATCCGGTTACAACATAAAAAAATCTTTGTACCATGTACATCGTCATTGCAGACTTCATTGGTAAAAAATGTCTCTTCTTAATGATAATAGATTCTTTCCAAGGTAGCTGAAGTTTGTCGATATTTCTCCTTCTGGCTTGGCACACTGAACACATACCTTATTAAAGAGACTGAATAATAATAATAATAAACATATCTTTGTGGTTGTGCTTTACAGCTTTGTTTTTACATACTTTGGTTAACGGTACCTTTGGTCTCTGCAGCTGCATCACGGTAAATGTTGTTCCATGCATGCACATGGCATGGGCTGAAGAAGGGCCATACACTTTACCTTTTCATTGTAAGTATGAACTCATCATCATCATCAACAGAGACATGGAAGAAGCTGAAGTGCCAACAAAAGGCAAAATTCTGGCTATTTCATTCAGTATAACAAATTAAAAGAGTACAGAAACTTTAGCACAGAATGGAGAAAATTACTTCCTTGAGGACAGGAAGAATTTGCCACAATCAGTGCCTTACTGTGACAAGACTAACTAACTGAGAAATACTGCTCCTTATGAACAAGAATTTGTTAGAACCTGGAAAATAATTAGCATTATACGCATGTTTTTTCTTTGCAGCTTGTTATGTATGGAGACAGCTCCTTGCATTTTCCTTTAAAGCAATTAACCCAGGCCACAATCTGAAAGAGGATGTCTGTGTACATCTCTACCCATCAGATGGCAGTTTGGATGAGATCCCAAATGGCAGTTCTCCTGTAAACATATGTAAATCTTTAGTGAATGTTTTTATTTAGAAGCGTAGGAGCTTTTCAATTCAGGAACACCTTAAGGGGAGTGATTTTTTTTTTAAATAATATTTTACTTTCTTTTTACTCCAGAATCTATTACATTTTTTAAAATATATGCTATTTTGTGCACATCTGTGTTTGATTACATGAACTATAAAATTGTGGGTATCTTCCCCAATGGACAATGAAAAAGAGAAAATTTGTACTTTTGCAAAGGAACTGATGCTGACATGTAGGAGGGTTTTGGTGTTCAACATCTACGTGTGAACCAACCCCAAATCCCATTCTTTCTACTCATAGAAAGCAAAAACCAAACAAACAAAGCCCCCAATATTTTAAGCATCTTTATTTTAAAAATATAATGAATAGTAAACAACACACATTGTTTATCTACGTGTAGAAAGAAGTCATCTGCTGTCCTTCCGTGCCCTTATATGGCACCTAATCAAAACAGATTTGAATCTAATCAACAGAGAGCATGGTCTAAAATAAACATTGTCTAGTTTAAACTGGTGACTATATTGTTATTTCATATTTCAGTAATTAATCTTGATTTAGCTAAGATAGCCTTGTCACTGATCTTTATTAAATCGATCTACTACCCCCAAATGAGTATATGTGGAGAGAATTATGTTATGTGCCTCTTCCATTTTAGTTGGTATAAATCTGTACTGAGATTAGTTATTAGATGGGAGGAAATGACAATTCCAGGATATGGAAGAATATGTGTATTTAGCATACAGAATACGTGCATTTCTGATGTGACCTCGCGGAGTGAGCTGGCTGGGGACGTCGGCAGAGACTCCTGCACTTGAAAAAAGGCCGAGCACTTGCTAGCAGCTGTTGATGTGGCAATGGAAAATACTAAGGGTTCCAGAGATAATTTGGCCTGCGGTAAGAGTAAGCAGAAGCACTCACTGAAGAGAGCTCCCTTATTCTGATGGCAAAGTAGCAACATATCCACAGTCTTTTTCATGGACTCATCCCTAACATCAATGATGTGTGATTATTAATTTGTCTTAACTGCTATTGCTATGAGATAAAGTGAATGCTGTTGCTCATAATTTGCAGATGAAGACCTGAGAAACACAGCTGTTCTCTAGTTCTGCAATCTATCTTATACATACAGGAACAGGAACATTTTTTCAGAGCACTTAATGTTTTGTAGCACTTCATAGGCTGACATAGCAGACGAATCAAATCTGAACTTTAGACCACAATATATTAAATTCTAGTTTAAAATATCCCCTGCATTTAGAGCAGTCACTTGGGGACGAGGTCAATCAGCAAATATAAAGAGTTAAAATTATGTCTTAATACGCCTACACTCTGAAATACTATCAGTGATGTTCACTGAATCTCTGAGACGTAAGGAAAGAACTTTGTAGAGGAAAATCAGGAAAATTAAAAATGGAGAAATGACTTGAACATTATTTGCCCAGGTGGAGCATGGCATCATACTTTTACACACTGATTCCAGCAAATTATAACTGTCACACCACTCTATACTTTGTGGATGCCTTCAAGAATAAGTTGTCACTTGGTAAAAATAAAAAACATCTAGAAAACACTACTTGAATTCCAAACTCATCTGTCTGCACTGACCTGAAGTAGTAACTTACACAGCCTTTATTCTGCCTCTGATGACAAGTGTTATGAAAACAGCACTTCCAACGACATCCTCTAGCTGTGAGACCTGAGCTTTTATATCATGTTATAGTATGGCGTTTAAACAGGGTTTGAACAAAAAAAAATTAACTGAGGTGTAACTGCAAAGAGACCCCAACCAGCCAAAGAAGTGAGTGTTTGTAGCAATGTTGTTACAACAACTGGTCTCTTCTTCTGTTTCTTCTTAGGTGTTCTCGTAACTACCTGATGCTCACTTCACAACTGTGTTATCAATATAGGATCTGGTCTCATACCCCTGCAGCTGTTTCGATCCTCCAGAACGCATACGCATTCTGTGCATGTTTTTTTTTAACAGCTAGAGGCCAGGAAAACACTTTTGGAGTAAAGAAAGTTAAAGTTCATTTGATAGTTGCCATATTCTATTAGTAAAGCCAAACTGTCTCTTGACAATCAGAAGAATAGTGAAATCACTTTTTTTTTTTCTTCAATCTACCAGCTCTGATTCTCCAGCCAGATGCTCTGCACCAGAAACATAGCACTTTCATCTGCAGTGTCATCAGCAGCAAGCATCAAATGAAAAGGGATTGAAATAGAGAAAGAGTACTTTTCTTTCTCATTCTCCTCTGTGCTTGTCATCATGCTGCCATTTCAGATATTGAGATCACTCAACCTTGTCATGAGCAAAACCTGCCTCTGAGGACAACACCGCAAGTAAAAGAGCAGTTTTTAGACTAGAATCTTCTGAAAACACATTACTGCAGGCAATTGTGAAAGTTCAGCATCTGGCTTCTCCAACTGAAAGTTTAACATCATTTTCCTTCTTACTTCTATCATGTAAGTGTACACTCTTCCACCTTTGAAATGAGAAACAAAATAAAGCCTTGCAGCCTGTTTGAGAGTATCTGCATGAACCACGCACAAGTAGGCAATTTGCCCTTCTTAGTCTGCAGCCAAACAGGATCATTCCAGTGATGCACAGAATCACACTGGATAAGATAATGAAGCTCATCAAAATACCTGCTTCAAACACAGTCCAATTTGATTCCATATAACACAGCTGCTGCCACTGCAAACCATCCCTATATGGATAAGGAGGAAGGTTCTTGTATATCAGAGATCTATAAACATATCTTATGTTTCGTTTGCCCTATTCTTTCAATATAGTTGTCAAGAGTCACTCACTCACAGACTGTAAATTGACACAGTAAATCGGTGAACAAAAGAGAGAAAAAAGCTTTTTATGCTGTGAGGTTTCACATGGCAGATTGACATTTAGAAGAGTGAAGTTCTTTTCTTCACTCTGCCAGTTTTCCTGAGGTTCTAGGTACAACCGGAATCAAGGAATTGTCAGAGTTGGAAGGGACCTCTAGAGATCATCTAGTCCGACATCCCTGCTAAAGCAGGATTACCCAGAGCACGTTACTCAGGACTGGATACAGATGGGTCTTGACGGTCTCCAGAGAAGGGGACTCCACACCCTCCCTGGGCATAAGTGCCTTTTGTCTTTGCTACTCATCCATAAAATGGGAACTTTTTTTGTTTCACTGGGATACATTGGAGGTAAGTGTATCACTGATTTTAAGTTCCACAGATACTTTAATAATGGGCATTACAGAAGAATCTAGGATAAAAGGTGCCTCTGGAAAGATGAAATTTAACAAATTTAGCCAAGACAAATTCTTAACCAGTGAGTAGGCAACAGTCAAGCTTACATTGATGGATGATCTTAAAACGTACCAGCTTCCCAAAAAAATATTTTCAAGTAGAATAACACTTTCTTGACTCACAGATCTTCAGGATGTGCCCTTTTGTGTCTTTATACCTGGACTTTGTTCTGCCGAGTGGTGTGCCCTCGTGAGCAATTTTCTCTTTACACAGTGCTACTGTGTGATATGTAACCCAAGTGAAAACTCAGAACATTTCCTGTAGCTGGTGTTACCATCTCTCAGTACATCTGAAATGAAGGCAAGAGGAAGTTTCGAGATCACAGGTGTGCATAATATGTCTGCCTCGCTGCATAGAGGTCATTTATTACATCCCAGGGTAGCATGTGGTAAAAGAGAAAGAACAAGAAAGAAGATTTCAGGGAGACACAGATTTTTTGTTTTCCCTTCTTTTTTTTTTCACTTTTACAGAAACAAGTTAAGAGTTTCTGAAGATCAAAAAGTTTTAAGTTTTGCTTTGAGATAGAACAGAAATGTTTTAGCAGGACATTGAGTGATTTCTATCCAGACATGCTGCTTCTGTGTTAAGTTTCATCTCTCTGTGTCCTTGGGAGTGCTTTGAGATCATTAGCTACAATGAGATTAATTTATGGGATAAAGAAAGGACAGAAGTTCTGAAAAAAGTGCTGGTGAAACTTGAAATTCACACTGAGGTAGATTAACATTGGTCTCTGGCTAAATCTATCTGTTCCTTTTAGATCACATTTTAGTTTTAAATGTAACAGCATCAATAAGATCACAAAAATTCCATTTGTCTTGTCCAATCTGGTTGATTTCACCTTGTTGTCAGGTTAGTTTTCGTTGATTATTTCCTGTGTCATTTTACTTTTACTGACTGAAGAAAGAAATGTATTTGGTGCCAGAAATGCACACTGGGGCCAAATTAGAAATATACTACAGCTGTCATCCAGAAAGATGAACAGAAAATAAGATATTTATGTGACAGGTCACGGCTGAGATCTTGGGAAAATGCAGATAAAATTATTGGACATCCTGATCTGGGCTGAATCTGCAGTTAGCGAACTTATCTTTCTGCCAGTTTAGCACTTTCTTCTCCATCCCCTGTTGAAATTGGGCATATGTACTGTTTAGCTAGAGTTTTTTCCGGTACCTCTTTGAATTTCACAACATATTTCCTGTGTGGTATTGGACCAAAACTAACGATGGGAGCACAGGCAGCTCTTCAAGGCTAAACTATTTCCTTGGGGTCGCATGTCATCTCTACTCTCCCTTTGAAATTGCTGCTAGATGATCCTTTTAGATAAATAGGAGGAGAGGAAAGGGCATTAGACTTTGATTCCCAATTTGAAGTTAATGATTCTCAATAAATGTTCATATGATAAAATGTTCATATGACGCAGCAGCAACTTGTATCGCTGTACAAGAACAAATAATCAAAACCACTTGTTTAGGCTATGCTTAGAAATTACAGATATAGAGGGGTTTTCTAGGTAACTTGTTGTTAGTTAATCAATGTCTTTAAACAATGTAACATTGTGCTTCATTTAAGACGAATTTTTTAGTCTTTCCCTGTGTTGCTTCTCAAGGCTGGGATCCTGAGGCCATGTGGAACAATTAATAACTGTTTTTTCTATACTAACATTTAAGGTTTTGAAAAATCACATCATAAGTCCCTTCAGTCTTCTATTTTCTACTCCAATTTCCTTTTGAAGTACTTTGTCAAGGGTCCTGTTCCTTTATTATCCTGCTTGATGTTGTAATGTGGGCTCCTTACAGCTTGCTTACATCTTTTCTCAGTGCACTGCTGCTGGTTCCTGTTTAAGACTCTCCTCCACTCATACCTTCATCAGCATGAAACAAGGTGAATACTTTAACATGGAACAGATCTGGTCATTTAATGCATTTAACAGAGACCAGATTATAAAGTTCTGTTCACCTAGTCGGTTTATTTTTCCTCTGTTTAAAAACAAAACCTTCTTAAGCCCTGATTTATATTTCCACAGAGCTCATGTTGCCAAGACAACTATAATAAATGTTCTCTTCTGGAAAAAACCTCTTGTTAGTCCTAAGAAGCTTTCCCAGATATACTATTCAAGCTGAAATGGTTGTAAAATGACACACATAGTGAATTCACCAGCATTTTTCCATATGCTGTCAATTTAGATGACGTGGTGGGATTATTCACCACTCTGCTTTTGTAGTTGTTATTCTTCATTTTCACTTCAAGAGTATAAAGGAAAGAAATCCAACAGATTTTTTTCCTGATATTTATTGAGTTAAAAAGGAGCAGGAAGTATTTCTGGTCAAATATTTTAGGTAATAGAAATGCATGTTCTCTGTGTCGCTCTGACATTAATTATCAGTATCTTCATGGGGAAAAAGCGGGGGAGGCTTCATTTCTGGCAGAAATATGTTAGCTGCTAAAGCAATTAAAGAAATTAACAAGATTGTTGCAGGGTGGATTGTTGCAGGGTGGTTTTGGGTATTGATTTCTGGATTTTTTTCATGATTATACGTTCCACTTTCTCAGCTCTGTATAATATAATATCTTTACGTTCAATTCTGTAAATTTGTAAGCCCTAGAATAGAGATATAAGCTGCTATCATAATTTTAAAAACTACGTCAATTTGACCTGTGCTTTAAGTCATTAACAGTCATTGGTCTTCCATGTGTTTAAAGGTTTGTACTTGTTTATCAAAGAACCGAAATCATATCATATGAATTAATTACACACTGATTTTAGCATGCTACATCTTACTTGGCGTGTGAACAAGGAGAATATTTAGATTGTAAGTGTTAATGGAAACCACAGGAAATAAACCATGTAATATTTTTAATGAAAACAGCACAATTTCTATCTTGACTGGATACACTTTTTGTACAGCTGGTATTGGATAAATTAAATCTGTGGTTGCCCACACAGTCTCCTCTTGATACAGAGTCTTGGCTGTTGCATAGACACATAGTTCAGTAAGGAATCCTAGCTCATAGGGGAGAGAAGAAGTCAAGGAACACATTTGTAGCTTTTATGAAACACCAGACCAGTGCTTGAGAAAGGCATTCAAATTAATAATATAAGATATTCCATTTTCATATAAACCCAAACCAGCTTGTATGAAATCAACATGCTTGAAAAATTTCTGTTCAACTGATTAGCTAAAATTTCCTGCAGAAAATTGTTTGTATTGAAAATTTATAGTCATTCCTCTATTTTCAACTGAGGCAGGGAAAAGAGACTTGAGAAAAAAAGAAGGGAAATGGACATAACTTGTGTTCACAGGAACTATTTAGATGAGTAGTTTCCAAAATATACTCTTTTTGTGAATAGGTTAAGATGTGATTGGCAAATGTACAAAGGGCTTCAGTTCTCTTTTTTTTTTTTTTTTCTTTTTCCGGAACAGCTAGTACAAAAATGTATAGAAAAGATTTCAGAAGTAGAATGAGGAACTAAAGGGAACTACCAGGAACACATGAAACCCTCCCTCCCACCAGCCCTCTAGAGGATAAAAAGTACCAAGAAGCTCATTTGAAAAAAACTATCATTAGCAATGACTTTTCAAAAAGGCACAAGTCTTGACAATTATAGCTGTTCTTGTTCTAAACATGTTTCAGTCATCAGAATTTGGGAGATAGAGACATTGAAAAACTGTATAACATGATGGCTGATTAAGGATTCTGCAACCTCAAGAGCATGTGAACATTGCTAAGAAATAATCTTTCTTCTGCAAAAACACATACCAGTTCTGTATTTTTATAAAGTAATAATTTAAGACGGGTAAAAAGAGGTTCTTGGCAACAGTGAGATCTTTGTGGAGGAATATGTTGCTTTCTGTAGAGTTCCATCAACATATTCACATTTCCTTCCAAGAATCTTATTTTCAGAATTAGCATATTTTTTTTTATCTCCTTCTCAGACACACTGTCACTTGCTCTACACAGTTCCCATTTATATCTGGTATCACATGAGCTTCATTAAGACTCAGAGCGGAGCCTGAGCTGTTATGACACAGGATCACATATATGGGCACAAAACTTCTTTGGTAAATAGCTTAGAGATTTTATTATTATTATTTTTAAGATAGCATATCTACACTAAACATAACCACGCTCAAAACTGAAATAAATGGGGGTCTTGAGTCTCATCAAGGTTTTGTTCCATCCCTGATCGCCTTGGCAGAGAGATACGGATGCAATTTCCCAGAGAATTGTCAAACAATTTCAGCCCCAAGAACTAAGAAGCCAGACTTCAAACTCAAACTTTTTTCTTAGTAACCTGTACTTTCATTTGTAGGTAAGAACCCATGCTTTACTTCAAGTAATTTTCTTCAATCAAGTTGGGGAAGGCCCGGATCTGGCTGCCAAGTTTCATTGTAGGTTTTCACCTCTGTTCCTGCACAATCACTACCTAAAGGCATTTATAAGTTTATGAGTTTTATTTATTAAGTTCTAGTTGTGATTTCCCCGGACCCCTCCTGTTCTCTTCATGAGGCACATCATGATGGAGACTCTGTCTTTGATTAAGGTACCTTTACGATGCTGTTCTGCGACCTGTGGAATAGATGTTGTGTGACTCTTTCTGAACCAGACAGACATCTATTTCATGGGTGCCTGAAACTGGGGGGTCCTGGCTTGGGTCATGCACGCAGTGACCTTCAGTCCTGCACTTCTCTGCTCCTTGTGTCCCTGAGGACATTATCAACAGTGCCGTGACTGCATCTAGTGCACAGACGAAGCAGCCAGCTCTAAACTAGACAAATGAAATGCTGCTCTTGACATAGCTGTGGCAGACTGGAGCTCAGTGTGGGCTCACTGCCTGAATACTTATTTATCTTCCTGCGCAAGTTTTCTAGCTGAATCTGTCTGCAGCAACTATGTGGCTAGCAGAAGCTGAACTCAGCTGGGTGAATGCTTGCATTAACCTACAGTACAAGCGTAATGCTTGCAGATGAGCTGCAGGGAATGTAGAACAGAGATGAACACAAGAGCGTTGGATGCTCTTGAATAATCCCTCCCACAAGGTGTTCTCTTGTGAATTACTGCGTGCACTAGCTTTATGAGTTAAAAAGTTAGAAGGAATAATTTTCGGCCAAAGCTAAAGGAACTAAAGCAATATGACGACGGATTGGTGGAATGGTGCAACTTTTGATTTACTCCAATGATTCTGGAGCTCAGCAAATCTGTATTTCTGTCATGTACAGGGTAAGAATCACAGCTTCTATCCCCAACAAAATGTTCAGAATGTGAATTATACTAAATCTTGCAACTTCAGGCAAAGGAATTAACTCCCAAAGCAGCTCTATTACAGGAGAGGGTAAGAAAGAAATATACAACTACCTACTGCTATTACAAGTGTTAAAATATATCATCTCTAATGAAAGAAAGCCCAGTGCATCCTAATAAAAGGGAAAGGGATAAGCCAGAGAGATGTATGAATGTGCAACTCGTAGACAGTGATAGACTCCATAAATCTTACAGGATGGTAGCAGCACAGTGCTGGGTATGTATTTAATACTCTGTTACAAATTATAGAATGCAAGAGCTGACCCATGAAGCCATTTGATTACTGATGCCAAGGGAAGGGATAATAAAGCAGCCCTTAGGGTGATTAGGATCTCCAATAGGCTGCAAATTCAATTCTTTCCTCCCTTGTACTCTTATTTCTTCTCATTTTCTTCAAACTCGGGTAAGTAAAATGTTCGTGCAAGAAGACAAAGAACCCTTTCTCGTGCCTTCTGTTCTTTTGATATGCATTGTGTGGGATATCTCTGTTACTGATTACAAAGTTTCATTGAAACGTATCACTGACACATTGCTGTCCTTTTGGAAGTTTTCCTTCCAGATAGTCCAAGAGCAAATGTTTACATAATGCAAGAGATTAGAATAAAAAAAACATTGTCCAGCTGAATCTGGAAAATCTCAACTGTCTCACCAATGTGTCTACGTGTATATATACACACACATATATCAACAGAAAGAATGGAAACCAGAGAGGTTAATGTGAAACAGGGTATATTACTAGTTCTTTAGTTTACTTCCCAGAGTAAACTACCTTCCTCTCTGATTTTCATTTTTTCTAGAACCTTTGTAATTCGCCATGGTCTTCTTGCTCAATTAGTAGTTTGTAAGGTGCTTTTGGTTCACATAAATCTGTACTTATATTTCTGTTTGAATTTATCACCCTGCTTTCCCTGTGAGCAGTTTATGTTTTGATGTTTTTACACAGTAGATTCTCAAAGACGTAAGTAGAATGCAAAATGCTACCCAGAAAAAGGTAAAGCAGCAGTTTATGGATTCCAAGAGGCTTCAGGACGTGCTGGGTTACATATTTGGACTGCACGGTAAATGGAAAGTTTTGGAACAGCATGTGCATCTGGATGGCTTTTTATCGACTTGACTGCACAGACCCAAGAGCCTTGTCTGTTGTAATAAGGCCAGAGAGTGAAGTGTTGTTGGTAGATGGTAGAATGTGAAGAACTGTAGCATGGTCTCCTTTGCTGGCATAGCAACAAAATCCACCAGCAGGGACATTTCTCACATAGCTTTTGCCTAGTCTAGGAAATGTAAACTTTTGGTTTAGACTGAGTATTATTTTTACAGTACAGAACGGGAGCTGCAGAGTGACCTCTGGCAAAGAGCAAGTCCTCAGACTAAAGAACCTAGAGAGAAAATTCTACAGAAAAATATGCCATTTTATTCACTAATCTCATTTTGCATTTTCTTTTTAATCCGTACAGAAGTTTATGAAGCACTGAAACAGTGTAGAAGTGCTGTTCAGATTTTTGTGGAGCACTGCGTGCTTCCTGCCTGCCTTGGCCTATGAATGGAAGGAAGAAAAGGGGAACCTGGTGACCAGGAATCAAGTCAGGCAGGAGATTTTGCCTCTGGACACCTTTGAGTCCAGGCATGGTTTCCATCCCTCAATGCATTCATTGCTGCAAAAGGGGAAGCACAGAGCTCTACCATTATGTTTCTTCTACTCCATTGTGTAAGGATCAGTTTGATCTCAAAACTAAACCCAGCTCCAGTGGCAGAGTGAGAGGGTAAGCTTTGCTAGGCTTATGCCGAGCAGCAGAGAGCCCTCAAGGACAAAGTTCATTCATATTTGGTGGCTTTGTGAGAACTTTAACTTTTCTCTGTTTGATCTGGATAAGCTGTATGCAGCACAATCTGTCAGCAGGTCTCCAGATCTTTTCCCAGCTGAATGTGGAAAGTGGAGCTCAGGCCAAAGCCAGGCAATAACCAGCAGAACAGGAAGCCATTTGGGTTGTTGCCTTACTTATGTTTGCCTTTGGACTGGTTTTTAACCTTGCAACATATATCTGTACACGTATAACTGGAACATATTGATGTGATTGGGAAGGAAGTGGCAGAAGAAAGCTTATTGAAAGTTTGTCTATTTTCTCACACTTCAGAGACTTATGGCAGCACTGAGGACTGATTATCCATCAGTCCCTCATGAATTACATAGATTTTCACTACATGGGGTTAGAACTGCACAAGCAAACAGCTCATTTGGCATGCTAATAGCCTTTAATATCCTTCTGCCTTGTTTCGTAGTCCAATTATTCATTTATTTAGCAAATCAGACTGAAAAGGACAGGAAATGCATTATGTTATAGAGGATCTTAGCCACAGAAATGGCCTATACTGTAGAAACTGCTCCCTCTCCTCTTTTTTTCCCCCAAATTTTTATTAAGAGCTGCTGATATGCCTGGTATAAAGCTTCCTAAGGAAGGATCTTAGCCCAGCTTGGCATCCTGCCTTGAATCCCTGTGGCTTGCCTGCTTTATTCAACCAACTCCTTCTATGGCCTCTATTTTCAGATTCTCTCTTTTCTTTACTCCATGATGATAGCAATGCTTGTGCAGGCATTTAAACACTTTATTTCCTTAAGTCAGGCTTGATTAAAGTGACACATCAGAGACTGAGTTATGCTGTAGTCCTGTCCTATATATCCATCTGTTATAGGGCACGCTATCCTTTAGCTGTTTTTTTGTTATATGTATGAGGTCCCAGGAGTGGGTTTCTTATTACCAATGAAGTATCCTTCATTACCTTTCAGCTAATCTCTCCCTTTTAAAGCACACTATAGTTCTTCTATTCAGCTTCACTGCACTGATGCCTAGGTTGGGAGCTGTTTGATAACTGTTCTGGAATAAATCGGCATCTTTCCCTCTCTCTGTGAGAAGGGCAGAGAAGGGAAGGAAGCACTAGAAAGGACAAAAATAGTAACAGGTAAAGGAATGAATGAGAGTTGAAATTAAAACATGAAAAAAAAGAACCAGACAATCCTGCTATTTCCTTAAGATGCACCTCACAAGCAGAAGTCCAGAGAAATATATTCTGGCTTACACCCGAAGTAAATAAAAAACCTGCCTTCCTTCCCTCTCTTTTGTCATATTTTTAGTGGAAGAGGAAAAAGAAGAACTAAGAAATCTCTTCTATTTCTTTGTTGTATAACGATGCATGTGAAAAATGAAGAAGCAGAATGCAGAGAACAGAAAATAAAATATGAACGTAGGTTTTATAGGTCTCACAGAGAAAAAACCCTACAGCATTTTCAAAGATCCTTGCTGATGACTGTTTCTCCTATTACTAAGTGCAGCCAGAGCATGACCATTGTTTGAGTTCTGTGTTTGAATTGTTCATTACTTTTCTTTTCATGTAAAATAATAATTTGTAAAGTCTTTAAGCCTTTAAACTGTTTTTCTTTCACCAAACCAGGGAAATCTAAGGAGGACTTCAAGATTTACAGACAGGTAACTCTCTGTTAAAAGTCTTGCCTAATTAGAAGGAAGTATGAGAGACAGACAATAGAGTGCAAATCCTGAAGTATGCCTGTAACTTTAGCATTGTGGTACTTTACAGTCTAAATTGCCAAGAAGGTTAAGGGGACAGAGAAAGAGGCATGAAAAGTGTCCTTTGTTGAAGATCTTGCTACAGGACAACAGCAAGGCCAGGAAGAGAACACAGGCTTCAGCCTATGACCCGTGTAGCTCACTCTCTTACAGGTTCTTACTGGTAGCTTACTCCCTCCTAGCTTCTGCCCACTGAATAGTTGCTGTTAAACAATGGAATTACTTTTTTCTGTCTATGCAATTTAAAGTTGCCATCAGCAAGATGTAGTATCATAGTAATGTCAATTCTTTTATGAAATTATTTCAATCTATTTTGGAAAATATTTTGTTAGCCTTCAAACTTTCCTGTGTGTATTTTCATTTCAAAGCTCCACACACAAGCAGTTATTGGTGGTTCACAGCCTTTTGCTTTGCAGGAAATGTACTCTCATTCACTGGCCACCTGTTTTTTATAGTTTGGTCTCCTCAAGAAAGAAGACTTACTATGCTGTCTGTGTCTGTTTCCTGCAACTGTTGCCTCTCTCAAATCACTTTTAAAACAGTTATCCTCATTCAACAGAAGTAAAAATTCTTTAAGAAAATTCAATCAAGTGAAATTAAAATCTTTTTAAGTGAAAATCAAGTGAAAATATAGGGCTAGAAAGACCCTGCTAGTGCTCTGGCTGAAGGAAAGACGGCAGGATAAAGCTTTGTCAGTCCTGCTACTCACAGAACTACTCCCCTACACTCGCCCTCCTCCTGTTATTCTTGTGAACTCTCGTCAGATAACTTAATAGTAAGAAAGAAGGCCCACGATGCAGGTGTTTTTCACAGGATCAGTCGCTGTGATTGATAGAAAACGTTGCTGGATTCCATATAAGTAGAGCTACACAGGGGACACAATTTCTCCCAAAATGTATTTCCTACCCACCCCCAGCTATGTAGGACTTAAGTATTTTTGGCACTTCAGTTTTAAAGCTAGTTTATTTCTTTTCATCCATGCTTATTTTCAAAGGGGGTGGTAGCAGTGGTGGGGAGTGGGAGTCAAACAAAAATAAACAGACACCCCCCCACCCTCCGAAGTTAATTTCTTACTTTCTGCCTTATTCATTGAAGTGTTCCCCCCAAAATGTTCCAGTTATTTATAGAACTTTTAGTCATATCATGGTCTGTCTCCTCTCATGGTCAAAATGTTTAATTCTGGAGGACCTGCTGGCCTAACCTAGCTTCTTCATGAGAAATGACTATTATTAGGAAAGGTTAAAATTTTTACTTTTCTTCTGGGACATAAATTGACAAACTCACCAGTAATCTGTCTTGACTATATTGATTTTTACTTCTAATTTGAGAACAGTTTTTGGTTAAACTATCCATTTTCTTTCAAATAGAATACATGGTAAAAGTCACTACATTTTATTTTCTGCTCTGTTGCTAATGATGAGATGTCCCTAAAGTCTGAAATTTTTCTAGCAGAAACGAAATCTAAATCTATCAGCTAATAATAGCTCTCTCAGGGATTTGAGGCTTTTGAATCCCTTTACACAGTCTTTCCGCGTATTATTTTGTTCTCATCTCTTGGCAGGTGTTCCGAGGCTGAGATTTCACTTTTTAAGGTACCATGAATAGCGTCTGTAGAATCTGAATGACTTCAGTTTGCTCATCTGAAAGGAAAGCTGAGGGCAGGGTGAGTTATCTTGTTGTACTTCAGAAGGTCTGCTTAGTTTTTTAGGGATGGATAATATGTGACAGCATGTCCATTAGGGCTATCCCTTTTTAGCCTTCTTTATTGAATGAAAATGCCTAATGAGCTTAACTGCTATTTCTCACAGGGGCCTAGAAATCAAGTATTACATCTCAGACTATGCACACGACCTTTTTCAAACATATAAAATGAATAATCAAGAGTATCTCTGAAAATAGAGAACTATTAACTTTTATTTTCTAGAAGGAGGAATGCACTCATGTGTCCTTGCAAAGATTAAAGGAGAAACTGTTTTTTTCAATTAGGTCCATTACTTGAGGAACAGATGCCTTAGAGCTTGAAACTGCATTGTGCAAAGAGCTCAAACACGCTGCACAGAAAGCTACCCGAATGTACAAAACGACTGAGTAGGGTGTTTTCAGCTCTATTTTTTTACGGCACAAGAAACCCCAAGAGAGAAAGTCTTTGTTTTGCCTCAGGGAGGATATGCAGGCTCAGTGGAGGAGGAGATTGCTAATCACAGATAACACTGTAATGATTCTAGCCAGAAAGTAGTCAACTCCACAGGATAACAGGATTAAAGCCTTCCCTTCTGGAAGAAAAGCAGTGCACCAGAGTTGAACTGTCCTCTGCAAGTATGCCATAAAAAATCAAGACTGGGTATTCAAGAAATGGCATATGGTTCCTATTGCTGCAGTTGAGCAGGCAGCTTTACTCTCTTGTCACCTTTTACGTGAACATGAAGGTTTTTGTGGCTTTTAGACAGAAGTGCAGTGCTGGCTGCAGTGACCCACCTTCAGGTGTCCCCTTCCTTTGAAGCAGAAGAATAAGTGAAGTCTATAAATGAGTAGGCTTTTCTCTTACAGCAGACGGCTCAGGACATAAGCTTGCATTGCTGACCTGAAGGGATTTGTGATGGAATGTAGAAACTGTCACTCTCAGTCTTTGCTTCAACTCTCATCTAACCTTTATTTCTGAAGATTTGACATAATTGACTTGGTAGTCTAAAGTCTGACGTGCTCATGAGTTGTTCTTGAGGTTAAAGTTTATTTCCTAATGAAATTTTATTTCCTGTGAGGATGGTGAGACATTGGAACAGGCTGCCCAGAGAAGTTGTGGATGACCTTTCCCTCGAAGAGTTCAAGACCAGGCTGGACAGGGCTGTGAGCAACCTGGTCTAGTGGGAGATGTCCCTGCCCAGGGCAGGGGTTTGGAACTCGATGATCTTTAAGGTCCATTCCAACCTAAACCAACCATGATTCTGTGAAAGAATAAAGCAAAAACAAAAACAAAAAAAAAAGCAAATCTTTTTTTGCCTATCTCAAAAGAACTTGAGAAAAATGGTCTTAGAGGACTGTCTGTTCTGTAGGGAGTATCTCTCCAGGGCTACCAGGGCTGCATCTTTTCAGTAGTTAAATAAATGAGCTCATTTACTACAGTCTTCAAACAGTGTTTGTATTTGTTGCAAGTCACTTTAGAAAGAAATCTGCTTGAAAACTGTATTTCATAAGTTTTTCCTATATTGCAGTAATATTTAAAATAATAAGGAAGGCAGAAATTAAAACATTCATACCAATAATCCAAATAACTTCCAAGTTTTTCTTAAAAATAATACCTGTTTGGCTGTTACCACTAGTGAGATCAGTATGAGAAATTATTGTATGTGAAATCACTTCAAGTTTGTAAGTTTGATACTCGGGTCAGTTAGTAGAAAGCAACCATCAGACTCTATGTGCATTTTGCCTTTGTAACAATTAGTCCCTGATTAAAAAGCTTGTAACAGGACGGAGTTAACTGAGTTAACAGATGGAGCTCCAGACCCTTCCTACAGCACATGAGTTGTCTTTTCTACTCAGCACAATACTTCATTGTTTGTTGTTATATTTTATACTGTGGTATGTCAAGTAATGGAAACCACATAGATCAGACGTCACTGCATTACTGAGATTTTTAAAGCATTAGACTATTTAAATGTCTTCTGAGGAGCAGGCACCTTTAAAAAGCAGTACATTCTGTCTGCTATCTAGTCATATTTTCTGTCTTCTATATAGAGTAATATTTTATTTACACTACCATCTGAGAACAACTTTTGACAATCACTTGAGCAAATTAATACAAGAAATATAATTTGTCTGCTTCCGATACTACTTTGAACATTGACTACAGAGAAGGTGGAGTAAGGGAGAGTTAGTTCACAAATTCTCTTGAAGAAATAGGGAAGTGCTTTACATTTACAATAGGGAACCATTCTTTCTAGGCAGCGATTAATATAAATACTCTAATTTTGTGATATAGGCTGTCAAATAAAGTCCTTGGGAGACTGTTTTGAACAATTGCCCTAAGTGGAGTTCTTTGTCATTAACCTGAGACATGCTCTCCAGTTGTTATGACTTATGCTGTGAACGGAAGACTGAGCCTAAGCTCAGGACATAAATTTTCTGACACTGTCCTGTTTTGAAGGTAATGCAGTCGATAGCTGGGAGAAAGCCACGCGGCTGGAAAGCAGTAATTGCCTTGCCTGGCAAAGAAATACCGTCTCCGCTTTGGCGAGAGGCATGCAGGGAGCAGACTGCAAAGAGTCAGAGATAAAGTAGCTGGGGGCAAGATCTTCACCTGAGGGCTCGCCGTGGCTCTGGCTGGCCACAGCCAGGCTAGAGCTGCCTTTGCTGTTATTTTATCACGTGCCAATGCTACAGCTTCATTTTTTTTCCCCAAGCGCAGCGGCTGAAGGGAGAATAAATGATGGGAGCATGTGAAGAGGCCCGCTGTTCCCACTCACAGCCTCGCCCTTGGGGCAGTGATGCCCAAGTGGAGAGCAAAGGATCACAAGGTTGAGGGACATTCCAGTTCTGTTATGAACAGACCTGTCACCACCACTTATGCTGCGTGTTAGCAGCCAATCTATCACCAACTACTTAACGCACAAGGACTAGTAGGGAAATGCAATCCCTAAACCTGCATGGATTAAAATGCAGTTTTACACCAGGTACAATTCATCAAAAGATTTTTATTTTTTTTTGTCTCAACTGTGAAACTTCACAGGCTGTGTCAACATCAAACCCCATCTTTTAGCAACAATCTGGAGCGTTAGGCTGGCAAAATTTGAAAGCCAGAAGAATCCAGGAATAGAATAGAATAGAATTCTATTTCTACCAAACAATGAGACTAGTTGATATTTGAAGGAAATTAAATCAGTGGATCAAGATCTGAAAACTGTCTAAAATAAGTAAAATTGCAAAAATGTAAAAATAGATGGATCTACAGAAATTATAATAGAGAACAGTATGTTTTCTGACTAAAAAGTCTAAAAAATTATCCAGTTGTTAGAAGGTACTTGGTATAGAGGTGAGTATTCACCACATGGCAGTTTAAATTTCCTGAAAAGGTGGTCAAAACAGCATCAATGGAGAGAACCTTTCAGTAGCTGAATATAATTTTTAGTTATCTCATGACATATTTGAAATATATGAATATTTATCTTAATTTTATTAAGATTTATTTGAACTTTTGTGTAAAAATTTAAAGGTAAGTTGCAACAAAGAATTGATGGCAAACTAAACATGAGAATAACTCTTACTAAAAAAAGTACCATGTCATAGCTTAATAGTTATAAATGGCTTCCATGAGGTAGAATACGTTATCTTTCTCTACGTAAGTTTATGTTTTTCCGCAGACAGGCTGTAATATGATACTCCCTTGGAATAATATGTTCATGTTGTCATTTCAGAATTATCTTTTTTTTTTTTTAAACTCAATCAGTTAAGATATATTACCATCTTCATGCTTATTATTACAAAATTTAATTCTGTATGGCTGAAACAGACAGAAGATCCTGCCTGTAGGGAACACGTTGATGGCTCAGTGCCCCAACTGGATGTTCTTTCTAGTAGGAATATGTTGTCTTCTCTTTACCCCAAAAAGAAAGTGCACAAATTCGGTAATAATAAAAGTCAAGAAATCTGTAAGTGATCGATCAATTGGGCTGCTTCTTATTTTGGGTTTTTTGTAAAAAAACCCTTGAGTTGATTTCAGAGGACTTTAATGGAAGACCAGTCGTCTCTAACAGTGTCTCAGATGTGGCATCCTGGAGTGAAGGCATCCAAACTCACTCTGGAAAACTTTTTGGTAGTCTTTAATTCAATAATCTTTAACTGTAGAGTCTCTGTAGATAATGGTGCCCAAAACCAGCATGTTTTTTACCTTTATAAACTGACACCTTTGGTGACAAAACTTACCTTCATTAAAAACATAGATGTTATATACGTTGTTCATCCAAACAACCATTTCCGCCAGCTGTATCTCCTTGAATTAGTATATGCCGTGTGTGCCAAATGCAGGCCTTGAAGCCTTATAGGATCTCCCCCTGTACAGCCAGGCTGTAATGTAAACCTCTCGGCATTTCTAAAACAGCAGTTCCACATATCAAAGCCATGCTTGTCTCAATTTGTTTCCAGATTTTGTCATCTGCTATAACAGCTGTCTCTTAAGCAGCACAGAACAGGCTCTGCAGACAAACTCACCATGGGAATTCTCCTCCGAGGGGAATCTTGCTCTGTGGCAATTAACAGCTCACATGTTTGGAGCAATGCATAGCAGACATGTCATGCTGGTGAAATCTTAGAGGAACCCTGACATGGAAAGTTGACTTGCTTCAGTAACAAATGTACAACAGCACGTGTGTACCAATTCTGCACAGTAAAATACGCCAATGGAGCGCGTAGAAAGATGTTCAAATTAAGTATCTATGAATGGAATTGAAAATTGACATTCTTAACAGCTTAGCTTGCACTTGATTCTGTCGTTTTGTGTGGGTTACCCAGCTGTCTCATTATTTTCCAACTGTGAGCGAGAAAATATTTCTCATACTTTTCTACAGATGCTGGGGGTCACAGTGAGTTTGGATTCACAAAAGCTCTGTTAGAGCTTTACTGAAAGCTCTGGTGCAAGAGGTCTGATAGAAAGCTTTGATATAGGGGGCCTAATTTCAGAATGACCTCAAGTCCTGTGCCATACTTTCCTTCTGATAAGCAAGTGGTTTGTTTTTTTCACTCTGTTCAGAAGCCATTGTCATAGCAGCTTCCCCTTGAGTTGTCTTTAGGTGGTTACTTTTCATCTTCAGGGCTATCTATGTTACTGTTCTGATTTCACCTGAAATATTAAATGAGGACTTCAAGACCTAGTCTCCAACTTTCTTTTCTTAGCTTAAGGGAAGAAACAAACATTCTATAAAAGCATATTTGTATGCCCATACCCTCCAAAAGATGACTAGCTGCTTCTGCTATGATACAATCAATGCCTGAGTACAACAGCCTTATTTAGAAAGATGTTGTTCTTGACATTATAATACAGAGTTAATAATTTTAATTTTAGAATTTCAGTTTTTTTGGGAGGGGAATATAATTGAAATATAGTCATAATGCATACAAATGTAACAAAATGCACAACACAGAAATCTAATCAAGGCCAAAAACTGGAGCAGCTTTAAAAATGGGACAAACAAAATCACCCTAAACCAGTTCTAAGCCTCGTGAGAGCTTAAAATAGCATGTAAAATTCAAGGGTTCTCCTCCCGTCTCCCCACCTACTGCTACTGCAGCTGTTCCTGCAAAAGGTTCATTCTGCAAAAGTTAGTTTTAGTACCAGTTGGAAAAGGAGACTGAAATATTTTTGCTATGATCAGACTAGATGAATTTCACACCTCTCTGTAAAAGAACTGGCTGGGCCAGCAGCAGTCAAGTCACACTTAATCCTTGTATTGAGGGTGTAAGGGAAACATAAACCCTGTGCTGCTTCTCAGCTGAAGAATAAATGCAGGACAAATTCTGGCCCTTCCCCATAGCGACAGGGATGTCTTGCAACAAATAGGGAGTAATGAAAGGAAATGCAAAACATAGCAATTTGGAGATCATTGAGGTTGACTCAACAAGGACTCTCTCTATATTACGTGAAGTTCAAGTTGTCGTTGCTCTATGCTGTATCCTTTCCTCATCTCTTTACAAAAACGGGTGTTCGGGTTACTGTCCCTGCTGCTGCACTGAGGAGGTAAAAGGAACTGGCAGCGCCAAGCAGCCGTGGAGTTCCCTAGTCCCTGCCTCATGTTCTTGAGCTGGTCTTACAGGGAGGATTTTGGTATGTCTGTTCAGGGTAATTGGCTTGACAGCTAATTAAAGCTAATGAGTCTGAAGCACAAAATAAACATGACATCTAGGCTCTGCCTTTTATAACTGGCATTTCTCTCATTTTGGTGAAGCCTATTCATGTCACATAGATTGAAATACCTAGTTGATCTTGTTACCCATATGACTGCCCCAAGCACATGGTAGCATCTCTTTAAATGCCAAAAAGTGTATGAATAACACAGTTTAAATCATGATAGTGCTAACATGGATCATCCCAATGGGGGCTCACCCGTTCATTCAGAAATGTGGTTGAAGAATCAAACTAAACCAGTGATTATTATTATTGGAGGAATTGCCTTCGAAGAAACTGTAACATAGTACAATTTTGAGCTGGATGCAATTCATAGCAGAGGTGCTCCAGCCCATGTGACATTAAAATATTAATGGCCAATTCATAGGTTGTAGAAAGTAAAACCTTAGTACAGCTGAGCTGATTCTGCTGCACGTTATGAAGAGAAATGCCAAGTTTTAATCTATACTGCTGTAATACAACCATTTTCTTTACTGTATTAGCAAGTAAAAGTACAAAAAAAAATTAAAAAATTGTCCATCAATTCACTCATAACTGAACTGCACTTTTCTAGGTCTAAACAGGTTGCTTGAAAATGAAGATGTTGACCTGAGGTCTCCACATCCTGTTTTGGTGCCAAAATACACAAGACTGCATTACTACAGTAGGGGAAATTGAGTTCCAGAAAGTTTTTGGGTAAGCATATTCCAGTCAGTCTTTCCCTTCTGCAGCTGATCTCCAGACTCTACAGTCTGTTTGAATAGAATTGCACAGGTATTGTGCTCTTTGTTGTGTTTCTGGTTTTAATTTTGCCTTTACAGGGAGGCTTTAGACAGGTAACGTCATCTCTCTGGCCGAGTTCTCAGTCTGTACAATGGGAATGGTTATTCTTCCTTATTCAGTTAATTATTTAGAAGGCTAGATGAAGCAAAACTACCTTTTCAGGTGTCGCTTTTATTGCCAATAGTGAAAATAATGCTACCATATCAGGTTAATTTTAAACTCATTGTTAGCATATAAACGCCTACAAACACTGCAGACAAATTTGAGCCTATACCTTAACTGTTTATCAAAGACTCAGATGCCACAATGACAAACATCATAGAAAACTTTACTGTTACAAACCTATGTGGCTTTTCTCTACTTTATCAGGTCTATCAAGTGTTATTTTCATGGCATTTACTTTATTAATTAGCCTTGTAAAAAGAAAAGGATGCATAAAATAGATCTTTATAGGTATGTTTAATGCATGTTTTCAGTCAAGATCCTAGGAAGAAATCCTCACCTATATACTTGTGTATTTGGGACTTTCATGCTCAGAGGCCATAAGGGAAGTATTAAATAACTTTAAAGAAAAAAAAGTAAGCCACTTTTTGTTTTGAAGGAAATTAGTACAATTAAGTATGAAACAGCACCTTCTATGCCAGCAATTCACACTTCATGAGTTTACTTGGCCAAAAAACTGTAGGGCTGGAAGAATGCGGTGTTCAATCTGGAAAGGTGTCAGCTATATATTAATCGGATAAGGAATTGTGAAGGTTAACAGGAGCTTTTGAGGGGAAGGGAAAGGAAGAGAGAAATAGGTGTCATTTTCTTGGGTAGTTGTCCATTCACAAAACCAGAGATAAGAAGCATGTGTAGGAACCCTAGGGGTGAAGAATGGGTTAATCGTGATCCAGAAAGCATTTAAAGTCCCCTTTTTAGAGGGGAAAAAAATCACTCAAGCTTTCCTTGAATTTGTAGTCAGGGCTTCCCATGACCCTGCTTCATTCTACCACTGTAAGGTGGACAGGAGATATTTGAAAGCCATTTCTTTCATATCACATGACTCTTCCTCTTGCAGTAGGTTATAGTTCCCACTGCTGTCACAGTATCATAAAAGAGACTATTTGCCACACTTTCTTCAATACAGGATTGCATTGTTTCTAATGACATATCGCCTTTGAAGTATTCAGCCAGTTCCTAAGTAAATGAAGGATGCTTAATGTGTCCTTGTTTTCATGCATTACAATAAATTATTAATTTTACCTACTCAAATAAAACCACACTTGCCTTGGTTTAAATACGTAAAGAAAGGGCCGACCTGGAGTTATAAAGCTTTTCTAGTCAACATCCTTTCCTAAAAGTAGTAGATGCAGATTTCAATGTTTTCTATGGCACGCTTAAATTATAATAGGTTTTAGACTACTTTTCACAGTCTTCATGATTTCCCCTTTGCAATTTCATCCTCATGGAAAATGGTAAAATACTTAGGTGCTTTTTTCAGCCTTTTATTAAGATGCTTTGTCTCCAGTTGGGGAAAAAAAATATTAATTTTATATTATAAGGTTAGGAAGATTCCAGGGATCTATTTCAGAGCTTGTCATCAACCTGCTAACAAATTATATTATTATTATTATTATTCAGTATTGTCCTCCAATGATTCTGCAGTGCTCAGTTCATAAGCGAAAGAGACTGACTTAGACAAGACTTCATGCCAGAGATATTAAAGGAACTAATCTGTACGCCTGCCTCATTAGGAGGAATTGCTCAAGAACATGTTGTCCTCATACACAGATTGCCCCTGTAAGGTTGCCAATGTCAGCAAGACCTTGGGTGCATCTGTCATGCTAGGGACTGTAGACTTGATACATTTTCTTGTGTGTATTTGTGCACGAATGCAAAAAATTTCTGAACTTTTTTTCTGTGAGTTTACTCCCTTTGCTTCTTGGATGATATAAGAACAAGCATCTGGAATCAGGCCAAAACGCTTCTTAAAAACAGGTTAGATGGTAAAGACTCTTTTCTCCTATCTCTCTTCTCCTACCTTTTCTGATAATTGAGCTAATATTGAAAGTCAATTTTTTGTCTAAGATTTCAGCTCTTGCATGCATTGGGTCAATCAAAGAATAAATTATTTTAAATGTATTATCCAATAGAAAAAGGATCTGGCAACTGTGAAAACACTAATTGTGCGGATTGTCAGGACCTATTATTTTATTTTCTTGGTATATAAATGTTTTTACTTCACTGGAAAGGCTTCTTCAGGACGGGAGTGCTCTGTGGGTACTGGTGGTTGCTTGCACTGAATTATTCGCTGGATAGTCGGTGATAGTTTTCTTCTCACTATTGCTCTGAGTATCACTGCAGCAGGCTCAAATGCTCAATTTTGCGCAAGAGTGATTCCACGTTAAGAGTGTTGACTCTGTCCAACAGATTTTGTGATCCTTCCTTTAATGGCTGCTATTGTCTTTTGCCGCCTCCTATTTGTTTTTAATCTGCTTAATGTATGCTTTATCCTGCAGTGTTCCCAAAGCTAATAGTTTATGAGACATCTTATTGTAGTAGGGCTACATGACTTGCATAAATCTACTAAAATGGTAGTCTATTGCATATTGCTTTCAAAATATAATAAGCATTCAACTTTGTTGCTCAGCTAGCTGGCACACCTTTGTGATATCACTCTGATTTTATGACGAAACACTGATGTAAATCAGTGATAACTAAAGCTAACTACACTGAGATAACAAAACTGAATCAGAGGATCAAAGGCCAAGCAAAAGGTTATATAGGGTGACCCAAAAAGTCACTTAGAAAATGAATGTGATGGCACCCACGAGGCTGCCACTTTGGGATCCCGATCTGTTCTGCTGCATTTGTGCATGGTCATGTTCGTTCTCATCATGTGCCAGAAAAGGCTTGAGCATTGACACTCTTTAATGTCAGTGTTTAGGGTGGCATCTGGGGTTAACATGAAAGCCTTGCTGTGGACAAGACATGGAAGTTGAAATTATGAACCCAGACTCCAGTGTCCCTGTTAGAGCACTAGAAGTAATCTTTCAAAAAGGACCCCCTTCCTCCCACAGAGGATGCTCTCAACCAAGCCAAAGTACTTGTGTCCTGCAAAGCTTACATTGTAAAATGTTTATAAGGAAGAAGTCTTGTTCTTGAAAGAGGATAGACTAGTTGACCTAACAGATATTTCCCCATCTAACTTCTGGATTTAATGACAAAATGATAAATAATCTTGCCTAGCAATCCTATTTTTCAAATAGACATCCTGCTGCAGGAAACAACCAGAGACTCACTTCAAATACAGAGAAGCTGAGAGCTTTGTGATCAATGATATCCAGCAAGTAATGCCTGGAATACTAAATCCTTGTTTTCCAAAAGGTAATGGAAGAAAGCACAATGATAAATGGAAGGAAACACCATGCTTCGCTTACAGATGTAAATTCCTCCAAATGGGGTATTTCAGAAGTGAGCCCTCAGGATGGCAGGCACGTGTGCATTTTAATCAGAGTCGAATGGTTAATCACAGAGCTGGTGCTCAGACAATAAAGGCCTTGACCCTGCATCCAGCTGCTGATGAGAGGCTGTCTCCCTAGCCAAGCTTGGGCATGGTAGGTATAACTTTTGAATCTATCAGTCAGAAGTTCACAACCCCAGACTGCTACCAGCAGTGACCCCTGTTAGGCTAAACCTCGCAGATTATGCTACAGAACATTGCTACTCATAAGAACATTTCCCTATGCTGAATCAGCAAAGGTAGAGAGGAAATATACTCTTTTAATTTAAGAGTTACTTCACAGTTTTCTTAAGTCACCAGGCAACTTTTTTTGGGGATAAATAATAGCCATCTTTTGTCCTTTTACTACAAAAGGGAAATTGATGTAATTAAAGTCAGACAACGAGATCGTGCTTTACTGTGTAATGGGAATGTGATGTTGAATTTGGCAGCTGGTGAATGCAGACTAAGTTTATCAGATGGTTAACCAAATTGAATACCTTTGCTGGCACCCTCTTTTAGGAGAGTGATAGCATCAGCCTTGGGATTGAAAGCAAGAGCATTCCAGCTTTGCCATTGTGTTTAACATCGATCTGTAAACTAATGTGGTCTAGTGTTGGAAAAAAGGCATTGCCATCATATTAAGGAGATAAGGGCTCTTAGTTAGTGATATTGATTTAGTTCTGCCTTGCCACAAGACAACTTTTTTAAAAACTTCTGACAGTCAGGTGTATTCAAGGACAAGCCAAGTTTTATTGCACATACGGGAGGAAAGAAACTAGTGTCCCTAGTGGGAAGGAGAGAGCTATCTCAAAATAAGTGATGTAATTGATTTCTGAATCCCCCTCCAAGACTAAGCTGTTATACACCTGCAGAATTTTGTGCATCCAGAGATAGGCAGAGTGCACCGACTCTGACTTAGCACTCTTCCTTTCCTTTTTTTCCCCTCACTCCATCTGTTCGTATAGCACCTGCATTTCTATGCCTCACTGACTCACCATCTGTTTCTATAATTTGTATCTTTCTCCTCTGCTCATGGCCCTTAAAATTTATAATAGAGGTAGGGAGACATTAGGAATGAGTGCCTCAACATGTTCATCCTACAAACTCTTTGCACTAATGCTTTCAGTTCCTGCCCACTGCAGCATCTCTCAAACCTGTTCCTGCTCCTCCAGGGCAACTTTAGACTATTTCTAATAGCCCACCATCTGGTTCCAATAAGCAGTTAAATCTTATTTCACCCAGCTGTTGCTGATGATGAAATTCATACCTTTGTCCATGTATGTTGTCCGTTAAGAGACTATGATCCAGCAGCAGGATCGCTGCAGACCACTGTGAGCTGGTTTCTAGCTGCCAGTGGCTGACTCACTCAGCTGATGGTATACCAACAAAGTAGATTTCCTTCTCAGCTGGATGTTACTAGGCCTGAAGGAAAAATATTTCCCTTTCTACATCGATACTGGCCAATCATGAAGTTTATCCTTGCCCCTTACCTTTCTTTCACAAAAGCCAGATTTAAAAACAAAAAGAAGAAAAAAGTTGCTATTCAGTATGAAATGCTGGAAATCGATCCCATAATATATTAAGATGGCAACACATTAAGTGAAGATTTAATTGCATCCATAACATTAATTAAAAAAGCCCCATAAAATACACACATGGACATATTAGAAATTTAATACAGAGTGCAAATTCTCACACTTAATAGTCCGGTAATATGCTATAACAGTTAGACACATCATGCAAATAGAGTGATACATTATCAACAAGCTGGTACTTGCTTAACCTCGACTAGAGAAACTCTTGATATTATACTTCTCAAACATTTTTGTTCATGTTGAAAACCAGCCAAAAACATATGGAAAAGTAGCCTGCTGTACAAACACAAAAACTCAGTGAAGTTTTCATCTGTTCAGCCTGTCTTTCTTTGGACTAAATTGTCTTGTGTTTGTTTCTCTACTTGTACAGCTGCCACTAGCAGCTATGTCTGTATTTTCTGTTCCTCTCCTTGTTTCACCTATACTAATACAGCACAAAAGCCTGCTCTCTGATGCTTGTTTCTATAAATGCTAATAAAGTAATCCACACACTCAGGTTCTGCATCATGATACTCCAGGAGGAAAGACAAGCAGCATAAACGGACAGCATTAAGGCCCTGAGGACCTCAGAACTCCAACTATATTTTAACACACATGATCTTAAAAAAAGTCACAGCAGCAGTTAATTATAGGGTGGCACTGTAAGTATCCTGGCCAGATGAAAGGTAGCTCGTGTTCCTGTATCACGTATGATCTGGTATGATGAGTATTTGGTTACAGCTGCTGTTGTGCCACTGCTGGGAAAGTTAAAGATGAGATAATTTTTTAAAGAATGTTCCAGGACTCGCGAAAAGCAGCGGAGCTGCAGATCACAACACCATTGTTGTAAGGGTGAAACTCCGTTAGATCACTTGGCAGCTTTTTTCCAAACTAAGTCATGGCCATTTTCTTATTGTAGCCCCTTCTGTCAATCAACTGATTATCAAAATGGAAAATCTTCAAGAGTTATTATTCCAAAGGACTGAGTCTCTCTGCCATTTTTAGTTTATCATAATGCAATTCAATCTGTCACTGAATGTCACTTTGCTCATATACACTTTGCTTGCCATGCTTTCAGTGTAACAAAATATAGTTGCTCCCACCATTTCTTAATCTTCTGCTGGTATTCAGGCCATTTTAAGAAGGTGACCTAGTATCATTCTCTCAGGCATTCAGTTAATCTGGTGCAAAAGAACTTTAAATAAGTAGCTGCTACAGCCTGTTTTACTGGAAAAGACACACAGCCTTGTACAAATACAAATCCCCATGCTGGGTACTTGAGACATAAACTAGAAAGATATATATATATATGTATATAATTAATGCCATGCGTTTACAGTGCCTTTCATCTAAACCTCTAAATGCACTGTAGAAATATTAACCCCCACAAAACCCTTTGCACAGAAGTAAATACGAAACCCATGGAGTACGTGTGACTTGCTCAAGGTCACAGAGCCAAGGCTTGCACATGCGTCTTGGCTTTAGGGCTTCTGCTCTAATAACTAAGCTGCTATTCCAAACTCTCAGAAAATAAGCGAATAAATAATCTTTTTCAGTGGTCTGATAGGACTGACTGGAAATAAGGTGTAGTTCAGAAGACTGCAAAATGACCTCATGCAGGTGTGTAAATTTGAAACTCACTTAAATTTTCTATGGAATTATAATGGTAATGAAACGAGATTGAACTCAAATGAATAATGAGCTCTAAATTGAGAAATGGTGTGATAATGCTTTCCACGGTTCAATTAGTCAGCCATCTGTAGTACTTTCTAGTAATAGTTACATTGCCTGGTTTAGAAGAGATTTAAACGCCTCTGTCTAGTTTTAAGAACACGCACACGTTATACAAGAGATATTGGACATCATGAGGAAAATGTAGCAAGAAACGTGTGTGCGTTGACCCACATCCAGTGTATCTAAGTTGAATAGGAAGCTAGTCTGAATATTCAAACCATTAACTGGAAAAAAATGCACCATGCACTTCCTTTGTAACAAGCTACTCACAAAACCTATCTCAGACTGGAATATCCTTTTGCCTTCAGTCTCTGTTTCCATCATGGAGCCCCTGTTTGGATGTTGCCTGGTGAATGCCCACACAGTAGGGCCAAGTCTTCTCTCACATTGTAGCAGAAATGCAAAGCCTTGATTCCTAACATATAGCTTAATCTCAGTCTGGGACATTTTATCTTCGTTATCTTCAGTTTATAAGGATTCTGATCCTTGTTCTAAGAGGGTCTAACAAACTAGGGAACTGGGATGTTTTTATTATACTTAAACAATACAAAAAGACATTTCTATACTGCAGAAGTATCAGTCTAAGGTGAGAACCAGGTAACATAGGAGTTTTAAAGAAGATGGAGCAAGCTGGTAAAGTCAATCTGATCTGTTTGTCCAAAGATGAAACAGCTCTGCCTTTTGTATTTCCTGATGCATGATATTAACCCAGAGAAGACTGGAGAGAAGAGACTCCATGTTTCAAAATTTATTTATATGGAATTTATTTATTATCTATATGGAATTTCTTAGAGTCTGGAAGGCAGAAATTCTTTCGTGAAAGTGAAGGTAAACCTATGAAGAAGGTTGCCTGAATGTTATAGTTGGCATTAGAGAGCAGTTACTGTGCCATCTGAGAAAAAAGGCAGTGAAAACCCTCTTTTTTTAAAAAGCAAATGTTTAAGATAACAAAGGTTATGTCTTCTGCTTTATTGATCATGATAAAAAAACTGGTTAAATCTATCACTGTGATTCTTGCGATGCATGCAGAGGTGTATTTCATTGACACATCAATCAGGCTGTAAACACATCGTAATTAGTTGACAATGCCTGTCACTGAAAGGGCACTAACCCTATGCACAATGAATGAAGTGTATTGTCTAAATATTGCCTATTAAAACAATATTTATTTATATTAATGTTCACCTGCCCTTGACAAACATTCATTGTCCTATTGCTCTGTTGCAGTTGGTAAATAATTTGCTCATGATTACCTGTCTCTAAATAGCTGAATCTTTCCGCAAACAAAAGAGAGAGTGTTTTATGAACTTTCTGTTTTTTAAGATAACGAAGGTGAGCTTTCTGCTAGGAAAGCACCTTAGTAGTGAGCCTGTTCTGTTTATGGGAGTGAATATAAGCATCCCTGAAATTCTAATTTAAATTGTCTTGTCTTAAATTAGAATGAATATCATATTGTTAGAACTCCTTCGGGATCACACTCAGACAACTGAAGTACTGATTATTCTATATTGTAGAATCATAGGGTCCTCTAGCACTTAAAATGTTGTCTTTTTAACTGCATGTGATAAACACCTTACACATCTTTGCATTTCACCTATCTTGATCCTAAGAGACTATCGTGGTTTGGAGATGCTGGGAAAACCTGTTGTGTGAGATAAAGCAATATAATACAAAAGTGTTTATTGTCAGAGGCTTCGAATGAGACTTGACTGAAATGGTGTCTAGTTGGAAGGTTTGTGATTAATATGTCTCATATTTAAATACAATTTGGTATTCCATTGCCTAAAACTGCATGTTAATTAATAATTAAAAATTATCTGCAGGATATCCACCTGTGAACATTTATGAAAATAGATGCTTTATTATGCTTTTCCCCAAAGATATTGCTACACTGATTACAAATTAGCCTGTGTCTAACTATTATTAGATATGCACATGTAAATTATTATTAGATATCCACATGTATCTTTCATTGATGCAGCTACAGGATTGTATTCAAAGGCAAAGCAAAACTGCATCCACTGCATAAGACACAAACAATTCCTATCTCTTCCCAAGCAACTTATCTAAGTCCTGACCATAGGCTGAATTACATTTAGCTTATGTCAGGAAACAGAAATCAACATGTGCCTAGAGATCAGATTAAATTAAAGCTACACATATGTGTAGATGAGATTATTCAGTTAATAAAACTTCACTCCACCATCATCGTGTCACCCAGAGGCTTCAGCTGAAGGTCATAACTGGCATTTAATTTTGCTGGTGGCCATGAAATATCCCACATCCCACTGAATTTAGCACAGGAAAAAAAAAGTTACAAGCTCTGTTCTCTGTTGGAAAATACTGCCTTTTTACAGCAGCCATTCATTGTGGCCTTGACTTCAATTAGTTTGAATTCAGCCTGAGGGTATTTTGGTTTATAGCCTGCTGCGGGCTTGGTACTGCATAAGAGACTGCTGCATTAGCAGAGCTCTGACATCTGACAAGCATCTGTGACTACTGGTATGTATTTGATCCTTAGCAGCACCATTGACTTGCAAGAGGATGTATTTGGGTCTATCAGTGAGAAAACAGAATACTATGTCCTTAGAATAGTATTCTAGAGGTCTACCTTTTACCAGTAATACGAAGAAGAATGTCAGTTAACTGATTCTTCCAAAACTGTGACTAAGTCGGGTGTTATTTTTTCATTATTTTGTTAATTGAAAAACATACAGTTCCAAATAGGAAAGGGAATCCTAACGCTATATTCATCCTGGAACTAAAGGTCACCTTTATATTGCACATTAGCAAATACAACCGCGGTGAGATATAAGTGCTGATGAAGTCAGCAAGCAATTAAGGACATGACTCCTACACAACCTCTTCAGCTTACTAGTCACTTAATCATACAAGGTGCTGAGCCTTGTCACCCTGGACCTAAAACACATGCTTAATTTTAAACATGTGACTCGGTTACAGGATTCTGTGAGATTACTTGTGCATAACATTAGACACCTGTTTAAATGCTTTGCTGGATCAAAGCAGGAATGCTCAGCATTTTGCAGGATTGCGCGTTAACTGGGTTTTATCTCTTCCTCCTATTGGAAAAACTCTCTGGTGGATATAGGTTTACGTAGTGGGATGAGACAGGGCGTCTTCTGATTCTGGTGAGATTCAGTTTTTCAAGCCTTGTTGTACAGGTTGATATTTGGTAATGAAAATGGCCCTGATTTATTTCTGTTCTAATTTATTTTCAGTTGCGAATTTGTAGTTCTCAGTTCTTCAGTTCCAGACAAGCGTGAGAGACAAGAAAGCAAAGCAGACCATCTTCCTGAACTTATATTGAGGTTATTGTCAAAAATAAACACCAAGTTCCTAAATGTGAATATATCCTGGGGAGAACAAAGCGTAAGTGTCACAATAAGCTGCAAATAAATGGAGAGGCTGCTTGTAAACATATGGTCTCTCCTTTATGGTTTCAGTATGCCTGATGTCTGATTTTTCAGCACTAAGCAGACTTACACCTGGTGGACACTAAATTAGCTAGTATTCAGAGCTGTTTTTCTCAGTGGCTGGTTTCGGTACGGATAGATCCTCACATTTTTCTTTATTCTTCACAGTTTGCTGACTTCTATGAAAATTTCCATTGGTCTAATCGGAGTAGAGCAGCAGTACAGTCCAGCCACTATTACTTTGCTCCCAAAGTAATTTTTTTTTTTCTTTTTTTTTCAATTGGGCACCAGAGATTTTGGAACCCTGCAGCACGCTAAGGCTGGTGCTTATTTCGGGAATGACTGGCAGCACTGCCATTGTAGGGGCTCTGGTTCTGACAACAGCATCTCTCCCGAAGCGCCACATGGCAAAGTTGGCTGCTGGATTTAAAAGAGAATTGCCCAGTGCAAACAGGCGTTTGTAGACATATCATATTTTACAATGAAACTTCTTTTCCCTTTTAGTCATGTCTTAGAAGAGTCTGGAGTCAAAGCCAAGTGGTTCCTAGAAGCAATTAGACAAAGCTACCTGGCCTATGCACTTCCAGTATGCAAGATATCAAGTAAAATGAATGGAAAAATATTAAAAGATGAAACAATAACTGCTTAGTCCTCCAAACTAATTACACTTTAAAAAAATAGTGTTGGTCTTTGTGATCACTATGGCAATACCTGAGGAGTTCTGGAATACTCTGTTTGTAGCTAGTAGTCATAGCCACGGTGGGAACGCCGCTGTTGGAAACTGCACGAAAGTGTGGGAGATAGATACACTCACACTGCTTTGTGTTTTCATGATAGTTTCACATAGAGGACGTACTTAAATATTGTGCTACTATATTTATCCTACTAATACACGTACTACTATAATACTTGCTGTATTATTCCATTAGAAGTTTCGGAGCCTATCTGGGAGAACCAAAGGATAACAATATTTATATGAAGAACTGGAGAGCTGGTTCCACAAAATGAAGTTTGCCAAGAGGTGCAGAAGGAAGTCCTGGTATTGCAGGGTGTTTGCAGGGTGATAGTGCTTTATGGATTTGATACATCCCAGCAAAATCAACACCCTGTGTCTGGAGTGGGTCTTTGTGGACCACTTCGCATAATGTGTTTCTCTGCTGTTCTGTCATTATCTGTCAGCAGGGGGTAAAAGGGTTTGCTGCTTCTCCCTATGGTTTGGACAGATGACAAGGCTCACTCAGAAAAAGAGATAGTAATAATTTAAGAGAGACATTTTAAGGGTCTTTTTCTTTATTTGATTTGAGTATAGTTTTGATGCATTATTTAACTGTTATTTCTGCATCTCCTTCGTTAGCTTACCTGTGTTTTAATAGTTGAAGCTACTATTCTGTCTTCAGAATATCCTCTGGCATCTTCTTACTTTCTTCTCATCTGTAGCAAAATCCCTGACTGGAAGGAAAAATCATTAGCACGAACAGTAATAAACCAGCTCTGGTTCGCAGGAGTCAAGAGTGCTTTTAAGTGTGGGTTGATATTTATTAAATGCACTTACAGACCTCAGAGGATATAATATGGCTTAATTAATATCGCTCCTGAAGTCATTACTTCTGTTGTCACCTTTTTTCAGATGCTAGCAATGTCCTCTTAACATTCCATTAATGCATAATAAGAAGTGGTCTTACTGGCAAGAAATATCACATGCAACCAAATACCATGTGATTCAGGACATTTGGTATGAGGAAAATGAGAACAAGGAAGTATGCTCAGGTCTTACTATTAAACAAAATGTAAGGATATCCAGTAATTGCCTTATATATCTATATAAAAAAAAAACAACAAGGAAAATACTCTATGTTTGCAATACTAATGTGTATTATATTTCTATTCATACCGTATGGATTAAAACAAACAAGGGATTTTCTTTAATATTTTGTTTGGCTGGATTGAGTTCCAGTACTCTGGAGATGATCACTCTGAATGACTGGATGACCCATTAAAGCATTCCGCTGAGGTATGTCTTTGTTCTGCCAGCTGGAGGATTTTGCCAGGGTTAAGCGCCAAAATAGATCTCAATTCGAAAGTTTTAACTAATTCAAGGAAATCGTTACGTAACCTCGCTGCCAAGAATAGTGTTCACGTATACTGTTACAGAGAGATGTGATGGACCTGAATGTATTCGTATTTGCAAAGTGTTTTGATAAGAAGGTGCTATAGAGTGCAATGTATTATAATGCTAAATACGTACTTCGGTTTTTGAATGGGGATTGGGTAGATGCAAAATAAGCTAAACAGGATTTCCAGTTAATATGCACTGAAATAGTTTGACTAAACTCTATGAAAAGAAAAAAAGACGTAAGATAATAATTTGCCATATGCAAATATATAGTTTATGCAGCCATGCTACTTGCTTATGCATATTAGTATCACCTCCTGCAAATATTTCCTCTTTAGAGTCTCTAAGACAAGGACAGCAGATCCATGCTTACGAGTGTTTTACATCAGCACAGGCTCTTTCTCAGCATCTCGGAGAGCAAATATTTAGCATTAAACCAAAAATCTCCCAGAACTATCTCACGATAAGTTTTTGCTTCCTGCACCTGTCTAATAACTAAAAATGTATTATTTTTCACACTTCTCCCAGAAAAAAGCAGGAATAGTAAGGAACTGTAATAAAGCAAAGCTCAAAATTTAATTATGCAAGACATCTGTGATTATATGTGAGGTCTGGTTGATATTGTGTCTCCATCATTTGAAGCCAAGACCAAATGCCCCACTGACCTCAGGAACACAGATTTACCCCTTTGACTAGTAAAAAAATCTTATTATTATTTTATTGTACTTCCACGTGCAAGTTCTTGCTCTGCCAGAGCTGCTGAAGTTACATAAAGGCGAACAGCACATTCCATGGTCACAACAGAAATATCAAGAAAGAGGCTGTTGGTCACAATGGGTAATTATTTATGCTGGATAAACTATCACATAAGAAAACAACCTTGCGTCCCATAAGGGATTGTTCACATAGCAACCTGCAGCCTGGTGTTGTTGGGAATAAATACATATGTAATTGCTGGTACTTTGACTTTTTTACCTTGGGAAAGTATTTACCTTTAGAGAGCCTTAAGCTGGTTGTTCAACATTTACTCTGTAGCTTTTCTGAAATGGGAAGGTTTTATATATAACCTTCAAGCAAACAAGTTTAAGGTATATTAAGGCTTTTAGCCTTTTTAAAATATAATTTCCCTCAAGATAATAACATGCATTTGTTTCCTATAATTTTCCCAGACTCAGTTAGACCAGATGTTTTTGGCAAAATTGAGGAGTACATTCCCTCACATTTCTTAAGAAAAAAAGTATCTTTGTATAATGTAGTCATCACTTAGAGAACATATGAATCTTACACTGTTACTCCATTTATATGATTTTTTTTAAACTGTCATGCCAAACTAATCCCTGGTGCAATAGTGTGTCACCAGTGAAGTCGTGTTACTTGCTTGGACTCTTTAGTTTCAATTGAAAGATTTATCGTGCCAAAGACTTTCTCAGTCTTCAGTACTTACTACATGGACCCTTGAAAATCCTAACTGTTTGCTCTTATTGTCTCCTTTCTTTATGTAGCACATGTTTTCCTTCTTTTTTAAATCATGGTTTTCTTTGTAGGAATGTGCAGAATGTTTTCTTAGATAAGCAAAACAGAACGCTGATTTATACTTGACTAATACAGGTAGAGTTATGCAACTTTCTTCAGCTTTGTTGTGCTTATTGCACTTAATTAAATAATTTGTTATTGATAATGAGCAAATTTGCAGGCAAATTCTATCTCATTAAATGCAATAGCTCATTCTTCCTTACTTGTATATTTAATTGCTAAAGCCAAGATTGTCCTGTGTGTTGCCATTGCTGAATGGAGAGGTTTTTTAATTGCAAAGATCCAGATTTGATGAATATTTTAAATACTGTGCCTGCGATACTGTACACAGAATATCCACAAGAGGGAACTGTTTTACATAAAGAGGAGTCATTTCCTTGCTGCTAAAATACCGCTTTCTGGAACCAAACCCTCTGGATTATGTCAAACTGGGATGATTGTGTCCGAGCCTGTGCTGTATGGCAGCAATAGGAAAAACACAGGTAAACACAGCATTTGTTATGTTCTGTAAATATGATTCAGTTCAATAAGTAAATCTTGAGCTCTTGTGTTGAACTATTCAATAGAAAACTATTCTGAAAACCAATCTGCATAATTTTTGTGTTTGCTTGGAACAGATCTCTCCAGGAAAGAGAGCTGGAAAACCTTGTTGGGTCTGAAGGGACCACAAAATTCAATTGCTGCTGCAGTAAATGAAGCACGCACTCCACCTCATAAAACCTGTATTAGAAAGCAGGTCTTCCCTTCTTCAGAAAACAGCAAGATCAAATGGTACTTAACTTGCTCATTCATGTATCTTTTTTATCCCTACCTGCCTCTATGGTGAATGAAATAACAAAGTTACCTACTTTATACATGTTTTGTCTTTAGCAGAGAATTCCTGGTAAGCAAACTTTTCACTGGCAATGTTGGTCCCACTAATAGAGCTCAGTGACTGTACCTTTATATGTGACTTTCATCCTAAGTATTTGTAGAACTGAGACCTATTTGCATAAATAAGAAGAGTTCTGTTTATGCAAATAACAAGGAAGATTTTCCACCGGTGTTTATAGTGTGAAATTTATAATCCAGAACTCGTAATGTATGTGTTTGTTGGTTTATTAAGAGTTTTTGAACAGCAGAACTTTAAATCAGCTTTTTACAAGCGGTCACAACAAAGCTCCTGCCGCTGTGTGCAAATGTTGTGTAAATATGTTCAGAGCAAATTGTTTTCAACTACAGGCTATATACTGTAGTGCACTCGGTTTGCTTTAGCCTTAATTCTTTTTTATGACCTTCCTTTGTATTTGTGGGTATGGTATTATGGGGTTCCTATTTTAGAAGCATGTAATGGTCCTGCCTGCATGTGAAATGCTTATGAAACCAGTGTCTGAAGTTCTCAACTGCGAGAGTACCCAGGGCCAGATAAATACTTTTTTAACTCCTACCTTCTGAATGTATAAAGTGAGAAAACAAAGACTTTCAAACTGCGGCCTCTCTGTCAGATCTTCTGGGCAGTCTTAAAACATCACGAGAAGACATATGCCGTGTCTGTGGCTTCACAGACTCAGCCCTTGTTACCTACCAACCCAGAACATAAAAGAAAGTCCACCGTACAAAAGCCTTGCCTGGGATATGCTGTGCTTCTGCTCTTCATTGCCCAGGTCTTCCAAGGTGCACAAGGCTTTTGGTTCTCATTAGCTGGAAGAGCATCATCTGTAAGTACCTGGCACTTCTGAAAATCAGACATTGAGTGGATGTTGTGTTGCTCCTGCCCTTATTCCACTTCTGGTGGTTGCTGGCAGATAAAAGGACACATAGATATGTGTGCAGCTGTGAAAAGGGTGCTCCTCGAGCACCAACCCTGAAACGCAGAGCAAATGACCATCAGGACCAGGTTCTAAGCCAGGTCCCAAGGTGTGTGACCCTGTCACGACAACACTTTGTGGCCCAGGTGGCTTTCTAGCTGTGGGAAAGTGCTGGTAATGAAAGACATGGGAGGGGATAGCAGCTGTGGCAACACAGTCTGTGTCCATGCAGCAGCTGTGACAAGTGGTCTCTTTTCAACCTGACTTGTTTTCTGCATCTAGAAATCTCTGCTTAATTCCCTCTCACAACAGCCTCCTGGGAACAGGCTGCTTTAGGTGCACTATGTAACTGATGATCAGTTTTCCTCTGGGCTTACAGTAAAGTAATATTTTCTCACTTTTCTATACCTCCACATATTGCTTTCTCTATTCAGAGGCCTCTATTAGTCCCTTCTTGAAAAAGGAAGCCCTCTCTTGAAGGAATGGACTGGAGTGAGACATCATGGTAAACTCACAAAGTTAGACAAACGGTGCTGTTATTACGCAAAGAACTGGAGGTGAGAGAGTTAGAGAGCCTCATAAAAAGCTTTGGGAACTCATAAAATCTCATTACCATCACTTAAGAGGAAAACAAAAATAAACAAACCCACGGCAGATGCAGAACTACTACTAGTAAAGGTTAAGAGATTACTATTTCATAATGGTGACTCTGTGTAGTGACTAGATCAGATGGGGAAACGTCAGGCACACATAGGCTGTTGTATTTTACCCTTGGAAAAATGACAAGAGGATCTGCATAACACTTTTGCAGACGACGGGGTGAGCAGATCATGTGCCAAATGCCAAATGGAGATTTTTTTTTTTTTTTAATACACACACACACATATATACATTCCTCTGCTTTTCCATGGGAATCTGAAAAAAAAAAAAGAAAAAGAAAAGAAAAAAACAGACAATCATCCAGATTTTCTCGCTGGATTATTTTCCCTGTCTAGTGTGTTACATTAAATTGCCGTTTCTATTTCCAAGGGTTAATTTCAGGAATGTTCTTGGGATGCGCAGCAATCCAGGGGTGCGTTTGCGGAGCTTTTGCAGCATTTCCCCATGCCCATTAACACCAAACCAAGACCCGCACCAGCCCAAAGACACTCCCCAGGCCCGCTATGCTTCTCCTCTTTATTTATTTTCCCCCTGCCTTTCCAAACCAGCATCCATCNTGACATCCGCCACACCGGCCCCGGAGAAGGGGAGGGGGGGGGACCGCTACCGCCCGCCCCCGCCCCACCGCGGCTGCGGAGAGCCCTGCGCGGCGGCGCTGATGATGATGATGATGATGGACGCGCTTGGGCCGGCGGGACTTGTTGGACCGGCAGCTCTCCGCCCGGCACCGCCTCACCGCCACCTGTGAAGCCTCTCGGCATCCCCCCCCGCCGCAGCTCCCTTCCCACCGCATCCCTCCCTTCCACCGCCTTCTCCCACCTCCGGCTGCCCATGGGGGGCCGGGAGCCCGCTTGAACCGGCGTCCCCCACCTCCGGTGGCCCGGTACCCCCTTCTTCCTTCCTTCCATCCCTCCCTCCCTCCCCGCGGAACCCTTGATGCGGGCCGGTTGCGGGGCCGTGGCGTCCCCCGGCGGCAGCTAGGGAGGGGCGGGCATCGACGGCGGCGCTAGGCGTGTGGGAGCAACAGCCTGAGAGACAGCCCCCGGCCCTGGAAGGAGCTCCCGAAGGATGGGCGAGGAGGCGTCGGCAGCTCACGCCCAACCGGGCCAGCGGAGGATGAATTAGAAGCCACAGGAGTCTGCTGCCGCCGGCACCGAGGGGGGGAAGAGAAGAGGAGAGGAAGGGGCTGGACTTGGAAGAGGAGGAGGAGGAGGGTGCGCGGGGTAGGGGGGGGCACACGACTGAGTATCGCTTAATAGCAAGTTAAAGACTAATAACAATAATAACAGAGCACCTCCGGGAAAGAGCCGCGGCGGAGGCTGAGGGATCCCCGCGGAGGCCAGC
>VXBW01007377.1:1440604-1522237 GCA_013400375.1 Thinocorus orbignyianus | reverse complement strand
TTTTTTTATTATTATTGTTTTTCCGCTGAGCAGCAGCGGCGGCGGCAGCAGCAATATGGCTGGTGATGGGTTTTTTGGGGGGCGCTGGCGGCGGGAGGAGCTCTCGGAAGCCCCTGCTCGCCCGGTTCGCTGTTAGCTATGGCAAATGGCAGCGGCGGCGGCGGCGGCTCTTACCCGGGCGGCAGCGGCGGCGGCGGCATTAGAATGAGTAACAATATCAACGCCAACAATCTCAACACAGACTCGTCCTCCTCCCCCGTCAATGTGCCCAAGATGGATGCTCTCATCATCCCGGTGACCATGGAGGTGCCCTGCGATAGCCGCGGACAGCGCATGTGGTGGGCTTTCCTCGCCTCATCCATGGTCACTTTCTTTGGGGGACTCTTTATCATCCTGCTCTGGAGGACCCTCAAGTACCTGTGGACTGTCTGCTGCCACTGCGGGGTCAAAAACAAGGTAAACCCCCCCACTCCCCCTTCCCCTCCTGGTGCCGGTGATGGTTTGGTGCGGTGGTGGGTGGTGGGTGGTGGTGGTGATGGTGAGGAGGAGTAGTAGGAGCCCAGCCTCGTAGACCAGGACACCTGGGCAGGTGGCAGTGAAGGAGGTGCCGTGGAGCTGTTGTGGGTGGCAGTGAGCTGTGTGCTGTTGTGGTAGCATCGCCACAGGCTGTTGGGAGCCGCAATGTGGGGAGCGCGGCTGGAAGGATGAGGTGATGGGTGGGTGCAGCTCTGAGATATGCCCTGCTGTCCCCCTCTCTCTGTCCCACCCCACACTTTCATATGGTGACATGAAAGTTACACCTGGTGTTGGCTCACCCTCTCAGGAAGGCACACACGCTGGTACGGTGGGACAGTGTTGGTTCTGAAGTTGATCTGCATCCCCAGGACCACATATGATGGGTGGTGTGGGAGTGTTTATTTAGTAAACTCAGCTCTCAGTTCTCTTGTGG
The DNA here is from genome assembly GCA_013400375.1 of Thinocorus orbignyianus. NCBI lineage: Eukaryota > Metazoa > Chordata > Aves > Ciconiiformes > Thinocoridae > Thinocorus > Thinocorus orbignyianus. Next base: position 1,521,288 of record VXBW01007377.1, on the reverse strand, counting down.
AATGAGAAACTTTGGCAAAATTAAAAAGGTGAAGTTCTTACTCTAATCTTTTTAAAGCTAGTTCCACTCCCCAAGAATCTGTGACACTTCTGTTTGATAAGTGAAATGTAGATATCAAAAAGTATTTGGTTCATTCGTAAATAACACTCTAGATCAATATTCTTCTAATCTAAGTGCGAAATCTTTGCGGCAGCCTCTGTGCCCCTTTGATTTTTGCATTGGAAAACGGTTGGAAGAAAGTGTAGTACGTAAAATAAGGTCCGCTCCTGATTTGAAGGCTCTTTTTCAAACCAAAGCCAAGAACTTGCTCAGGACCAGACTCTCCTTTTTGTTTAAGACAAATGGGATAGAAAGTGTTAAGACGCTGTATTTGTGAAAGTGGATTTTGACAGACCCCAAAATAGAGCAGCAGCTGGAGTTTCTCCCCTTCCCTTTTCACATTTTTTGGATTACAAATGGAATAATATCTGCTTCAGTTATTCCTGGCACACAGACACCCACAAAAACACACACACCTTTTAATATATGGTTGCTAGGTTGCTGGCTTGCTTTGACGTACAGTGAGCTGTCTTCCCCCTTCTCCTGTCCCCTCCCTCCTAAACACACTGGGTACAGCGCGTAACCCAGCTTGAGAAAGCATCTCACACTGGAGGGAAACCAGAAACAAAGTCAGAGTGTGAGAAGTTATAGGGCTTGTTTGTTTGTTTGGGTTTAGCGAGGTGGGCGTCCAATTTGGGTTGCCGAAATGAACCTCTGCATTCCAGTTGGAAGTGAAACAGTTTCAGTGAACTTGGCCTATCTATGGAAGAAGTGATTGCTAGAGATAAGGAATAAATAAAAGCTTTTAACTCAGCCTTAAGCTTCAGGAAAGCTACCAGGCAGTATCGCTTCTCTGTAGGCGTTTTTTTTATTTCATTCAAAACCAAACCTGAACTTTCTTAGAGAGGTGTTAGCCAAATATGATGACAAAGCTCAAATGCATTTGTGATAATAAGTGTGCCTTATCAAATACCATTTCCTACAACAAGTAAAAGGTGATTTTCAAGAGTGGGTGGGTAGTTATGACTTAACTTCAGTTTCTTCTGTGTGTATTTAGTATTTTCTTCTCCACGTCATGAGACAAATTTGCCAGGGCTATCGGGGATCTCGACGAAACAGAAAATCCCACAGGTTATCACCTTGTGCTTCTTTCCTTGAGAGAATGAAAAGTTAGAGACTTGTACACAGGTTTCTTATGTACAGTGTCATGGTGGGTTTGTTGGCCTGATTAGTCCATTGTTGGGACGTAGTCGGTTAAAGTAGATCATGCATTTTGTAACCAGTACAGAAAGGCATATCCAAATTGTCTTTGAAACCTGTTATGCTAAGTGTATCAGCTTGCTAATTAACGGCTACCATCAAGGGGTTCCAGTGCTTCCAGCCTGAATGACTGGATGTGCTGGTGCTAGGTCAGGTTGTAAGATTTGAGTTTATGTCATGTTTGAGAGCTGAAGTATCTATATGTCCATGAATATCATTCTCCGGGGCAGGAAGATGAAGGGCTGTGCAGGTAGGGGGAGGTATACATCTCTTTTTAGATTGCGTTTGTCCCATTTGTAAGGCTTCCAAGCCTCTGGTGAAGAACTTTGAAGGGCTGATCCAGCCGCATTCCTTACACGCTAAAAGGGGGAATTGGAGGGAACTCTGTGTGTGTTAGGAGTAACTAGCTATTGCAAAACACTTTTCTAGTATTCAGGTTATAAAGGCTAACTGAAGTAGCAAGTAGAAACGTCTTAAACTTTGCTGTTATCAAACACATGCCTTGTGCTGCCTGGTAGCTTGGGGAAGGCAGCCAAGGCTGCAGGTGAAAAATGTAAATGCATATATATGCTATATTGACGGTATTTGACCTGCTAGCAAAAGCAATTTGGAAGAAGTAGCTCCTCCTACTGCAGGACTGAAGAAGTTTTCTGTGCCTTAGGACCTTTCCTTCCCGGTGCTGCCTCTCCTGCTGCTCCGCAGGTTGTAGCAGAGTTGGGGTGTCCAACATCATCTCACCATCTACATAAAGAGTGGTTCCAGCGAGTGAGCTAAAAGAAATCTTCCTCATGTCTGCTTTCTGTGGCTTATTATTGAATAATTCGCATGTATATGTGAATTATAGAAATGTGAATAATTCACAGAGTTACTCTGCTAACAGCCGTGTCCGTATATGTTACTGCAAGGAATTCCAAAAAGTTTGGTTTTTTTTTTTTTCCTACTATATTCTAAGCACAACATTGTATTCCTTGGATTTGTCAGTGATTGTCAACTTGGTTTTGGGATGTGACACTTTTTAATGGCTGCATAGAATGATGTAGAATGTGGTTTGATGGTTTTGTTTTTTTTTTCCCTCACCTCATTGAATTTAAGGTTGGAATTTAAAAACATATGTAAAAAAAATAACACTTTCTGCTATGACAGTTCACTACAGGTTTTGGGTTTTTTTCTGGAGATAAGAAAGTCAGGATAGTGTTAAGTCAGGACTATGACAGCTTCTGGTAACAGAATGATAAATGTTGCCCCTTAAAATTCCATATTCAATTTATGTCATTGTATACGTATAGAACATTAATATTAACCATGTATTAGGAAAGATTGCTGAAGTTTTAGGATTTTTATGCTCCATGCTTTTTGTGATGTGCCTTTTTTTTTTTAAATCTGCCAAAAGAAAAATGTAAATCTTGACCTGTGTTGTCAGTGTTTCATGTAATATGAGTCATTACAATTGAAGCCCTTGTATTCCTTTATTTTAATAGAGTATACAATTTTAGACATTATTCTTCCCAAATTAGCTACAGTCATATTGTAGAGACTGAACAAATGCTGTTTTTTTTCTCCTCAGGGTTTACATCTATGTTTTGAGAAAGGCTTAGATTTTATTAAAGAACTTGTCTTCTCTTTGCTTGCTCTCTGTCCTTTGACCAACTCATTCCTGTTTGTACAGGAAAAGTGCAATGTGTGATTAAAATTCAGTGGGCTGGACCCTCCTCGTTGGTTGCTCTTGTTTCTGTAAATACCAGAAAAATAAAATAAATGTGCCTGATGAAGTACACAGTACACTTAGTGGTTAAACGTGCATTGTAGAGTCTGTAGTTCTTTTGATTATGTGGATCTGCTACTGCATTTTCTCTGCTCTGAAAGAGCATTTTCTACTGACGTTATCTGTGTTTTGGCTTTGAATTAACACTTAAACAAGAAGGAGGCGCAGTAGTGGAGAGAGCGCAGGTTTGGGGCATAGCCAGTGCCTGAAACTGGCCAGTGCTGAATGAAGTGAAATTTATACCTGTTTGAAGAGTGCGATACTGCTCCTTGTCTCCCCCTTTATCCCTTATGCCTTCAAGGCTCTTGCAGAAACAATGTGTGTTTATTGTGATGCTTCTGTTGGAATGATTTCATTGTTTTAAATTGCTTTCCCTACTGACAATTCTGGACTCGTATACATATAAAATAAAATTACATTGTGATTATAGATGGAAGTTGCTAGCCTGAAATGTCAAGTCATAATAGTCTTCTTTAATATTGGTCTACGTATTTTGGAAGCCTAATAAAGTACACAGTGGTAGATTTGATATTCTGCCCCTCTGTTATGCTCCAGTGAGACCCCATCTGGAGTACTGCAGCCTACAGCTCAGGAAACACAGGGACCTGTTGGAGTGGGTGCAGAGGAGGTCACGGAAACAATTTGAAGGCTGGAGCACCTCTACTGTGAGGACAGGCTCAGGGAATTGGGATTGTTCAGCCTGGAGAAGAGACTTTATTGCAGACTTTTCAGTACTTAAAGGGTGCCGACGGGAAAGATGGGAACAAACTTCTCAGGGCCTGTTATGATAGGACAAAGGGTAATGGCTTTAAACTAAAAGTACTTTTACTAAAAGTAGAAGATTCAGACTTTAGATATAAGGGAGATTTTTTTTTTACACTGAGAGTGGTGCAACTCTGGCCCAGGTTCCCCAGAGCGATGGGGAAACATTCAAGGTCAAGTCGGATGGGACTCTGAGCAACGTGATCTAGTTGAGGATGTCCCTGCTCACTGCAGGGGAGGACAAATAGATGACCTTCAAAGGTCCCTTCCAGCCCAAACTATTCTGTGATTCTAATGTATTGATTTGTTTCAAATAGAAAAATCAAAATTTTACTGGAAGTACATTTGCAGAAGTCTTCTTTGACAAGTTAAGAATTTTCACCCAGACCTCTGAGGCCTGAGAAGATTTGTAAGTGAAAAAATTCAGTTCTCCCTAACAGAAGTGTTTCTACCAAACTAGCTCTCATGCAGCTAGGGTTCTTGATTGCCTAGCAATACCTGCATAAGCCTGCTTTCCAAATAAAAGCAAGGGAAAAAACCTCAAGCCAAGGCACTACATATTGAAAAAATATGAGAGTAAATTGGAAGGTGCGTATGGACACTTAATGCGGGAGATCTCTCCATTTAAATCCGTGTGTGGAAATCTCACCTTGACTCTCTCGAAGATGTACCGAGCAGAAGCGTATGAACAACTGGAAGGCTCAAGGGATTAGCGGGGATTGTAAATGCCTTTCGCTCGTTAGTCACATGTGCAGCCTGGCTCGAGGCACCGCGTCGTTCCCATCTCTCATGGCTATCAGGTGGTCTGGGCATAATTACCCCGTGAACACCCCACCGGACAGATTGCCAGTTAAGAGATGAATGTGATGGAGAGGTCAAGGACTGAAAGCAAAGGTACTTGCAGGTTGTTGCAGATGGTGTTTCTACAAGGCACCGAGACAAAGAGGCGTGAGCTGCTGTTTTCTGCATTGTGAAAAAGATGACGCTTTTGGCTTTCTGGAGCTTATAATGGATTTCACATTTTATAAACACATGCTAAAATTGGTTATGCGTGCAGAAAAGAAAATGTATGAACACAGGTTTAACTGTAAAGCAAACAATTCCAACCAAAATGTTATTTTGATGCAGTATCATATTTACTTTCAAGGCTTGGCAACACATACATTTAAGGAGAAAATCTGTACTCAGAAGGAGTTTGTAACTCTCACACATTTGCAAATCTGTAAATCCTGGTTGGAAACGATAAGGTTTCACAATTTTTTTCCAGGTTAGCTCAAGAGAAGACATGCCTGTAATAGGGAATGCAAAACTTTTAAATAACAATTATTATACTGATGTGATGAGATTTTACGGTGAATTTTGATGTGGTGAGATTTCTGAATGCAGAATGAGGGCAGTTTACAGCCACAGAGATAGAAGCACTGAAATTGTGAGAGCGCTAGTCCTAAGTGTAATGTCTGTAGGGACAGTATCTAATGATTATAATTAAAAAGCAATGATGTTCTGTGTCTGTCTGGTACTATTGCAAGAAAGTGGACTGTGAATCTTAGTCATTGATTGTCCTTACTGGGACAAACCTTAAAAAGAAGCACTAATCTCTAGTCAGCAGGAAAAATACAGAGCAATGGTCAGTGTTCCTTGAGAGATTGGCTCTGCTATCCGATGGAGTCCAACTCGGATCGACAAAACTTTATGTGAATTTCAGGGCTGGCTGGCAATCATTCCTCAGCAAGATCCAGCTGTAATTTGGAAGCAGCGAAGCATTCTGTAGTGTGGGGTTGTAGGGCTGAAATTCCAGAGAACCTAGTGAGATGTAAACATGAAATACCTCTGGATGCAGTTAGGGAATGGGTTATCCTTTTGGTTCTATTAAACATACCTACTCACGTTGTCTATTTGACTTGTATGAAAATTGCCAAATTACCAGAAGTCTGAGAGGGATGCAGTTAATACAACTAGTGGGGGATTTCCAAGGGGAAGGTTGCTGAAATATTGTGTGTGGGTGTTAATGGTTAAAAAATACTTTTTCTCCCCCACATGTCATTTCAGTGACAAAATGAAAGGGACTACACTTAAAAAAGCCACCCAAAAATGCTGTGTTTCTGTAAAGAGTTCGTATGTTACTACATGCTTCAAGGCTTAATGCCCGAATCTTCCACCCGCCATGCGAAGTGAGTGCAAGACTAGGTCACAAGACTAGGCTGGCATTTATACCAACTTTGCGCAGGGCTAAATGCACAAATTCCGGAGTAGACCTCATGGTCTGTAAGTGCCAGTATCCTGTTAATGGCATGTAGGTCACCTTGGGTGATGAGGGAAGGTGGACATCCCGTAGAAGTCCGTTAACGCTTTTGCCAGTGATATAGCTGGATGGATAAATAAAAAACCAAGATACCTACCTGTCAGAGATGTACTGGTCAGGAAGGGCCCGTTTTGAATCCTGGTGGTATTTATAGCCAGAGAATACATCGGGTTTGCATCTTTGAGAGGAACACTTTATTCCCATATATAGTATGCATGGCTCTGTTTAAATGAATGTGCTGCCACTGAAATGTGTTGAGTTCAGTTTACTTTGAGATGATATATTGCATGTATTTGTCTGTTTGAGAGTTACAGAAACAGAGAGCATTATCCAAAGGCAGTTGAAATAGAGGGAGGCCATCCTAATAACTTCAATGGTTTTGGACTCAGGCCTAGATGTTCATAGTGTTCTAGATGAATCAGATATTTTTGTCAAATGATTCTTATGTTAACATTTTAAGCTTTTAAAAGCTTTTTCCTTTTATTGTAGCGAGGTGTATTTACTTGGCTTCTGGCCATCACGTCTGGGATTTCAGCATTAGAAACATAATATTTAAAAATCACACAAGGTATGTTTCTATTCCAGTTAAGACTTACACCTTCTGCCAGGCCCCCCTTGGAAATCAAAATGTGGGTGCTTGAACTACTGAGGATATCCTATCACTGCATCTCTCCTGTGAGCTGATGGGGAACAGAGCAAATATTGGCTCTTTTTCTGAAGGCACAGTAAGTGCATCTTAGTGGACGTGGCGAAGGTCCCTCACCCCATGGATCATCTGCGGGACAGAGGTGCAGCCCCGTGCCCTGGAAATCCCTTTGCATGTCCTTAACTTCGCTACCTGATTTAAGTATCAGAACTGCTAATGTCTACTGGAGAAAAAAGGCAGATCTCATCACCAGGCCAGAAGAGTGTTGAGAAGTACTGTAACATCGTCAACAATTGTAGACTGCCACGGCAACAGGAAGAATTTGAGTGGCTTGTCACTGTTAAATGCAGGTCTGCTGTGTTTCATTTTTATTGCTTTTTATACATCCAGGAATAAATTTACAATACAGTTTTATTCCCCTTTGTCCAAGCAAATGCAGACTAAATGTTTGACATTGTCTTTCTTGTAATAATTCATTCATTTTTCATAATATCTTTTACATTTTTATGTAATGGTTTATCTCTTATTTGTTAAACTAAAAAGGTGACTCAGTCTAAATTTGCTATTAATGAGATTAGCACTACTTGTGCTGGATTCATTTTCTCTTTTAAGTATAGGGGAAACATTATAGATGCATCTTTGGGAAAAGCTATTTGAAAATGGTGACCTTAATGTTAAAAAAATAAAGTGAAATATGTTAGATAATGATTCTTTGTTTAAGTATCTTGTAATTTTTTTTCTAGTAGGAAACTTAAACTCATTTTAGTTTAAATGCACAGGTATTCTTCTGGACAGAAATTCTTTGAAATGGGTTATGAGCTTTTTTGGCCTATAATGGTCGTCATTGGTGTAGATCACTTCAGATGCTTTCAAATACCATGGGGAATCCTTTGGCTACAGGTGATTTGACATCACTTTCTTAAAAGTGAGTTTGCTGATCAACAAGCGGCTGTTGTGTGATGTTTTTACATCTAGGTTATTGTACTATAAATGCTGTTTCATGAGGAAGCTGATAAACTCTACTTGGCTTTTAAGGGCTGAAGAAAGAACGGCCTAGTTAGGAGAAAATATTGCAGGGTCTGTCTACAGTGGTGCAAGCATTTTTCCCCATGAGGGGATTTTTTTAATGGTTTGATTATACGCTTAAGATAAATTGATTTTATGTGGGAAGTTTTTACCAGCTTTTTTGTGTTAGTTTTCTTCTATTCCCGATACACTTATGTCCAAAGGGTTCTAATTCCTTCAGTATCAGAAATGGTGCACTGCTGGTTTTCTGTTCACGTTCTTCTCATGTCACTCAAGGCTCTCAGCAATAAAGCTTACTTGTTTCCTTGCATCCTTGCCTATGATGTTATTTTTCTGCTGTCTTCAGGGTAAGGTTATAGTCACCGTTTGTTATGTTCACCTTTTAATAGAGAAACATGGATTATATGCCTAAGGAATGATTTCTTCGATTGAGACAGAGCCTGGTTTTTGATTTAAGACTGTACAACATTTTATCCAACTAAATGCTGATTTTCCTCCTCTGACTCTGCTTTACGTGTGTAAGTTATGGTGTTGTCTTTCGTGAGTCAGAACAGCAGGATTCGTATTATAGCTCTGGTGTTCCTAAAAGAAAACAACAGTATAAACTTCACAGTTTTGATACTTGCAGAGATAATTTTAGTTGCTTTGCTGGAGTGTGTCCCTAGGATATAATGAAGCTTTAATTTACTAAAAGTGGAAAATACTGCCCAAATTAATGGAGCTTTGACTGCCTGTATTGTTTAAGTGATAAAATTTTAATGTTAACTTAAAATGATATGTACTGTAGGAAAACCTGGGTATCTTTGAGGTACCAGCTGAATGATAAGATGTGATTCCAGGACCAGGAGAAAAATATTTGATTTTTCTGATTTCCAGTTGATGGCGTTGTGTTTGTTATTAAGTTATGCATAATTTTAAAGAGAACTCACACAGCAGTTTAGGTTAGTATGTGGAACTTCAGTCAACACTTGCACAAACCAACTGTTTATACACCAAAGTTGATATTTAAGATCTGAATGAGGAGTTTGATTTAAGAGTCAGAGGTAATTTCAGATGGTTTCAGAAGGAGGTATTCTTGTTCTCGAAAACTTGTTTCTTTATTTAGATGTTTGTTAATTAACGTAACAGTTAAAAACCAGGTATCTTTTTTTTTTTCTTTTCTTTCGGTGTTAACCTTACACATATCCTAGACTTGCGTAGCGTTTACGTAATCTCCTGGCTTCTTTACTCTCTCTATATAAACACAGGGGAAAGTACCTCAGTGTTTGTAAAGTTACACACTGTTTTAAATCTCTTTAAAGCGGCAGTGTCTCTTACTTTAACATTGAATATTCTAATTTTAATTTTCTTTTACCTAAGAGGTTGATACACACACCCTAATCAAAAATATTTATTTCAAGTTGGTTGCTCGTGGATGTAACTTTAATAAGAAATAAGTTAAAAAATCAAATTTTCATGTTCCCATATTGACATTGTGGGGGCAATCAGAACATACCTTAATTTCTGTGGCTACAGTTGCTTTAATAAAGCTGTGTGTAAACTTTTGCCTTTGTTGACTGTCTGCGCTATTATTTATCTCCGGGTTTGTGTTCTTTAAAGTGAGAAATGCTAATGGCTTAAAGTGAATAAATTTTAATCTTGCTCTTACTCTTGTGTACAAAAGTAAAATGTATCCTTACAGTTTCGTTTAGAGACCTTTCTTTCCTATTAAATGAGAGAATGTATATTCATAATTTGTAGAGGTGAAGGATAATTCAACCTCTAGGGTGAAACATTTACTTGTTTTTATAAACCACAAAGTTTATGAAACGAACTGCTGAAAATGCCGTTCTGAACCCAGAATGTCATAGGCTTGTCTGCTTGTTTTTTAAACACAGAGATGTGGATTATTCAGTTTTGAAATAACTAACGTTTCTGCCCACATCAGCTCAAGGGTACTTCAGAAAAGACCAGCCTTGCATTGGATGCAGAGAGAAAACCTGCTGAGTTAACAAATTGTTAAAATCCTTCGCTAGTGCTCAGCCAGGGTACCGCTAGGTCTTACTGAGAAGTGGGTCCCGTTACAGAGGGAGCTGGTTTCAGGGGTGTGGGTGGGCTCGTTGGAGGGTGAGGGCAGGGATGGGGTCATGGTGGATAGAGCTCCAGGCTGTCAGCATTTAACTGTGCTCCACCTGCGTGTGCTTGAGATGGCAGGGGAATGCCAGCATGGTTTAGAGCATGCCCCATGACTCAATTGTTTCTGTGAAGGTGCCTGAGCCACATTCTGCGGTGTTTACATCTACTTTATGACTTGGTATGAAGTGAAGGTGATGTAAATAAACCCTGCTGGCTCTGGCCTGATGCCCATTGAAGCTAAGTTAGATCACTTACCACTGTTTAAAAAAACAAATTGAATCCATTAGAGCAATTTCAGCGTTTGGGGGCAGTAGTATTTGTGATTCCAAGGCTGCAGTTACCATCCTGAGGTGATGATTTGACAGTGCTAATAAATCTAAACTTTAAAGTCTGAGGGAAGACTCGCTGTGAGGTACCTGAGCCGTGTTGCAGACAGGCCATGACTGCCAGGTGGTGTTAGCTCCAGATCTTAAACCCTCTTAAGTGCTTTTAAACATTTTTACTAGGCAGAAAGGACTTGATAGGTAAAAGCTGGAACACTGAAAAATTTTAAAAGTGAGGTTGTTTCATTATTAGCATACTAAGTGTTGATTTCATTATGTCCTTTGGTGAATAGGGTTTTGTTCACTTTAACATTTTAGCTGGATGAGGAATGCACTTTTGAAGGTAAACTCTTAGTTTTTCCAGCCTGATGAAGTGCATTGTCTCCAGGTGAGACTACTTAGGAAGATGAGCTCCAGGACCACACCTGATTAACTGCAGCTGTTAATGGGCTGCAGTCCCCACAGCTGGGCTAGATTAGTCTTGAGGGTAAGAATGCTGTAGTAGAGGGCAGGTGAAGCTCTTACGTTCTCTTACTGTATCACACATCTTGTAAAGGTAAAGTTAGATATGTTTTTAGGATAAATCCTAGATGAGATTTTTTATAAGTTTTCTGCCTTTATTTTCTATTTATTTATTTACTTTTAAACTAGTGTACAGCTTATGTATAGCTGCTTATAACTGCTGTTCCAGGGAGCTTTGTCTTTTACTATGTTATAGCTCTGCATTTCGCATTCAGGTTGTGCTTGTGCCTGGGCTGTGCTGGCCCTGGCAGGTTATCCTGGGTTGGCTGTTCAGGATGGGATGGTGAACCAGCAGGCTGGCAAAGATGGTGGTAAGACACTGATTTTGGATGATACTGTGCTGCCTTAAAGCATCACAAGTGTTGGGCTGTGACAACTACTGAATAATTTCAGTATCACTATTCCAGAATTGCATAGTTTTAAAACTTAACGATCGTCTGAAAATTTTGGTGACTGTATGAAGTTTGTATTGATAAAAATACTATTATTTGTGCTGTCTGAGGTGGAAGAAAATGGGTTTGGGACAGGTTGTTTAAAGCAGTTGACTATTTGGTTGAGTCTGAGACAACAGGTGATAGAGCTTTGTGCCTAGACTTTTCAGTCTTATCACTGAGAAGTTGAGCTCTGGAACTTTTGCTTTCAGAACATTTTTTTAGAAGTGGAGATAAAGATAGTGATAGCTTCAGTTAAAGGTAAAAGTTGTAAAAAAGCTTCTGGTGATATAATTAAAGTTCTAAAGATAGCGTTGTTCTGGCCATTAATATCAGTGAAAGTAGTGGGCTTTTCACCCCTGTAATGAAATTGTTATTGGTTTGTGGATGTCTGCTGTTACATGATGGGCTAATTTGGACTAGTGTCTAAGAATTTAAAAGAACATCGCATTAAACTAAAGTGTTAAATCATTCTTTTATTTAAAAAAAGTAAATGATTTTTAAATTAAGATATTGATTGAAATCAGTGCAGATCCTGTGGAAAATGCTATATTGATGTACTTTAAAAAAAAATTTAGATTTTTAAGATTTCATTAGAAGTTACTTCTATTTGTTGTCTGACCTCAAGCTTCTGGTTGAGTTATGTAGTCTTGAGCTGGTGCTCTTCCAGTGTGTCGCTAGACTTCTGAGAGTGAAAACTCAAGATTGTGTGCTACTTGAAGCCAAAACTTTATGAAAATGTTTTGATAGCGGGAGAGATGCAGTGTATTCATTATGGAAACAGGCTTTGGAGATGTGACAGTACTCATTGTGAGCTGGTTTGTGTTTCCTATTGACAAGTTTGAAGTAAAACTCATTCCTATACTATATGGCAATGCTTCTGCACCATTTGGGTTCCGTTAATAGGGCTGAAAGGCTTGTGGCTTTTGCAGTACTTTCTGCAAGTGGGAAAATTCATTACTTGGGCACTAGGATGCGGCTTTGAAGTGTTCCACTCGATACAAGGAGTGTTATGTATTCATAATTGGACTATGCAACTTAAAAGGCCTATCTGAACTATTCTTATTCTTGTAGTTTTCAGAGGCTCTGTGGTTTTGCAGGCTGACTTGTGCCAGATCCTGTTGTCAGCTTGGACAAAGAGGTGATCCTCTGCCTTGTGCTTCTTAAGATCTGGAAGTGGATAGTAAGGAGAAAGCCATGAGAGGAGGAGAAGGATTGTGAAAGAACCGGTTTGCCCCAGTCCGTATAAACCAACCCAGTGATCAGGATAAGCAAGTGATTTGATTAATGTCTGTGCACATACCCAGTTCATTAGATTTACAAAGGGAACACGGTTTGCAAGTCTATTAGAGCAGTTACTATTTTTGAAGAACTACAGGTGGTTAAAACTGGCCGTGCCATACTAAGTTGCCTTAGAGAAGATTTATTCTCTACAGAAGTAGAGAATGGAAGGAATAAAAATAAAAAAGGATTTATTTCGGATGAAATGAAATTTTGGCTGTATTGTGTTGAGGGGTTTGTAAAAATAGAAGAATAACGTGGTGGAGGAAGACAAGAAGAAGGAAATTTGTGTAGTTGAGTATGAAAATGTGTAGTATTGACTTTATCTATGTGCAGACATTTTGAATATGCTTGCTCCATTGCCACTAAAAACCCCTACTTGCATACTCATACCCACACTTAGTTTAAAGACTAATGTTACTTTTACAATCTAGGAAGGTTTCTAGTTAAACATATGCTTGTTGATTGTACTATTTTTAGCTTCTTTGAACAGCACGTGTTCTCCCCAGATATTTATTTGTGAATGCTGTATTCTGCTCTTAAAAGGAAAATCTTGCTGAGTCTAGATTCTTTTTCTGTATCCAAGAAAGGAAAGAACCCAGGTTCTTGTCAGTGTGTTACTTCTTCGAAATCGTAGTAGTAGGGGTGAGTTAATTAAATCTAAAATGGACCCATCTGGTAGTGTTAGCAATGCCAGGGGAGAACAGGTAAAGAATCTGAGCCAGAATAAACATATAATGCATTATATAACCCGTAATGTAATTGGTGACGCATCAGAAGCAGAAGACTAATCTTGGTTGTAGACTGTTTACTTCTTCTGTAGTGTTGTTTTTAAGTCAAATGGTTAATGTTGTAGTTTGAAATGCTCGTTTTAGTTGCATGGCTAAAAAGCGAAGTATTTGTTTTGTTATTAATAAGCCTAATGTATTTGGTACATCCTATAAGCAGGATACAATTACCTGTGTGGGATTGCTTGAAAATTAAGGAGTTGACATTGTTTGGAACAAAATGAAATAAAGTCACTATTTCAGAAAAGTAGTATACCTGTTTAAAATATATACCAGACAAAATGTGAAAAGTATGCTGCCAATGCAGTTTTGCCCCCAACTTTACTTTTGTATAAGAATACAAAAATCTCTGTGTAGACATTTTGGTTGCCAAAATTACCTTGTTCTTTAAATTCTGTGCAATGCTTTCAGTGTAGTCACTGGGAATAGGAATGTAAAAATGACTGTAAAAATTGAATTGTATTACTTGATTTGGGAGGCATGTAGAAGGTAAACAGTATAAATGCTAGGAAGAAGTGAATTAGATTAGAAAGGAAACAGCAGTGAAGAAATGAAAGGATGGTGTCTGTTTGCAGCATAGGGTTTGTAGTTTGGCAGGCTCCTCAGAACATATTCTGGTTTTATTATGGCACTAGTTAGACATGATTTCTGTGTCATTGCCTTTGTTATGGAGCGTGTTTCTGATAGAAGACTTTTAATGCACGATCTTTGGGGAAATGTATTTCATGAGGGCAGGGCTGGCGTCTGGGCCTTTTGGCATGACTTTAAAACAAATGGACAAAGTAGGCCATGGAGCTTTTTGTGGACTTAGGAGCTAGTAGCTACATCTTTACTCAGATTTGGGGGGAAAAAAAAATATATAAAAAAAATCAATCCCATTACCTGCTTGTAAGTCAAATTCCAGCCTTGTCTATCAATTTTTTTAGCTTTTATTTCTTGCTGCTTGTTTCACTTCTTTAAAGAAACCCACAACAACATACGTTGATAAGAATATTTCACATGAAGTTTGAAAGCAGCTTGTCTCATTTGTGCCTCTTGAATTTTCAACTCTCAGGTGAAAGATTCTAGGTGATTTGTAAGATTGCATAAATGCTGATTGTCTTGTCATAGCGAAGAGGACTGAATTTCACTTTCAACAAATAAATCTTCAGAAAACATGTAGTTCTGCCCCAGTTGGAATACTTACAAAACTGTCAGTTTAATTGGGTTTTATTAACTGGGGGAGGGGGAAAGGATGATACTGAAACCCTTCCTTATTTTCTTTTTTGACAGAAAATAAATACTTGATTTTGTAGTTTTGTATTTTAATTCATATTGTAAAGTCAAAACCAAAATCAGTTAATGCCTTGATTGGCATTCTTTCAGGAATCTTAATTTGACAGTCTTTAAAGTTTACTTCTAATATGGAAAGAACTCCTGAAAACTAATTTTTAAATTCTATGCAGTGTATCAATTCTTCTCTCTGCCCTGCTGTTTCCCCCAAATGTTTCCATTCCTAGGGTATGGCTATATAAATCCGTATGTGTACAGTATTTTTTTTTAATATATATTTAATTGTGACCACATATTTTATGAACAACTGCTCTGAAGTTGGGTGTTTTTATAATGTGCTTTTCTGTCAGAGGAAGTATTATGCTCAGTTTGAGCTTTATGGAAAGCATAGAAGAATAACCAGTTAAATGTTTCTCACTTGTGGAGATAGAATAAATTCTATAAGCTCTCTGAAGTAAATTGATTAGGTATCAATAAGAAAGGATTTAGCAGCTAAATAACTATAAAAACTGTGGTCAGTAATTTTAATATGTTGCAATGACTTTTTATCAATCTTCTGTTTCCATATGATTGTAGATTTGTTAAGAATTTTATGTAGCTTACTTGTCAAGATAGCTATTACAGCAGAGATGCATAAGTACATAGTCAGGCGTACTTACTGAATGATGAGCCCTTGCGAAATTGAACACAGCTTTTCAAGACTGGAATGAAGGAAAGAAGTGGCAAGATGAGAGCAATATACATCACAGAAGTAGCTCTTCTGTGAGAAGATAGTGCAAAGAAAATGTTGAATATTACATAATTATTTTTTTCAAGTGCTCGGTGCATTCATGCCATTCTAGGCCAATCCTATGCTGTTCTTTATCAATGTGCCGTTTGGAGTGTTACAGATTTTGCTTAATTCTTCTGTGTGATGTTTTTGGACTCAGCTTTTTAGTGCTGTTTTCTCTCATCTCATCTGAAGTTTATGCTCTCAACACAGAATGAGGAATCCATGGCAATAAATTGCATAGGGACTATTGTTCTGTGTTTGGAAACTGTAGTGGTGTTTTGGTGTCATCCTCCCTTACCCCACCAGGAGGTGAACATCAGAATGTGGAGATCTGTTGCTGTATTGAGTGTAATTCATCGTTTCTGGTTAGTGGCAGATTTTTTTGCAAGGCTGATTATCAGAAGTCAGAGAAGACTTGATGCTGTTTGTTTATGTTTACATGAGAAGTAGATTGATGATACCCCAGGTTATTTGACTTAGCAAAGAGAGGTCTGAAATAGTTGTTTACCATATTTACGACAGGGTAAAATTTAATATTACACAGAACTCTGCTACTCCACAGTGTTGGCCAATTGAGTTGGAAACACAGGATACATTAAATCACAATATAATGTAGCAGTCTTCTAGGATATGTGCCTTTGGGTATTTTGTCCATAGGAAAATTAAATAGCTCAGTTTCTTCTTCTATTGCCCTCTTTATAAGCCTCAGGAGTTTTTCACAGAGCGTCTTGGTCTGAGCAGAGCTAGACCAGAAATAGCTTTAGACCAGGAACTGGGTTGGAACTGGTTGATCAGTGTAGTAGAAATAGGCAGGTTAGAGGAGCTCTGAAGTCACAGGCTTCTAAGAGTGCAGAGGTGTTTGCAGTCTTTCAGATGGAGCTGCAAGTGCTCAGTTTAGAAAGAAATTACACCCTAACTGTTTTTTAATTTATCCAGATGGCTTTCTGATTACTTTGGTGATCCTGTTATCCTGTTTGGGAGAAACTCTGTTACTATAGAACTTAAGAAGTAAACATTCATTGTGTAGGTATTTTAAATATAGTTCAGTGACTAGATAATGGTTTAAACAGAAGTTTTCTACTTTATCCTCTGTTGGTAAAAAAGAAATAGAGGTGAACCAAATTCTTATAATGATTTTGTACACTGGTAGTAGCAGCAAAGTGATTAAAAAAAGCTAATGCTTTCTCTCTTAATAGGTTTTGATTATTTCAGTTAAAACAGCAATTTAGTTTCATAAAACTCCTACGTGTGGTTGCATGGAAGAAAAACTTGTGTACTATTTTATCACATATCATCACAGCTCAGTAAAGATACTTTGTGCTGTGCAAGTGCTTCTTGGAAATGGCTATTTCTATTAATCTGTAGTGAAATTTTACAGAATACCTACGTAGATGCCACTGAAAAATGTAACTTTTTGAAGACATTACCTGCAGCAACTTTTACTCTTGGGTACTCTTTCAGACTATCCACAGAGCCTAGTGCTCTCTTAGTTAGGATCTTTGTGTGTGGTGATAGGAAAGACATGGACCTGTTGGAGCAAGTCCAGAGGAGGGCCATAAACCAATCTGAGGGCAGGAGCACCTCTTATATGAGGACAGGGTGAGAGACATGAGGTTCTTCAGTCTGGAGAAGAGAAGGCTCTGGCTTTTCAGTACATAGTGGGGACCTACAGGAAAGATGGGGATGACACTTTGGTATGAAGTCTTGTAATACAGACTGAAAATAAGTCTAATTATTGTAACAATAGTTGCCCCAACAGTTCTGAAGTTGAAGTCAGGCTTTGTGCAGGTTTCACTAGAGAGTCTTGCAGAGGCCTCCTGCATCAGGCAGGCTAGCTGAAGGTTTTTCCTGGGAACTGGAGGTGGTAGAGGTTAATAGAGATATCTTCCTCATTCCTGAAGAGAATGAGGAACCTACATTTTGTAGGTTTGGAAGTGATCGTGTTAATTTTTTTTTATTTTTTTTTTTAAATGCATCTAGCAAGTAGTGAAATAAAATCTTAACTTGTACTTAAATAATTTCGGTCTGCATAGGACTGAAACACTTGTTCCATGATGATCCGAGAACTCTCAGTTCTCATTAAGACACTGTCGGCTCAGGTTCTTAAATCAGGATGACAATCTTAACTGCGTAACTTATTTCTGTTAGGGATCCAAATGGGCCAGTGCCAAAGCCTGAAATCCAAATACAGGGATTTAGAATCCAGTTTAAGAATTCAAGCTAAACTCAGCAAATCTTTGGCCAGGACTGGCAGCTTTCCAGCACTCTAGGTCCAAGGCCATTCATTGCCATCAGTGACATTCTAGCGTTTGAAAGTGTTAGCTGTTTAGTTCTTTAAGTGTTGAAAGTCCCCTGATAACAGCTGTAAGGAGGTTAACAAGTTTAAAAACCCAAGAGTGTCAGGGATTTTGTGATCCCCTGAGCAGTTTGTTTCCAGAGATGAAATCTTCTCTTTATTTCAAAGAGAATCTTGGTCTAACTGAAATTTTCCGTTGAGATGAATAATTAAAGAAGGGAAAAAACCCACCAGGCCACAAACAAAAGTACTAAATATGCCTTACAGGGACTGGCATGCTGTAGTATCAGAAATACTGGAACTCACTATTTTATTTTTAGCTGCTTAGGGATCCTGGAGAGTAATGGAGGATTATATGATTCTGGAAATTGGTTGGTTTTGTTTTTCTGAGACTTCACATTGAGCTGTGATAATCTCCTGGCTTTCTTGATTTTTATTTTTTTTTTTTTTACTTCAAAGAATTTTATTATTGAAACAAGATGATGTGTTCCATAAGTTTAGGAGATGTATAAAATTTTGAGTAGCCGTATTTTTTTTTCTTCTTTTAGTTTGGGAGAGTTTCTACTAAGAAATGTTGAACAGTACACATTTAATTAGTTGTTCTAAGATAGCTATAAAAAATAGATATAAGACATCTGTGTGTTACATAGGAATAGGATATAAGACATAGGATATAAGAACATAGGGATATAAAATAACATTTAACTAGTTGTTCTAGGATAACTGTAAAATATAGATGTAAGACATTCCGGTGTGTTACACAGGAATAGGAAGTTAGAGCTGAGCACCAATATATCTCGGGGGGACAAAAACGTGTATGGGTGTTAAAAGCATCAGTCAGCAGTTAAGTGGAGCATAGCAGCTGTGTAAGAGCACGTGGAAGCACTCCAGGAAAGAAAGAGGAGTAAGGAATATTATACCTAATGCAAATTTGGCTTCAGGTACTTAAAGGTGTTTACCCAAAATGAAATTTGGCAAGAAACTCAAAATTAAAGTAATCTCAAACATAAATGAATGTACATAATTACTGAGAGTTGTGAATGATCTGAGCAAATAAACCAGCTCTGTGTTTTGATGGAAAGTTTTGTTTTGGACAGTAAAAAGATGAAGAATGTGAGATCGCATAAGAGCCAATGAAACATTTTTCACTTCTTCACCCTTGTATCTATTTCTTATCCTTTTTGTATCCCATAAACTCTGCCCTTTCAGCTTCTGTGGAAGCCTCCTCTGTGTTGTGTGTCAGATCATGTTTTTTTATTCTTCCTGTGGTCTGCTCTTCTGAACATGTGTGTTGTTCAACTTTGCTTGAGAGGAGGACGAAAACTTGCCTACAGGGGATTGTGCTCCTGCAGGAGGGTATGAAAATCACCCAGGCAAAGAATGTGTATCCCAGCTACATCCCAGAAAAGGGAGGGATGTAGCAGTTGTGTGGGAGGCTGGAGGGTGCTGTGGCCTTGGAAAGGGAAAGCGGAGAACTGAATGGGCAGAAGGAACAGCCTTAAAATGTTCTTCAGGTGTCAGTAAACCCAACAATATCAGAAACAATATAAGTTACAGGCTAGATTTAAAGAAAGATAAACTGCAATATGCAGAGAAGTCCAGCAGCTTTTGTTCTTGCTGCCTGTGCAGGGAAGAGATGGGAACTTCTGTAGAAAAAATAGTGAAGAATAGCAGCTATGAACCTTTCTGGGGTGGAGTGTTTTCATTAAAGGAGTTTGTTCTGAAAGATGAGGAGCCGGGAGGGGGGAAAAATCCAGCAGGTACCACATCATTCAGGGTGATTAATTGCAGTAAAGAGGGTGGGAGACTTGGATAGACTGTAGGAAGCTTGTTGCTAGAAAAGAACTCTTTTTTGCATATGCTTGGTCAGTGTCCAGTGTCCTCTCTTTGTCCAGTGTAAATAGGAAAAGATTGTGGGTACGTCACTATTGGTCTCAGTTTATCATCCAAACACTTCTTTCACTGGCTTTAGTGGGAATTTTGCATTCTATCCAAAGTCCAAGTACTTCTCTCTGGTGGTAGAAAAACAGTTCCTTAAATAGGTTGCCATTTATGTGACTTCAGAGCATTTGAAGGGCAGTGGACTACTGTGAAAGTTCCACTTTAAGACAGTCCTGGGATACTAAAGGGAACAAATATATGGAGTAAATGAATATAATTCAAGTCCACCACAGGAACCAGAAGTTTACTCTGCAAAAATGGAACCTGAAATTATGTAATTATTGGATGTCTCTTGGAAACGCAGCTTTTTAAATGATGCTTTTATAACCTTTGAAAGGGCAGCAGTACAGGGAGGGTATTTTTTTTAGTTTGCTTTTGATGAAAAGGCTTCCTAAATAAATATGACCTGTGTAAATTCCAAGATAAAAGCATGAAGAAGAATTCTTGGGTTTATTCAAGCTTTAGGAAGGAAGGCAGGAGTAGAGTATATGATGGAAAGAAGAGAAGCCTGTATGATGTCAGAGTACATTGATGCTCCTACTTGCAGCTATCTCAGCTTTACTAGATGATTGTAATTTTAATAGAAGCAGATAAGCTTGGCACAGCTGTGATCCCACACTGAAATGCAAGCATCTCAGTATCTTTTCTTTCCTCTGTTAATAGTAAATGTCTATGCCTTACTTGTTTTTACTTTGAAGTAAGGTAATTGGGAATTCTGGTATGCCTTTTGATTCAAATGTCACGTTTTCTGGCAACTATGAAGTTGAAGAGCTACATAACTTACAGACTTTTCCACGTGAGATTTCCATCTATTTCTGTGAATCTACCACCAGTATCACTTAGACAAAATAAGCACAGTGTGAATGAAAATCAGCCCTTGACTCTTACTTAGGAGCAGTCATTAAGTCTTTAAAACATTGTGGTCTAAGAAATGAAAGGTAGATGATATATTAAAAAAAAAATGCCATGGAAAAATTCTCAGTAAGAAAGAGGGGCAGTTACAAAACCTGCCTTGTAGAGTCTTAATGCATGGAAATTCTTGGGTCACAATGTGGACGTACATGCGGCAGCTGTAGGATGTAAAATACACAGATGAGATTTACACCTTAATAGTCTTGAGCACTTTCTGTGGGTGAATCACAGATGGCAGAAGCTCTCCCAAGTCAATTTAGGGCTCTGAGTATGGAAAATGAAGCTTTCACTGTAGATCTTCAAGTGTTCTGAACTTCTGGAATTTGGGCTATTCAGCATACCTATGCACCCAAACCAGCTGGCTAACATTCCCTTATTTCCCAAAGTAATACTTCTGGTGTGGTGACATCTGCTGTTCTCTGAAGACCAAAAGATAAAATTGAGAACTTACCTTGAGACGTTTGGCCATACTTTTTCCCCCTGTTCTGACTTTGAGAGGACAAGAGGCTCATTTAAATGAGAGTGAAACTCTGAGACCACACGCAGCTATATTGAGAAAACAAGAAGTCTGAGGTCTGAGTGCCTGGATGGGTGTTTAATTTGTTCAAAATGCAACTACCTGAAACATGAATCTGTTTCAGGATGGTAACCATGTCTTGACCACAATCTGCTGATGACCAACAGTCATCGTTGCAGGAAATCTCTACTCCTGCAAGAATAACTTAACAAAAAAAAGCTTATAAGTACAGGTAGGGTTTAACTGTTGTGTTTTACACCTTTGTGGTGGTGGGTAGTGGATTCAGCTGTAGCTGTGTTTCGCGTGGGGAGTTGTCCTGTCACAAGCTGCCTTTGTGACAAGTGGCACTGCCTGAATGAAGTGTGCTGTCCACTGTTATGATCCCTTGTGGTCCTGAAGATGGATGAGAGGAAAACTTGGCCCCACAGCTGGGAATGTGCAGTTTCAATGCTTTCAGGATGTGGATGTGGCTACAATGCAGAAAGCCCAGGATTAGCTGTTTTATTGTGCACGAGGATGTTTGATAATTTCAACTCTAGCAGAAAAGCTTTATCCTTTTGGGACCATGCTTACTCATCTAAGATAAGCATGGATTGTGTATCTTACTGATATATTTTGAAATCTCTCTGGTTTTGAAATGGAACCCAGACAATTCTGACACTGGCATTGCCATTATATTTATTTTGTCTCCTCTTACATTTTTTTTTCAACTATTTTTCTAACTTCCTCAGAATTTCTATTTTCTCTGGGAAGCATCTGTAAAATTAGTAACAAAGTTCTACAAAATGTTGAATGTTGTTATTTTACTGTGGTAAACGTGGTTATGAAGGATAGATGTTTCTGGCTTTCAAGAGACATTGAAGTATAATGCTTCACAAGCAAGATCAAAAAGCCAGGATCTGTGGAGTCTGATCTCTTTACTGTTCAATATTCCTTTCTATTTTTTTTTAAATAGCATCTTAATTGGGCTTTTTGCCAGCTTTTTTTAAAGGAAGGTAAAGTTTTATGACAGATAATATCTAATAAATGAACAGGTGTTACTCTTCGTTTTATGGTCTTGGACACTCGTGCTTATGACTTCCCTGCAGAAACCTAGAAGGATGTTCCTTGACTCCGCACCACATGCACATTCTGTACTCCTAACTAACAACAGGAATGAAGTGCAGTCAATGAACATCTGGAGAAGGGATGTGAAAAGCTGGCTTGTTCGCAATTGCCATTTCGATATAATGACTTCCACTGTATTTTAAGTTCATGTCAATTCCAATATGAAACACTTGCAGCCTGCAGGCTCACATGAGTCTCTGCTTCCAGATCTTCTAGATGTTTAAATGCTGTATGAATGCCTAACTTGTCAACTAAGATTTCTTTCTTAAGTATGAATTGTTTAGAGGGAAGTGAAAACTTTCCAACTCTGCTTTACAGATATTATTGGCTGTATTTTGCAAGTCTACCCCTGTTATTATGTAGTAAATTAGCTGCATTTGGAAGGGCTGTCAAGCACTAAGAGATGGCTCACAAAGTCTGTATTTCCCAAGTTTTTTTATAAGGATTTACTTTAACTAAAAAAACCCCTTTTTTCCAGATATCTAAATGTTATGCCCTCGCATACTGCTGCTATGAAGAGATACTCTGTCTCTGAACATTGGCAAAGCTCCTACAGTACATGTTGGCTGCGTAATTGAGGGTGGTGCATAACCATCCTCCTTAAGGCTCTTTTCATCTAAGGTTTTATCCTTTCACTTAAATGTTTTATATATTATGTACTATTACTTAAGTAAACTGGAAGTGACTCTTAGGGAGAGGTTTTAGAGAAATTAAAACTACACTGAGTGAAGTGCAACAGATGGGCAAGTTTAGGGATCATTATTTGTCTCTCTCACATTCAGAAAAAAGCTTTTGACCATAGAGATTCAATCTACAGGGCAGGGCCAGTAAACATTTATGTTGCTCGACAGGGACTGAACTTAATTAATGAGTGCAATACAAAGGTAAATACTAGACTAAATTTTCTCTGGCATACTATACATCTTGAGGTTCAAACATTTACTTTATTTAGTTATTTATAATATGACAAATTAGGAGTAAATCAAATGTATAAGGAAGAAAAACAGATAAAGCTAATAGCATGAATAGAAATAAACCATCAAATTTTAGAGAAACCTTCGAGTATACGTAATACCATATGTTGTTCTCAAGGATCATGAAATTCTAGCAGAGAAAAAATTAAGTGTGGATGCTTGTTTTGGATAAAAATTCTTCTGTTCGTGCACTTATGATGGTGTTGGATATACATGCATCCACGTGAAGATCTTAACTTTATAGGCACCAAAGCATATCATACAGACCTTGAAAACTCTTAGCATGAAGTCCCGATTTTCTTGGAGCAGGGAAAGGAATGAATGTTTTTTGGTTTTTTTTTCCGATTTTTTTTTTTACCTTTGGTTTGATTCCTCACTGCCCTAGTCCAGAGAGAGCTGTTGAAACTGGGAAAGAGCACTGAGTCAGAGGTTTGCAGTGACTAGTCTGGCGTTGATACGATTTCACGTTCTCTTTGCAGATGTGTCAGCTAACAGTGGCATGTCCTGTTGGAGTGATCAGGGGAGTGGCAGGACACAGGATTTACACAGCTGCCTAATGAATATTCTAAATCATGTTGGGTTATTTTAAATTGTGGCTCTGAAGTTAGCTATTTAGCTTCTGCGGTTGTGAGGAAATAAATGTAACTGCTTACAAAGCAGGTTAAACGATACTGGGAGTTATATTTCTCCATTGTGTTAGTACAGTGTTACCCTCTGAGGCTCTGCGTAAGGGGAGTAATTGCTGTTGATGTGAAGGTTCATCTCCTCACCCTGTTCCTTTTTTTTTTTTTTTTTTTTAAGGTATTTGGTGTTTTCTGCTCTAAAATCTATCCCATTTTATGCTTTCACCTCTTGAAATAATTTTGTTTCTTCTGATGCCAAATCACAAATTCAGGAAAAGGTAGCACTGCTGTTGGTTGAACTGTGTCCTTAGAAGGTGTGACAGGTCTTGTTGCCAGGTCTTCTAAAGTCTTCTAATGACTTCAACAAACCAATAGCTAAAGGTAATTGCAGGATGAAAGGCCTGGGTGAAGGCAATGTGTGGATGTATAATAAGGGGAGTGTGATCAACCCCAGGCTTCTGCTAGTGCAGGAGACAGTTCTTGGTGACATGGGCTGGATACAATGACGGAAGGCAGTTAAGAAAGTGCTGCAGCTGAAACGTGTGATGGGGAGGATGCAGACTGGTACTGGTGATGCTGAGGAGGGAAGTGACAGACTGATGGGAGCCTGATTCTGAGGGAGAGGACAAAAAAATAAATACTAGCAGCACAGCTAATATGGCTCTTCTGAGTTTGCCAGTGTAGCAGGGCATGTGTGAATGGATGTGTGCAAAAGGCAAACAGGGCTGTAATGCTGAGCAGGGAGGAGAGGACTGAGTAATGGGGTGATTTTGCAGCTGTCATAACAAAAGATATGCTGGGTAAAGCTATGAAAACAGACTAATGAGTGATACAAGGCTGGCTTTTTTTTTTTTCCTTGTGTGTGGGTTTTTTAATGTTTTTTGTGGTGCATGTATAGCTTGGTTCTACATGTACTAAATGGTAAATTCTCATATGGAGGCTCTTTGATATTCGGGTGAAGGAATTCTGGCCTAAAATGTTTCCCAAAGTACAAAATGTGAAGAAATAACTGAATAGAAATGGAATAAGGCTTACTTAAAAATGTTTACTGTTTTGTTTGAAGAGGAGCATTTGGAAAGTATATAAAGGCATTTTATGATTTGTTTAAGCTTTTGTAATTGCATATTCAGTAAAAAGTCAGAATTGTGTGGAACTCTGCAGTAAATTACCAGTAAGAGTTTTTAGCTATATGTGATTATTAATGCCTGGAAACAGTTTATCCTTCTCTGAACATGTTCTTTGTGTCTCATTCTTGCTTTCAGAATGTAATCTCATGAAAGTTGCAGAAGCAATAATTAGAAGCTTTATTTTTAAATGTCAGTTAGAATTTACCAGGTTTTGTACATGAGATCTGTCTGTATAAGTTGAGTAATTGGGTAGCAGGGGAAAAAAGGAAAAACAGATGCCGAATGATCTTAGACTTGTTGCTTTGTGGGATATGTGTGTGCTACAGTATATAGTCATCTCTACTGTCTTTTTCTTTAAGTATACAGGTATTGCAGACAGTTCTGTTTTGGTGGTGGTTTTTTTTTTTTTTTTTGGTCTTTTTTTGCTATATATCTGCCACTAGAATATGTGCAGATAAAGCATAACTTGGTTAGTACCATCTAGGGACAAATTTGTAGTGTTGTGAAGGTGGTCTTGTTTTTCTGTCATGCTTCTGTATGTGATTATGTGCAGTGTTTTGTGCACCTAGGACTCACTGTTTAAATTCTTCTGCTGATCTGGCACTGGCTGCATGCTGGAAAGAGTAAGCTACAGCTTCTCAAGTGGCACTAGCAGCCAGGGTTCAGGTACGCTGTGGGTATTCTCACAGGGTTGTGAGTACTCGCTGTTGTGTTAGAAGACTTCGTTCCAGTTATCTTGCTGTGGATTTTTAATGTGCCTGTAGTTGCAGGGGGCTGGGAATGAGTCCTCTCAACAGACTTGAAGGTAAAGCTGTGCTGCCTCTGACTCTGGGTTAAATTGTCCCAAATGTTTTCTATGCAGTGGAGCCTCTTGAGTCTTATACCTTTGATCTAAATGTAAACTAAATGTATTTCTATTGGAAGGACTAACAGCATTGAGGGTTTTAGTCATCTGCACAACTGGAAAACCACATCCACTCTGGCATGAATTTGGGGAAGCTATGGGCTCACATCCTGATGAGGTTTGAGTAATTGATCAAGAATTCATAGCTTGCTTCCTTATTATACTTGAGGTGGCTACTTGTATTCATCCTTTTCCATTAGATCCCAGTTTGAGTCAGAGGGTGTGCACAGAAATGCTGGCTATGAGCTTTTTTTGGAGATAGTGGGCTGGATAAGTTCTTGCTCAGTCTTATGCAGTAGTTATTTTTGCATGTTTTTCCATTGGCAGCCTGTTGTGGTTACAGGGGTGGTGGTGGAAGGTGTGGGTGCTTCTGTGTTCATACGTCTTTGTGGTCATACTACTGACATCTCTTCTACTGTCTCCAGTCACTGATACATTCATCCTCGAAGGTGTAATGGTTGGCTGCAGTGACCTGGAAGAGCAATTTGGTTACAGGGATCCTATTGTACAAATAAGGCTTTACAACGTAGAAACCCCCATGATTGCAACATAAAGCAGACAAAAACACACAAAAGTTCTCCCTTCCTATATGTTTATGCATTTTCCTATTCCAAAGTGATAGTGTCATTTGCAGCATACAGAATAATTGCTATGTCTTATTTTTTCTGTAGAACAGTAATTTTAAATAAATAGTTGCAAACTTAATGAAAAAATTAACAGTGATAGGAAAAATGTGAACTACTTCTAAATAAATTATCTTTCTAAAAGTCATGAAAGTAACAGATGTGGGAATTCTTGCAGACAGCATGCATTTTGATCTGCTTTTGCAGGCTGTCTTACTTTCTGGCAACAAACTGGAAGGCTCTTAAGAGCAAGAGTTGAAGTGTTTCAGACCTGTGGAGATCTGTTTATTGGTTACTTTTACTCATATATAATCTAAACTGTGAGCAATTGGCAAAGAAACAGTATCCTTGTGTTACTTCAATAGCATCACTTTCTCACCTAATGGACGTAGGGAGGACCACAACCAAAGTCACATGACGTAACTACTTATTTTTTGGTGACTTTTATTAAATCCACACCAGGGCTGTAAGTCTTCACCCCTGACAGCAGCACAGAATGTGCTACATGTTTAGGCTTCTTTTCGTCACATAGATGAGCGAGGAAGAAGAGGAATATTGATTGACTGGATGTAACCTCAAGTACAGCTGAATGTAGGAAAGGGTGTTGGAGATCTGATCTATAGTCTTACTTTGATAACTGTGATAAAAATAAACAGTATGCCACAGATAATCATTACCAAAACCATTTTTTTGGAAAGAACTTAAATTGGTAAGATCCATGTGTTTAAATTTATGTATTCTTGATGAAAACCACTTTGAAACACTGGGCAAGAGGAAAGCTTGTTGTGACAGGAAACTGAGGGGGGAAAGTGATCTCTACTAATAAATTTGGAGTCCCTGCTTGTGTTAGTAACTGTGTCTACAGGGCTATGTTTCTTTTTCTGTTCTGGATTTCTTGGTACCTTTTATTTCTTTACTTAGTTGATCAAAATGTGCACAATCACAAGTCTTAGGTCTTAGGGGTAGGGAGGAAAGTCTTCCATAATAACAACAATATTAGTTACAAACAGTCTAATTCTTACTATATGCAGGTACATATGGGGTAATGGACGGGCAGTACTTTGTGGATCTGAACATTGTCAAGTGCTCTGTGTGTATGCCCCATGCTTCTGCCTCTTCAGAGTTATTTTTGATTTTCTTCCAGGGCAGGTTTTTGAAGAATACTGTAGGGAGTTGCCGTATGAGTTTGTTGTTTTAGTATTTTATGGTTGGTTGTTTAAAAAAAATATAAAAAAAATCCCGGACTCCATCTTAAGATTCCTCCCTATTCTTTAACAATAGAGTTATTACCTAGTAGATAAATAAGAATAAGGGATAAGTCTATAGTAAGTGAGGACAAAACGTGTACTGATGAGCTTCTGGTTAGCATCATTAAGTTTGTAATGATATAGTTAGAATATTCAGTCCCTGGTGCTGGGATTTAGCTGCATGAGCTGTCTGGAAGTGGCTTTGTAGTGCTGTTAGTTTTCTGAAGTGTTCCTTTGGGTAGTTACCTGACCATATGGAAAATGAGGGAAAGGTGTTCCCTTGGTCCCCTGAAATAGTAGGACAAGGCAAAAACTAGGAAGGACCAGACTCATGGGAATAGCAGTGGAACAGCGTCTTCAGAGCTCATCTATGAGAGATACAAACTGGTGTGGAGGAACACTTCTAATTCTCTTGGGAAGCAGAAGTCACAATGTAGTCATCTGGCAAACTGCTTGTCCATGCATTAATGAATCACCAATGCCCTACCAAGGGACCATGATGGGGATGAAAGCGCCTTGGAGGTGAGTCACAAGAGCCCCACCAACAAACACTTCTGAGTGGAAAGTATGTATGTATGTGGTGGTGGTGAATCACCAAGAACTCCACCAAAAGTCTGTGTGTGCCTGTCTCAGTATTTGTGGAATGACTAGCATAGGTAATGAAAACCACAGCTAGTGAAAATCAACACCTCTCTAGAACAGACTGTAAGGCTCTGGGCCAGTGTTTTAAACCTGATGATGTTGTTCTGACCAGCTACCAAAAATGCATTTTACAGCCTTTTGCTCTCTTGTTCTTAAGACGTACTTTTTTCTTTTCTTTCTTTTTGTCTCCTGTTTGTTTAGTGGAATAAATCAAAGGTGATATTTTAAATTTTTGCTCTAAGAAATTTTAGTACAAGATTGATAAAAAAAGATGCTGAATATAAAGGACAATGTAACGCTCACATAAGTCTGAGTCAAAAATCAACAACAGCCTTGGGTATAGGAATTTCCCAAGTAAAGATAGGTTGGGACAGATCAACATAGGTCCCTGATGTGCTTATCTGTCCTTTCTACTTCACAGGGCAGCAATGGTTCTTCCCTTCTCCCCTGTTTCATTCAGTGGGGTTCTTCAATTCTTCACAAGGGCTTGATCCATAAGAGGGTTTTCCCTGTTTCTTTGCAGTCTTTCCTAGGCGGTTTCAGAATTCTTAATTTGTGGACATATCTCAAATGTGTAATGACGTTTCCTTGATATCCTTCTAAAAGTCACCTGAAGAGTGTGCTGGGCTTGCTGCTTAATCAGTAGTAATGGTGACACTTTTTTTGGTTTCCAAGGTAGCTTTGCTATAGCTTGTTAAATGAGATGCTGATTACTGTTATCTCCTTGAGGTAAATTATCTAATAGAGTTTGGGGCTTTTTTTTATGGTGAAACATCAAATACATTATTGTAATAATAATAAACAATATATATATAAAATATATCAAATAACAATATTTATTGTTAAAATTGAATAAAACTTATTAAATGACATTATCATAGGATTAGAAATTTCTACAAGACCTGTGTGCTATGCAGTATTTACTTCATGAGGATAAATTGGAATTGTCCTTGAAATAGGGATTTTTTTTTTAACACAACTTTTCGAGCAGTAAATGAATTCTAATAAAGCTGCATTTCAATTGAAAAACAGTATATAAGCATTTAAAAAAAAAAAAAGCTCAAACAAGCAAGAAAAGGAATAGCTGCAGCATCACCAGACAACCTCCTTTTAAGAGTAATGTGCTGACTATGTAAAATTAGTTTTTCTGATTTGATCTTGGGTGCTCTTGGACCACTGTGGAGGATGCGAGGATTTCAGGAACATCTAGAAAATCAGGAAGGAAAGATTATGAAGGGGAAGAGTCTCCAACAGGCGTTGCGAGACAAGTGGCTGATAGTGAGGAGTATGTTGTTACACAGAAGGGTTTCTGATACTTTTAGGAGCTTTGTGGTGTGAGGTTTGGACAATTAGCATCTTTGTCCTGCCCTGTTCAAAGGGAAGTTCAGTGTGACAGCCCTTGGGCTGTTGTGAGTGCAGGCTGTTGGATTTTTAGCTGTGGGGAATGGAGAGGATGCATTTGTGAAGCGTGCTGCATCTTAGCCAGACATATGGCATATGTTCTAATAAAAGTGAGAGCTCAATATCTAGATGACAGTAGAGGCAATTGTCTTGTATGTGTGCAGTGTGCCAAATACTGCTTTGCATCACTTGGATGGAAGCCCCTTTCATCTTGAAAGTAACCTGTTTCAGAGGCAGCCAGGTAATGCTTCCAGCTCTTTCAGCACCTGTGAGCTTGTGTAAGCTGATTCCGGTTTGAAACATTTAGCCAAAATAATTAATAGAGGGTTTCTGGCTCTTCTCATGTCTGGCAAGTAGATTACACTTTAGAAGGAGTAGATCTGCTCTCCCTATGGCAGCAACTGTTTGTGGCAAAATGAAGGAATGGGCAATGGCCAGAAATCCTTTCCTGCCTTCTTCCACAAGGTGATCCTGTGTGGGGGGAGCTTTTGTTTCAGTGGCTTCTTAATAATGGAGTAGTGACCCTTAAGTGCTTTTATGAGGGTGGCAATGCGAGCATAGCATGAATCATAGCACACACACATATATATGCTCACTTAATTTCTGTTTATGTATATCTGCTGACTTTCTATATAAAATGTGCATGAACAACTTTGTGTACATCTACTTGACTTAGATAAAGATGTACTATACAGGGTATTACTCTTTATAAAGGCAAGAGCTAATCCTATTAAGCTTGCAAAGTCTCTTCTGAAGTGTGGTTTTTGTGACACCATGCTTAAATACCTTTTAAATTCTTTTGGGAAGAGAAAGCTGGAAAAAACCCAAAGATTGTTTCTATTTGCTTTTTGTAAGCATAGTTGTACAACATAAAGACAACTTGTGTTTTTTTCTTTAAAAAAAAAAGGCACAGCAAACTCAAACAAGTAAGCTAAGTCACAAATGCCTCTTCCTCTTTGATCCCACTTTTCAGTTATCACAGCTCAATCCTTTTGAATTTTAAAGAACTTGTTTAAAATACCTGCTGCCTTCTTGAATTACTAGCGTAATAAATCTCCAGCTCTATATATCAGAAGAGAATTATTTTTTCATTCTGGAAATGGAAGGAAAAAAACTCAGGAGGGTTTTGTGTGAGGCAGAGGTCTCGCTACATATGCGTGTCATGTGTGTATGTATATATATGTATGTAGAGTTGGAAGTAGAATCTCTAGTAAAACTTTATTTGAAAACAGAGAAGATAGAGAATGGAAGAATGATTTATACTTTCAATGACATGACATTATTTTTTAGTGATTTTTCTTGTTTTATTCACTCCCTCTCAGTGAACTGGGATTGCAGCATATGAACTTCTGGCTTTGTTTCAGTGCCCAGGCTAGCTGATAGGAAAGCTTTTTTGAAAGTTAGTGTATCACGAGTTCACATTTATATTCTTATTGTGTAAAATCTAGATAGAAAACAAAAACCTCTGAGATGTTTATATATATACGTGAACACAAAAATGAAGGTCAAATGAAAAGCTCTTAAAGAGGGGAAAGGGAGAAATACTGCCATGTGCCTTTTAACAGCTCTGACAGGCAGTCATTTTCAGTGACACTTGCAACTCTTCACTGAAATTACCACTTAGTTATTTTTGAGAGATATAATGGGAGTTGTTAGTTTCGGGGAAGGAATTTTGCAATTTCATGTTCTTCTGTGGGCCTCAGGGCAGGTACAGGACCAGAGTATTAGAAGACAAGAAGTATCACCAGTGATGTGATGAATTTTCTTTGTGGGTCCATTTCCGTCTAGGACCACAGTAAAACTGCTGGTATATATCACAGACTACAAAGTGGCAGATGCCAGATAATGATTCACATTCATTGGTGCTAAATTTGAACTGATTATTTCATCCAGATTGTATTTACAAAGTGCCAAATAATATTTTTCTGGAGCTTGAGTGCTTTTTCATTAGTGTTATAGATCTGAAAAAAGTGAATGATGCAGGGGGCTTGGAAGGACGTTTTCAGTTTGAAAGAAGAAAGAGCAAATTAGTGAACTTCCAGGTAACATTTATAGGATAATGTTGATTTGAATTTTATCTCGATCAGCAGTGTTCAGTTTTGCTTAGTTTATTTGAGGTGCAACTTAACTAATTATATCCTCAGTATCCTAATTTAGGATGCTATAAATAGGTGTTTGCCACTAGTGGAAATGCTGTCGCTGTCTTTTCATGCCACTAATTTAGTTCTTGAGGTACAGTGTAAGCTGGGACACACGACCTTTTCCACAGTCCGTGTGATTTTTATTTATTTATTTTGTTTCCCGCCAGTGACTCAGAATCAGTGGTTCTAAAGCTGGCCAAAAGTCTGTGTAAAAGTACTTCTAGAAAATGTCCTTTTAAAAAGAAACTCCTTCAGTATCTCGGCATGCTCTCAATGGACGAGCGGAATTAGTGGAGGAGTTGCTTTAGTTCGACTGTGTTTTAAGTCACTTTGAGTCCACATATTGGATCAAAGTGGCTGTCCTTTGGGTACTGCTTTGATGCTACAGAAGCTTGTGTGCAGCAGGGCCTTTGGGTTTTGCTTGTGATGCTTTGTCTTGGCACTGGAGTGGAATAAAAGTTCAGTTACCAGTGCTGCCATGAAATGTCTTCTCTTCATCCTTAGATGTAATATAACAATACTTATTAAAGCTACCTTAGGAATGCTTTTGGAGATGTTCAGGTATATGCAGGTCATTGGTGTTAATCCAGCCAGTATTTCAGCATGGGATGGAACGAAAACAGTGAAAAAACGAATGAAATAATGATTCAGAATGAGTAAACCCTCCACCAACCCAACAAACAAAACATGAGATGAAGTCTGTAGCCACACTGTCATGTGGCTCTATTTAAGCAGGAGGAAATTACACAGTAGAACTGTCTCACACATAAGATTGAAAGAATTAATAGATAGAAGAAGTTGGCTGGATTAAATGCGCTTAAAGCAATATAAACAGCATGATGCAACAGACTGTATTCCTGTTGTCAAGAGCATGCCTCAGACTCATAACATTGTGCAGTATAAAATACAGAAAAAAATCTGTATTCATGGAATACTTATGAAAAGCCAGGTGTGGATATGAGTTTCCTATGAAATGTGAGAAAAGGGAAGGCGAGCTTGTAAAATGAAGACTGAATCAGGATTTCATCACCTCAAAATGAATTGTGTAAATATTAATCAAAGAAGAAAAGCAGGTTGCAGCTTAGGAAAGGCAAAGTGCTGTTCGTTTAATGGCTGTGCTGTCAAAGAACTGGTCATGGATGAGGGTAATGCTGCATGCTTGCAGCACTGATCACTGTCAGCCTTTGAAAAATGGAGTCTAAATCGTGTTGGTTAATTTGCTTAAACCTTTGGATCAGGTTCTGTTCATGTAACTCAGCTGATTTTTCTGCAGGTTAACTTGAGAAACAGAGCGTGGAAGTGCTGGCAACTCCTCCAACATACAAAAATCCAAAATACGTTCTAGGCTTTTTTGTTTGGTATTTCAGGTGTTTAAGCCTTTTAGGTTTGGGTTTTTTCCCCTGGAGTGATAAAGATGTGAAAGTGTTTTGATTCTTTTTGTTTGCTTTAGTTTTTTCGTTTTCCCTTGTTTTTGCTGATTTTTTTCTTTTTTGGCTTTTTATTATGAGTCTCTGGTTTCATTTATATATATGTAGTCATGACTTGAAGGAAACTGAAACGAATTACCTACATGTCACTAGCATAGCAAGGTGAGATGTCCAGACTGGATGCTCTGGATCATTAAGCTCCTAGAGATTATAACATGTAAGTATAAAAACCAATTGAAGTGACTGCCTCACAACTTCTGACTTTCTCTACTTATTGCAAAGGAGTATGAGGCCCAGTATCACTGATGGAGTGGCTGTGGAAGTGAAATTACTCTAACATAGTGGCCATAGAAGAATCTTTGTGCTGTCCTTGTTGATTTCAAGTTTTTTGTTGATAAAACAGCAATTCTTTATGTGCATGATTGCTCTGAGAGGAGATTTTGATTGGTAAAAGGCTAACTCTAGGTAATTCCTGAAAGATTATGCCTGAGCAGCTAACAGGAGAGGCACATGGAGATCTTCTGAGTTGTCATTGTGGATTATTTGTAAAACATTTTATTTTATTGAGAATGGGACAAATTAATTGTCTGAGGCTGGTCTCTTCCATATAACTGTTAATAGCAGGCATATTTTGTTGATGGATTTGGCCCAGCTCTTGCATTGATTAGAAGAGCGGGGCCCCTAGCTGTCTGTCAAGCTCGTCCTGTTTCATTGTGTTCTGAGAGTGAAAGGCTCCATCGCAGTAATTGGTGCTTACTCTGAGCTCGATTCCCTCACGTAGTTGTCTGCCAGTCAAAAAACTGCCTTGGCAGCCCTTGCTCTTTCCTGATCAGGCATCATTGAGGAATTCAGCCAATATTATCAGTCCCATACAATAATGTATGGCAGGACAGAAACGCATGGATAATCTGAAATGATGTTGTTGCAGAGATGTAGCTCATCAAGGAATATTTAGGAAGTACTAGAGTACTACTTGGGGCTTAGTTCTAGCTCATATATTGTAACGGTAGTGCCTGAAATAGCAATAACTTGTCAAAAAATGCAGGCAGCTTTATCATAGCAGCAGTGCCAGCCTTCTCAAGAGCTGACAACCACCAACAACCTCTAGCACAAGAACACTTAAATAAATGCTAATGCCTGAATATCAGGAGACTATTAATGAAGTCGGAAATACCATTCTTGAGAAGATCACTTCCAGGGGCCTGTTTTTCCTACATCTTGTGAATCATTACTGCTTGAACTCAAAGGCAAGATTTTATTTCTGCAAAAATGGGAAAGGCTGATCTAAATAGAAGAAGAAAGGAAGGTAATTTGGAAAACCAAAACTGCTGCTTTTAACAACATAGGTTTACAAACACCTCTACGTATGTTGTGTCATTCTATTTAAGGTGAGATAAATATATATGTACGCGTATATAAGTGCTTACACGAAGTCTAATAGCAGCAGTATTTTTATGGGAGTTATGAAGTGGTGTATGAGTTATGAAGCAGTGCACAACCACAAAAGCTTAGTATTACATGTCAATCTGCCCCGAGTGGCTTCTAGAAGTAATTGTAACAGGCAGACACAGCGTAAAGGAGAAGATGTAACAGATCAGCAGGATGGACAGTGGGATGGCGGGCAAGTGCTGTGTTGTTGGTCCTTTGGCTCTTGGTATGGACTTCCTTAAAGGAGAATAAGCTAAGGGCAATAAAGAAAGAAAGAAGATAAAAACAAGAAGTCTGAGAGACCAGACTGGGGAAGAGAGGCATTACCCGAGTCCTGCCATCCTGGTGCTGTGATTCAGGACTTTTGCTTGCTGTCCCAAGGATTAAAAGCCAGAGGTGGGCCAGGGCTCAGTGGTTTGTGCTGGGGGAAAAGACAGTTAAGAGTGGGCTGGCACCAGTGGTGCCAGCAAAAGAGCAGGATTAATCAGCACCTTCTGCTTCATGGCTCTTCCCAGCACTAGCTGCTACCCTCTGCACTTGAACCTCTTTGTCACAGTAATGGGGGCCAGCAGCAGCCTGGCTATGCAGGGTCAGACAGTCAGGACTGTTACCCTGCTCCCGTGTGTTTGCTGTCCCGTGTTGTCTGCTTTGTCCGTGGAGCTAGAATTGGCTCTCTGGTGGAGAAGATTGCTGTGCAAATTAACTCAGAGACTGCCAGAGCTCCATTGATAACAAAGGTTTAAAATCTGTTTTCCAAGAGTGCTGACCCTCCTTTGTTAGAAGCCTAAAACGATAAAAATGGTAAATCTTCTGTTTGCAAATAATGGTGGGAGTATACAGTGTGGCTAACGTGTGGTTGCTGCTGCTGGAATTTGAGCATACAGTTATGCTGACATTGTGACTAAAAAGACATGAATATTTAAAGTATTTAAAAAGGCTCAGAATATGACCTCTAAGTGCAAATGTCTTGAAATCAAACTAGGAAGGTTTTTAAAAGGCAGACTCGGGATTGCTTAGGTATCAAACTCCCTCTGATATTATGCTGCTTTCAGACTTTTCTGACAAGCAAGAAAATTCTCCTGAGGCAAAGCTGAGATGTCTGGGTTGGTGGGTGAAAACTAGTAGTTTCTTCTCTACTATCTGAAGACATGCCCTGCTATATTGGGTGTGAGACAGTGAACCTGAGCTGAGAATGTGGAAATTGGTGCTGCCTTTAATTTGCATTTGGGTGAGGTTCTGGATAAAAGACTGCATGGCCTTTTCTGCTCCCAGTTTCTCAGCTGCATCATGGCTACCTGTTGAGGAAGAAGTGTCCTTGACTAACAAGGTAAAGATGCACCTTGTACAGCAAACTCACGGTACTTTCTGGTGCATATCCATCCCTAAATCTTTTGTGCTTTTACACAGGTCACCTGAAACAGGAATATTACCACTCTGGCAGCAGACCAGCTGAGGCAATAAAATGTATCATCGGATACTTACATAATGCTGCCACTGTAATAGCTAAGGTTTTTTTTTCTTGTTATCTGACCTAGCTCCTTGCGTGGCATATAGATTAGTTTTATCTGCTCTGTGTGAAATTAAAAGTAACAAATCCTGAAACAAAAAGTAACTTATCAGCTCCTGTTCTGCAGAGGCAGAAATAAAAAGCCGGTAAACATTGGCTGTGTTTCAGCATCCTGTATTACAAGATGTGTCATACAAATGGGTACAAGGAAAATGAGCAGGGGATGGTATGTTTGAACACAAAAGGGTTGAGAGGAGGGGCAGGGCTTGGTACTGAGAGGTACAGGCTGTGAGGTGGCTCCCATCCTTACTAGTGCCACACAGCGCCTGCTCTCCATCCTGCACAGCTCGTGGTGTCCGGTTTTCATGTAGGTTCTGAAATTCCTAAGGGTCAGCAGGTCTAGCTCTGTTTTCAGAAATAATTCCCTCCTCCCTTGTTAATTTCTTAGAAAATTAACATCCCCGAAGGTATTCTTTATAGGTTCTTTGTAGTTGGTTATAATGGAGCTTGCAGGGAGAACTTGAGCTATTGAATCAAAGATAAAATTACTAGTTGGTGAAGAGGGAAGTTAATGTTTCAGCAGTGTCCTTAGCCCCTTATTTGATTTTCCTAATAGATTTTGCAGTGTTTGGGATGGTGTTTCTTAGCGGTACTAGTTGCTGCCTGGACTTCTGTGGTTCATGCATTGTAACGGTAGAGAAAGTGATGCCTTTGAACATGTGGATCTAATAAATTCTGTGTGTGTTCCACTACATCATGGTAAAGTGGGAACTAGTAATCTCTATCCTGAAGATTCTGTGTAAATAGAGGATGCTTCAAAATAAAGTCATTTGATATCATTATCACCTGTGGAAAAGCACTTTCTCTTTTTTCTTAAGTATGAATTTAAATAGAATTTTTGAAGATAGGTAGAGTTAATCGATGAAAGTAAAAGGGAGCTAGACCTATGGACCAGATAATTACTTTAAATGGAGGTTACAGGTTACAAAAATAGCTCTGGGCCTGATCAAGTAATTTTCCATTATGGAAGATAGGCAGCTAACTTCTTTTGACCCCTTGGGAATGAACAGCCTCACTCTGCTCTTGAAAAAAGATCTCTCACGATTTATAATTATTTTGTAAGTGTCATTCCTGAGTATCTCCTCTCCAGAGCTTGGAAGTAATTTTGAATATAGATCTCTGTCCTTCTTTTCAGTTTGACAATTCTTCTGTGTTGCAAGTTGAAGTGAGCCAATTTACTCCCTGGGATCTCATCATGCCAAGCTACTTCTATTTATACATGCACACCATCTTTAGAAATTCAGCAGGGTGTTTTTAAGGAAATGTCTGCTGCTGTTAGCAGTTGGGTGGGGAGGAAAGGAGGAACTGAACTCTGCATTTCTGTAGACCCTGTGAAAATTACTCGTTGTGGGAGACCTGTGGTTTTTAAATAATCAGACTGCGTGTCTCCACAGCAGCCATAGGTGGGACTGGAGCTGGTGGGGACAGTGTTGCTAACTTTAAACCAGATAGTTTGAGTAATAACAACAGCGTAGCTATGGCAACACACAGCTCTGCTTGGGCTCGCCACTTCTTTTAGGCAAGTGTTGGGCTCCAGGCTGTCATAGTTATGCTTCCATCAGTACTTGGAAGA
The DNA here is from genome assembly GCA_013400375.1 of Thinocorus orbignyianus. Classification (NCBI taxonomy): domain Eukaryota; kingdom Metazoa; phylum Chordata; class Aves; order Ciconiiformes; family Thinocoridae; genus Thinocorus; species Thinocorus orbignyianus. The sequence goes on along the minus strand of VXBW01007377.1, from coordinate 1,483,537 downwards.
GAAGATTTTGTTAAGTTAACTATATGCATTTCTACATAAGGTTGGGGGATGAGAAATTCAGGTCTTCTCCACTCCAGTTGGGAGTGCTTAGGCTTGCTCAGGGAGAGCTGTGTGATGCTGGTGCCTTCAACCAAGCCCTTGGGGCAGGAAGGAAGAGGATACAGGGGGACATCGTCAGGTCATGAGAGCCCTGGCTGATCATGTCTAGGTGATGGGTCATCGTTTAGTTTTTGTAAGAGATAGGAGGTGGCGAGGGGGAATGTTGAGATTGCTTAGTAAAGCTGGTAAAAACATGTAGGATCTACTGCCATTGGTATTTTCCCCAGGCAGGGAAAGGTGGGGGGGAGGAAAACAGTGCAAATAATTATATCTGGATACATTTCTTGGATGCTTCCTGCAAAATGAATATTTTATTTTTCAGAATAAAATATTTGGCCTTAGTTATTGGAAAAAAATGTTGTATTTTCTATGAAAATGAAAAATTCAAAAGGAGAAAAACATTCTCATATGCAATGGGGAATCATTTCTCAACAATAACTATTACTAAACACGTGAAGAGTTAAAAATAGATGCATCTAAGTAGGTCATTCTAAGTTAAATTAGGACAGTTGACTGTAGGAATGTAAATATCCAGTAATAGATGATAGAAATATTGGCTATGTCTACTTTTACTACATGTATTTTATGAATTTTTGGAAAGGGTATGGCAAGGCAAGAAGACAGCCAGCTATTTTGTGCAGTCCAGCCTGTGATAGTCTGGGTCACATCAAAAAGCTGCTTTGAGGGAAGGGGAGACTCTTCCCTGGGAGCAATGAGCTTGTTCAGGTAGAAGAAGATACAGGAGCATGAGGCAGGGCAGGGAGACGGCTGGAGAGGCAGGAACTGGGGGTGCTGACAGTGGGAAGGCCAGTCAGGAAAAATTATGGGGAAGAGGGAACCTTGCCTTCTGTGAGAAGCAGACTTGGAACCAATTATAAAACACTTTAATGGGAATGAGGAGACTTGTTTCAACTTGAGAAACAACCAGGAATGGATTAATGGGAAAACAAGGTTGGCAAACAGGTCGTGTCCTTTCCTTTATCCCATCTGGTGCAGCAGATGTCAAGTTATCGTTTTAAGGGCTACCCTTGTTCAGTTTCTTTTAGATATATTGAAACGTTGCTTTAGTGGTTTTAATCCTTTTTTTTTTTTTTTTTGTTTTCCAGCAATTTCACTTCTGTAAATATAGTTAGTCATGAAGCAGAATCCATGGAAGCAGGCAAATCTCAGTTCAGTTATATTTGGCTCGGCTGTGAAGTACTGTCAAAAGCAAGGAAGAGACTGCTTATGATCAGAATTGTAAAAATCTCTTTGTAAGATCTTGGGAGCCTCGGGCCACTGACAGAAAACCAAACTGCCTTTAGTGCTGGCGAGGAAGGAATATGCCGTTTGGTCCATCTTACACTGTTTTTGTTTTGCTTTCAAGATAAGGGTAGATGCTGTTCTGTCTCGAGGGTTGGATTGATTCTGGATCTTTACTTAAGTATTTCTTTGTAATCGTAGTATAAACTGTGGAGTTGTTCTATCTTTACGTAAGAAATGCAAAGGTGCGGTAGTTATTGAGATATTCCTTTCCATTGTATACACCAAAAAGGGAAGTCCCTATCTTGTAAATATTCTTGTTTTATTGCATCCTCTCAAGGGACACATGCATATTTTGTTTTACGTTTGCTACCCAACTGGGAAAAGAAACTTTCATTACTTATTCAATTAAATTAGTTTCTATAAATTAATCAGGATTAACTGTGTTCATATGGGCCAAAACTTCCTCAGGGGAATACTAAATGATGAGTGATTTAAAATATATTTGTTTAGAAATCAATGGTAGTGATTTCAAGCTACCCATTGAGATGACTGTGGATGATGGTAATGCAGCACTTTGCAAATTTGGTGATAAATATGACAATAGACAAAATAAGCATTATTAATTTAGTTTAACAAACAACATGGGAGTCAAACTGTGATGTAGCAACAGTATAAGAAATCCAGTTTTGTGTCCTTGGCTCAGAAATGAGTCGCATCTGGTACCTACAACTTTGCCTCTCCCTTGCACTGATCAGGTTGCCCTTGTTCCATCTGACCCTCATGTGCTTTTCTTCTGCTCTCCCTACTGTTTTTGTGTCTGTCAGTCACTTTCCTTCTCCTGCCCCCATTCTTTTGGCTAATAGGATGCTAATAGATGTTTCTATGCAGTCAGTAAAACTCAACTCAGCTAAAGCCACATGGATTGGTTTGTATTACTTAGCTTATTCTCTTGTGCAACATATATATATTTTAAATTATATCCAGCACAGAACTGAAAAAATAAAAGAAAAAATCAACAACCTAAATTCTACCTCTTTTTTTTTTCTTCTTTTTTTTTTTTTCCAAAAATTCTTTAGTCCTTTCCCTTTTTATCAGAGATACTTAAGATCAGTGAGGAGCTGTGTATTTGAAATTTCCGTTTGTGCTCTATTTCTTTTACCTAATCTTGCTGTTAATATATCTTATTAAAAATACAAGGCAAAAATGGAGCAGAGCATTTGATTATTACCAGTTCATTAGGCTTAAAACATGAATTAGAGCCAACTTCAGCTTTCAGATTCATTCACGTGGCTCACACTGAAGTCGGTGAGAGGTACATGCATATTCACAAATCCAGAATTTGGCTCTTTGCCTGAGATTTTAGTAGACCAGTGTTCAGCGAAGGCTCTGAGGTAGTAGATCACTGGTTATTTACAGCAGATAATGAAACATCACTTGAAGCTTTGTTACATAAAGGCTTTGAGTTGGTAAGGGAAAAAAACACTCTCCCACAATAAATAAAATACTTTGCCAAAAATAAGAAGTTAGAAGAAACTCTCTCTACTACGTTAAGGAATTAAGAATTTGTGGAATTTGTGGTTGTTTGTGTGGGTTGTTTTTTTTCTGTTGTTGTTGTGGGTTGCTTTTTTTCAGAGGTGTTATAGCTGTAGAAGCAGCATGACAGAATGCTTGCTTGGACTCCAGATTTCCTTGGAGTTGCATTGGACTCTGGCTGTATCTGTGTCGCAGGTGCAGTTGCTTTCCTCTAGCAAAATAGATGCTCCCAGCAGCTGGCTGCTCCAGAAATGCCACTTGGAACTGGGAACTTTCAAAAATATTTCACAGCTTTCTTGTGGTGAGAAATGCTTCTTGCCACGTGAAGTTTTTGGATCATTGGGCTGAAGCGAATGGCGGGAGCCTTCCTGTAAGGTGAAGCTGCCCTTGCTGATCTTGGGAACAACACCCAGCTCGCACGGAGAGAGTGGTGTCCAAACCCTGCTGATGTTATCTGCTCCCTGCATACCTGTCACTGCCTGTCACACAGCCAAGGGGCTGTGCCCACTCCTGGAGGAGAAGAGAACATTCTCTGTGTGCAAAAGGCATCATTTAGTGAGACAAAACTGTTATTTGGAAAGTGTGGGTTTTTTTATTTTTGCCTCTCTTTAAAAACCTTTTTTTTTCTTTCCCACTTTGCACTGGATTTCAGCATCTCTAATTATAAGATACAAATGGTAGAAGGACAGCAATACGGGTTGAGCAGGAGAGGGGAGAAAAGAGCAGAGAGTCCCTTTAATGATAACTTGTTGATCACTGAATGAAGCCTTCATAAGGGTTGTTGTCCTTGGTTCAATTTAGAGGGGAATTCATCTCCCTCCTGCCAGGTACGCTTGTGCAGAGTATGTTTTGAGTAATCTTGAGGAGGTAGTGCAATATTTCATCATCCAACACTGTGGCTGTGTTATCCAAATAGGTGCTGTATCGTGTATAATTACAATCCCAGTATCATGACACTCCGTGCAGCCACTGCAGTAAAATTATATCATGATGTCAGTAGGTAAAATATAGCAAGTCATGTTTTGTGTGATGGGTAGATTTGTAAAAACACACAATGGCTTCCAGCTATTATGCAAGCAATTGAGTTATTTCTCAACAAAATGCAGTCTTCTCTTTGCTACAACCAGAAATCACTTTATTGCTGAATGGCTTTAGTCTTCAGCGAGTCTTCATTTAAGGAATTTCCTCCTCCTTGCCTGCACACTGGATAGAACAATGCCCTAGAAATCAAAAATAGAAGTAGTCTCCCAAAGGCAATGTCTGTCTGCCAGCAGTATGTATGACTTGTTTGGTGGCAAGTGTTTTAGAATTATGTGAGTGTGAACTCAATTGGAAAAATGTAAAACCTGATCTCATCTCCTAGCTTTAATACTGTCCCTCCCTCTCCCTTTATTTTTATTCTTGTGTTGTGCCTAATGAATTTTAATAGTTTTAATTTACATCCTGTGGCAAGTGCCTCTGTGGAGCTTCTTACTCACAGTCAGGTTCTCTGCAGCAGATGTTGACAGACTGAGCTTTTTGCCCCATGGAAATATGCATCCTGCTATGCATGCATATTACAGTCCAAAACATCCCTTTTGGATACTATCCCCAGTGCAGCTTTAAATATCAGCAGGGTGTCTTGAGATCTGAGAAAACGAGGTGATCCCTTATTCCCCTGACCCCACCAGTATTTCAAAGGAAAATGGAAACATTCTGTCAGGGGTTGAGCTTGTGACAGACTGAAGGTGACAGGGAATGTCTGGCTTTCTTTTAATTTTGACTTCAGCAAAAAAAATAAAAAAAAATATTGTAGATTTGTTTCTTGTATGAAATTTGAGAATTTTCCCATTTTCCTTGTACAATAAACACTGGGGTTTTTTAAATTTTTTTTCACCATTACAGCAGGAGTTTGCTTCTTACTGAAAAGAGAAAAAAACAACAAAACAACAAAATAAACAACCCCATATATGCTTTTAATGTCATTTGGGGAGCCATCTGACTCAATATGGATGGAGTGGTAATGCTACCCTTCAAATATATGACATCTTCTGTGTCCCTCACTAGATTCATGGCCGAGTCCAAACCTTTGTAGTAAATGAGAATTATTGAGAAACAGTGCAAGATTGTGGAAATACTGGATGTCTTCTGTCTTCCTTCAGAGAACCATGTTCTAGGTGGTGGTTGAGGTGAGGGAGGATGGAGAGGGGATGGACACTGATAACAGGAAAGCGTAACAACCAACCACCAATGGCAGGACTCTTAGAGAAACAGGCATGATAATCAGTACTTATTTACTAACTGACAGTTTATTTTTGAAGTTGTAACTTGAGTAATGACATATAAGGTAAAATTACTGTGAAGAGTCAGAATGCCAGACCAGTAGGCAAATTAGTTAAACACAGAAGTTCCGTAAGTCTAGTTGGTAGCATATAGGAGTGCTTTTGCTCTCTCCTTCCATGTACTGTCTGTATTTTTTTTTTTTTAAATTTCATGTGATTTTAATAGTATGATACACTTCAAAATTATAATTTCTATCATGTTGCTACTCTGCTAGCTGCTTGAAGTGCATATCTTACTACAGTGGATCATAAATCTGGAAGCCACCTTTCTGTATATGCATTTTACTTAACTGGGATGCATGAGTAAACCTGAAAGCAGGAATCCTTCCAAAAAGCAACTTTGCAGTGGAAATACAGCTCACTGAAATGCTCTGAGGGAATCTATAACCCTGAAATGATTATTTTCTTGTTCAGATGTAATGTTTACCATAGCCTAGGAACTGACAAATAATTTAAATTCAAAGGTAGCTTTAGTTTTGTCACTGCAGCTGAAATAACACTTTTTAAAATTAAAAATTTAAAGCTAAGACTTGTAAGACTGCTCCCTGCCCCCGTCTCTCCTTTTCTTATCTTGGCGCAAATTGAAAAGATCAAGTATCAATTACAATTCAGGCTATCATGAGCTCATGCATTGTGTGTACACACACAACACTTCCACCTCCCAAGGAAATCTTGTATTGAAGAGATTTGCTTATGTAGGAGCTATAGATATACATCCTCACTTAACAGTGTGCCTATACTTTTTAGTTTTCTGCTTTCTTTCCAGTTATATCTGTACCAAATAGCAAGGAAAGAAAAAAAAAAAAGTCACAGGTATGTTCTTTAATAGAGATTGTGATTTTCACTTTCCTAGGGAAGAAAGATTAAAAAGAATTATTTGAAAATTATTTGCCCATAATTGAAGTACATAAATATGTTAACTCAGACAATTGAATAATTGTAGCGTAACAACAGAATAAGCATGTTAAAGAATTGACTCATTTACATGAAAAAAATTGTGCTTGATAACCTGTGAGACCAATAGCTTGTGTTCTTCTGTTCTTGACTGTAGGCATCATCAGAATGATAGTGTTTTGCTTTCTGTAGTTTTGTACTGACTATTAAAAAATGTAGTGCTGCTGCTCCATATATGTCTTTAAATTGTGAGGTCATTGGAGAAGGTTTCACTAGCTGAAGTTATAAGCCAACTATAATAACTTCAGGGATACTGGTGTTTAAAACTTAGGCATACTGAAGTGATGCTTTAAAAGAAAACTCTCAAAACTTACCTGTATAGTGATAAATGACTACAAGTAAATATAAATAAATTCTAATGTAAATTGAAGGCATAGAAATTTGCGTCCAAAAAGCAATCTTTTGTTGTGTGCATTGTATACCTCATGAATACTTGTAAAGTTGTCATTCTCTAAAGTTGTCAAATACATAGACCTCCATGGTATTAATCGTCTTGAAACTAAAACCTAAAACTCATGTGTATTAGCACATTTTATAATGGACCTGTTTCTTTCTAGTGGAAGGCTGGACAACAACCACCTTGATGCGGATTTTTTCCCAGTTTCATTGAAACTACATGCCAAAAATGTTGGTCTGCAGGGGAATAAATGACCTTTGGGCAGAGATGGTTGAATCATGAAAGAAAAGTAAAGGCTTGGAAAAGACGAGATCTCAGCTACAGCTGACTGGCAAACAGCCTGCACATTCAACCCTGGTTTATGGATTATTGATTGGAGAGGAGATGAAGTGCAGCTCCTATTCTCAAGCCAAGCAGACTGCCTTACACAGAGTGCAGCTTAACTTTCTTTCTTAATTAGTGTGGAATACATAATGTGTGTGGAAAAAAAGTTCTCGTTAACAGGTCAGAAGAAGTCAGGTTAGCCTTTCTATTGCCAGTCCTATTGAAGGTAATAAAAATGAACCCAGATTTTTTTTTCTCTTACACAGTTCACAAACATAAGCTTCTGTATGTAATGTGTACTGTGTGCATGTATTTTTTTTCAGTTTAGTACCTCATTAGGTTTAAAAAATGAGGGCTTTGTCACAGTAGTTTAGATGAACTTCAGCAGAGAAATTCAAAGCACTGAAATACTCTAAACAGCTGGTTTTGATTTAAAGCAAACAAACAAAAAACAACAAGCAGCAAAACAAACAAAAAAACCCCACACAACCCAAACCAAGTACAACCAAACACACCCCCATGTCCCCCCAAAACACAACAAAAAAAATGCGAAAACCAACCAAGGCCTAAAAGTGATCTGTCTGAATTTTATGAGAAATCGTGGAAGTGATAGCTTGTGCAACATTTTACTTATGTTGTAAGTAAAATTTGTGAGCATGAGAAATAATGTGAATAGATTGCTGGCTGAAGTGTTAGATGGCAAAGGGAGAAGATACAACATGTATTTCAGATGAGAACTAGGTGAGTGCTTAGTGAGGATATGTATCAAAACAAATGGCAAATTCAATATGAAAACTTTTTTTTTTTTCCTCATAAAGCTGCAACAAGAGGGGAAGGATGCGGTCAACATAGAGCTTGCAGTGTAATCAGCATGAGAAATATTAGAGTATATAAAACTATACTTCATAATAAATTTACTTATGATATTTATTTCTGCTTGTCACAGGATAAAATCCTGGGTGATGGAAAAAAAAACAGAACAGTCATAGACTTGAAAAATAAGAAAAGGTCAAGGAGTCATCTTGAATTTATGGAAATCATTAGGGAAGATAGTTTGCAACATCATGCTTTTAAATCCACTAGTAATAACTTAAAACAATTTGATGTCTGCAGGCCGCTGCTGTGGAAAGAATTGTGAGAAAACTGTCAGGGAGGTTTATTTGGTGCCTGGCAGACTTGACAAGGACAGATACTAGGTTCTGGTATAAACCTAATTTTAGTGTGAAGTCAGGAATAATTTGCTGAAGTTTACCAGGCTTCTACGCTTCTGTAGGTCAGTAAATTGTACTTTCTGTATGTTCTGTTAACCTCTCCCCTCAAAAAAATCCCAACAAACCCACAGCAAAAAAAATAGTATTAACTTTTGTCCTTGCAAGTCCTGTGCCTGATGGCCTGAGTCATTGTGTCACTACTCACTTGTCAGCAGTTACCCTTCCAGCGACTGATGTGCTCAGTGGTGTTTGCGTGAAGTATAGCAAATTTAACTGATGGAAGGTTGTGGGATCCCGTGCACGGTGTACTGCTGAATGGGCTAGTGAAGCGTCTGGTCACTTCACCAAAGCTTGGTGGTGACTCCAGAGGGAGTAATCATGTTCCTTGTGTAATACCCGATGTTTCTGTCAAGCGATTAGCATTCATGGGGTTTCTCTGACCTTGTTCTTCTCACCAAGAGTCAGCTGACACGATGGGTGTTTCTGGACCTGAATGAGCAAGGTGCTAACCTGGTTCTATGCAATTAATACAGTACTTAGTTTTGGTGAGCTTTTTTTAAGCTACTTCTGATGGATCTATTATCTTACCTTGGGCAAAGCTTACCAAGCACTCCAATGAAATGTGTTCTTTTTGTCACAAAACACTGTTTTGTCAAAAGTGAAATGTGTAATGTGTCTGTTTTGACAAGCATCCCCTAGAAGACAGGATGACTTTTGGAATGTACCTTCTGGTCAGCTCATCATGGCTCTGAAGTATTTCAAGTTTCCAGCACCTGCTACTCTGTGCTGAGAGCTGCAGTTCTGCCAGTGTCCCTGTCACAGCGCTGGGAAACCCAGAACCTACTGGGCTCTAACATCTGCCTTAAGGTGTACTTTCTGGCTTCTGTCCCACATTTGACATGAAACAAAAATATTATTGAAAAAAAAACATATGTAGAAGTTTCCACAGAATAGAAATTCTGAGTTTCAGATACACGTCTACTGAGGGTTTGGTCAATGCAGAATATATAGCGCTTAAGGGAAGAAGCTGTATGTTTTGAAAAGAGTGTGTTTAAGCCTGTAGTGAAGAGTTGATGTTCTAGGCTGAACGTTTTGCTTTCAGGAACAATGTAAACAAATGGTGGCCCAGTTGCTACAAAGGCAGCATGTAGATGTGGGAAGGAAAGCAAATAAAATACGAATATGGTATCTGGACAGTTCCCTCTGGTTCAGGGCACATACTTTTTATTAGGATGTTATATGGAAGAATATATATTCTGTTGCCGTGTCCCTTTTTGATCTGTGAATTAATACAGGCTTTATTTTACAAGGGAACCTGTTTGTTGTATCTGCATTGCACTGATTATTTAGATACTACTTCGTGTAAGTATGAAGAAAACACAAATTCTTCTCTGAACATTTTTTGGTAAAGTGGTGTTGAAATGAAATGATGCATTTCAGAATGAGGTACTGCCATATTACCATGGAGAAAAAAGTCCACTATTTTCCACACAGTGTGTGTTTTTGTTGTTGTTATTGTTTATATTTCATACACTTTTGCATTAAAAAAATATTTACAGACTAAGATAACTTTGGTTACCAATTTGTGATAATAATAGGTATAGAAAGATCAGTAATGCAGATAATGCTATCTAAATAAGATGAGAAAAGTGCTTTTGATGATAGGGCTAAAGAATATGTAAGTATTGAATTGTTAATTAGTCTAATAACCTTTATAGAAAACACATGACCTAGAATGATTTAATTCTAGCTTCTGGGGTCCGTTTTACACTGTTTTATTTCGGTTTTTACCATCTTTTATCCCTCTATAATCACAATAATTGTGTCTAGAGCTGTACTGCCTCTACTTGATTAATGCTGTGATAGTCAGCAGAATACATTGTTTTGAAATCTCTTTTGTAAGGTTAAACTGTATCACTGACAAGGATTGACAGCTGCTGAGAATACAGTAATGAGATTTTTACTCCCACTGTCTGTGCAAATTTATCACTGAAGTCTATTTTCCTCATTTACCTGTGGAAGCACTTACCTCTGCTACTACCCTTGTGATCTACAGCTCTGTTCCTTTCCTCATTAAGACAACTTTGGTTTGTGTAGTTTATACTCATATAAAAATATACAGCTTGTTAGAAATTAGAAGGTAATGAGGTAGAAAGGCAAACTCTTAAAATAATCCAGATCTTGTAACCTGTTCTGTGGTATTTTCCGTATGTAGATGTGGCTTATGGAGTATGGTTTGAAAAGATTTGGTGTGTTTTGCGGGCCAGTTATTCTTTATGTCATCAGTGGACTGTTTTTTTTTTTTTCTTTTTGTTCTCCTCGCCAATATACATATTGCAGTAATGATATTAACCGGTATTGATAAACAGGGCAACTGTTCAAGTCTAAATCATTTGGTTGATGCATCTACAGACCAACGTGCAGCACTTTGTTAGGAAGCACCATGGCTGCATGTGTCCAACTAGATGAATATGGAGTTACTGCTTTTTTAAAGTAGTTTATGGTTATAAACTTTATGTGGCCTTTCAGAGGTTACAGTATTACAAAGGTACAACCAATAACGTGAAGCATCGCAAAGGTCAGCGCTGCTTTTCTTGAGGTGGGAGGCTGTCACCCGTGTGTGTTCTCATTTCTTGGTTGTTACTGCCTTCTCTCCCTGACTACACAATAGTGTGCAAAGCTGGGCTTCCTTTTCTCTGGTTTGGGCTCTTTATTTTAATAAAGAAGTTGTACTATACAACAGAGAAATTAACAGCTATTTTATTGGAATTATGGAGTTAAGAACATAGTTAATCAGAATTAAGTTAATATAAGAATATTAAGTTGTATAAGAATATAGTTAATATAGAATTAAGAATATAGTTAACTCCATTAAGAATGGAGTTGCAGAGTTAAGAATAAGAATTAAGAATAATCTATCTTAACATAAAGCAATGGATAGCCTGCTTCATTAGTACTTACTATGAAGAGTTTTGTCTCTGTCCAGAATCCTGAGGCTTTATATGGCATTACCTGAGAAAAAAAAATAATAAATTGTTCTGACTGATAGAAACAGATGTGACTTAAATAGTGATGGGACATAGAGCAGAAACCATAACAATATATGCAGAATTCTAGGAAGGAGGAGATGAACACATTCATAGAGTAGCAAAGCCTTATATAGCGCATAGACTCATCCAGGTAAATGAGTCACAGGAAAGAAAAATAAGAATCACAGTCAAAGGAAATTAGTCGTGGAAAGGAACCTGGAGTCATCCTAACACTCACCGAGCTGGACTTGCCGGTTGGGGTTTTGTTTGTTTCCTTAACCTTAGCAACTTTTTTTTTTGTTTTGTTTAACTTTGTCTTTATGTCATAAGGAAAATCTTATTTTTATTTCCAGTTTTGATCCTCAGACACAAAGGAAGAATTCAGGAAGCTCATCCCTTCCCTCCCCCCACTCTCTCTCCCCCCTCACCCCNTTGTTAATGAAAACCTATGTAAGAAAAGTAATTCAATATAAATAATGTATAAATAAAACATGGCTACACAGTATCATTCCTCTGAATTTTATAGCTAAGTTCAAAAGCCCTGAGAGCTTCTATTATTGTAAAGTGTACTAATGCATATGCTGCTAATATACATATATTTTTGTATTTAGTTTTGCCGGTAGAGAAGTCCTTCACACTGTTTGTCAATCTTCCCTGTTCTGTTTTCCAGCAGAGCGACATTTTAGCTTTACTTATGTCAATTTAAGTTAGTTTAGGTTAAAACATTTGCTATAAAGCATTCCAATGGCTGCTCAAAATCCTTTAAGCCCTACCAAAAAGAGAAGGCCTGATCTGGAACATCTTTGATAAACCAGCATGACTCATCACTGCAATGACTGCTTCTCTCTGCAGAGCAGTGAGTGGAGAGATTCCCTGGTAGATTAAATGATGTGCTTCGGAGATATGTTTGTAGTGATACTTGTTTCTTCTTTTAAAGATCTCTGTTTTTAGATTCAGTTGTTATTTGAGTGGTAAACTGGTGGGAATGGAGGTGCTGCAAGAGAAATTAGTGCTGATCTCTCAGCATTGTTTTGTCTTACGTGGAAATACTAAAACTTAATTGTGATCTTGAATATTATCTGAATTATGTTTTTTTTTTTTTTTTCTGATAGTATATGAAGCTAATGTTTGGAAAAGCAAAAGCAGTGAATCACCTTTGTCTCAGACACTGAAGTATCACACTTCCATAAAGAAAGAGCTCACAATTTCTTCCTGAGAGCAAAAGAATGGTGGTAAATAACAAAAATGGTGTCTGTAGAGAAGCTGAAATAAAACAAACAAACAAACAAAACAAAACAATAAAAAATAAAATTGCAGCTGAACTTAGAGAATTTTATTTCGGTTAGGGTTTGATGACAAATACTTCAGGCTTTTTAATGGACAGTTTTACAGTGGTGTCTTCTTTTCTCTTTGTGTCTATATTATTTGTACATCTGTAAAATGTTTTCCAATTGTGAATGTAGAGACTGCTCTAATAAGCTGTCTTACTGGAGCACTTGAGTTCCTGAGAAGAATCAAGCTACTTTCGTGTGACTTGGAGCAGATTGACAAATGCCACGCAACAATAGCATGAATAAAAATTAGAAGTTTATTTTCATACTCTCGGTATTACTTAATGGTACTTTAATGCTCATTAAGCCCTTGTTAAATCAAATTATATTAAATGAAGCTGTTCAGGGATGATGTATTACTTAGCGTGGCCAAAGGTGGTAAAATCTAGCCCAAGAGCCAGTTTCCAGTTTGTATCAGCTGAACAATAATGAAAATGAAATAGCTTAATTGGTACAATTGGGATTTGCTGAAAATATGCTGCAGAGGGATGGACTGAGCTGTATTCGAAATAGTAACGCAAATATCAGTGCTGTCATATTTAAATTTGCTATGGTTAGAGTTGAAGGACTGCTTTTTCCCTGGTTTTGGTTTTTTTTTTTCCCTCCCCCTCTTGGCTTCTCCCGCTGAAACTGTATTTGGGTTCTAGTGGGAAGTATGTACTTCATAGTGGTAAATACTGTTTAGTGTGACTTGACATTTTTTCGGGGAGATAATGTACCCAGGAGTGTCTCCTTCCTGGCCCAATGACTCAGAAAGCTCTGAAAATATACCACAGTGTGGGAAATTTCAGAAGCATTGCAGGAGGAATTGCTGGTGACTAATTCAGTGACAAAACAGTGTGCATAAGATGCATTTTGTGCATGTTGTTCATCCACACTTTAATTTATTAGATCCTAACAGTGTATATCTGATGGATGTCAGTGTGACTTGGAATTGTTGTTTACCCCTCTTACTATTTCTAACCTCAAAGTATATACCTGATATTTACCCAATATTCATAATCTTTTTTTCATAATCTCTGTAATATCCTGTCTTTATGTTTTCAAGAATCATACTGAAACTAACTTCTGTCTATGGTAATATCTCTCTATTTTGTTCAAGATTAGAAATTCTTTGTTGAACTTAAATATGAAAAAGGAACCTGCTGTTAAAAGTCCAAGATCCGCTACGTAAAACAGAGCGATACTTCTATTTGTAGCATGTTTCAGTTTAATTTTCATGGAAGACTATCATTCATGAATGCACACTGAAGTGTAGGTTTGTATGAAAGGGTTGTAAAGATCCTCATTTAATTATTTTATCTAATTTACAAATCTGAGAAAAGTGGACAAACTGATACAGTGACAAGGTGCAATTTCCTTCTCTAGTGAAGTATGCTCCTGCTGTCTTGAAATATAAAAATCAAGCCCCATCTATTCGGCCAAGTTAACCTTTTGGAGAGTTGTGCCTATTGTGGATTGGCTGGAATTATCTTTATCAACATGTGCCTTTTGTTTTTGAAGGTCCTGATGGAAAATTATTTTCCTTTCTGCTATACAGTCGGATGCTGATGTTATAGTGCATTTTATTGTTTTTTCAGTGCTTCTGAGAAGCTTGAATTTAATTTTCTTTGGTTCTAGCTGTCAAGAAGGCTATTGGAAACAAGGATCTTGCAAACATTTGGAAGGCGGAGTAATACGCATGTAAATAGAGGAAGAATAATGATAACAGTGAATTTATTTATTGAAATAATGTCAGGAATGCGGTTCTAGTGATCACCAGTGAAATAATTTTGAGGTAAGTTTTGTAAAATCTATATATATGCCAGGGAAAGGTCTAGAAACAATGAATGGAGTCTCCTCCATCTTGGAATTAGAAATTCTACATTGAGACTATAACTGTCATGAATGTCTTTCAAGAAACCAAATTTTAGTCTTAAGCAAAGTCTCTTAGCCTCTGAAGGTGTTAGCTGAAAGGTTACCGGAAATGCTTGAGTGTTGGCACAGTTGAAGAAGAGGAAGGTTCTGAAAAGATACCCAAATAGATGGCTAACTCATCTGCAGTAATAAAACATTACTTTAGATGCTTAAAAGCAGGATGGGTTTGGAATTAACTGTACTCAACTTCAAAGCATTTTGATGAAAGAAATCTCTAAGAAGTGGTCAATGAGACATATATATCATAAAAAGGAAGGCATCTGTCTTGGAGAAATAATGTTGCACAGATACATGTCTGGTACAGGCAGTGATTCTTTATTTGACTGCAGAGCTTATGTTCGCTTGGGATTTTAAATCTGTTAGAGCAATCTCCTGACCTTGGATAATGCTTTCTCTGTTAGCTCCTTAATAGCAGTAGTTGTTAGCCATTTCTGGAAGACGCCTGTGGGGCTGGAGGAATAGCCATTTATTTTGTCTGACCAAGTTGGTTTTGAAAACAAATAAATAAATAAAAAAATTCTTGTGTTAGTCTAGAGAAGATCCTTTTTAAAAGCCAACTTTTCTTTCACAATTGTAAATGTCACTGTGAGGAGTAACTCAGACTTGTACAGTGACTTAACTCAGGGTTGCTGCTCCTGCTTGAGTCTATAATTGAAAAGTTATTATGGAAACAAAATAGAAATGAGGTTAAGAAAAAAAAGGGATGTTTTTACTACTCTTTCCTTTTTTTTCCACTGCCCATCAGCAGTGGTGCCAGACAGACCACAGACAAACATTTAAGTATCTAATTAAAAATGAGTAAATGTCATCAAGAAAAACTTGCAAGAGGCAAATAATGTCAACTGAATAAAAAAATGCCTCGTTCCATTATAAATAACGCCTTGGGACTGAAAACATACATACTGGGACTAAATAATGATGATTATACCTCAGAGGTGCCCTGGTGTTAATGAAATGTAGTTGTCACTGCTGCTACCATTAAAGACCAAACCCTGCAGTAAGTGTCCTTGGCTAGTCTCCAGGAGCATTCCTAGTAGCTGTAGGGAGTTCAGCCTCCGTTCATGGTGGCTTTAGCATCACCAAAGCAAAATGAGTGGATGGCGTGTTCTTTTGCTTTCACTTCTGAGGTGCTTGGAAAATACTGGGATGTTAGGAACTGAAAAGGGAGACTTGAAAGTTCCTGCCCTTCACGGTGTGCTGCCAGAATAAAACCAAGTGGTTTGGTAACGGCGCGTCAGTACTTTCCGGAGGAAGGGTCTGGCCTATGTTAATATTTGATCACCGTTGAGAATGTGTGTTGCAACTCCCAGATAACTTGCTCTGACAGCACTGGAATTATAATAACCCACTCAAAGGAGGAAGTAGCGGCAATATGTCAATAATGCAGAGCGAACTTTTAAAATACAGAAATAATAGTTGTTAGTGAAAGACAAAGGCATGCTTAGTGAAAGAAATACCTGTGTTGACATTTCTAGTTCTACGGCATTGACCTAACTCTGAGTTTTCTGATGTCGATGATTAAAAATAGTAGATTTGGGCCAAAGCTGAGTACTTGGAGAGTCCCACTTCTGCAGAAAACTTATTTCAAGTATTTTCTAATTACTACTTTTCTCCATTTTTTGTGCCCAGTCCTGATATTTATAATCCCTTCAGCAGAAGGCATTGTTTTACTGTGGCTAGGACCCGAAATATGCCAGTCTTTCAGGCAAAAGAAGAAGAAATCTGTCTAATGATGAAATAATAGATTTGTCCCACCTACAATTCTTTGTCTTGCTCTCCTGATACAGGAGAGAAGAGAGCGTTTTGGGACTACCTAAAGAGGACAGAAGCCTCCCTAGTCTGTCTGATAGATCCATTCCTGAAGTGACAGTAAACAGAGCTTTTACTCTAAGGTTACATAAGTTTTTATAATGTGTTTTCTTTATTATTAAAAAGCTCTGAGATGCTGTCAAGGTTTCTATGGCACAGTTATGGAACTGCTACATAGAAATTTCAGTGCACACATTGTAAAAGTATTAGCATTGACCCTATAGTTAAAGATCACTTTCCTCAGATGCAACCTTATTTTCTTGAAGGTAATAGGATGCTGCAGTAGATGCATATGATTGTAGTCTTACAGAGTGATAATTGAAATATGCTGTGCCTTTACATTTTGGGTTTTGTTTTGTTTTTTTTTTTTTTTTTAGAGATATGATAACAATAGAAAGTAAATCAGATACTTTACTGTTCTGTATGACAAAAATAAATTCCTGTAGGTAAGTAGGCTGGATGTTTCCAAGAGGTTGTGCAGATGATGTTTTACTTTAGCAAAAACTTTATGTACACTCTTGTCCTCAACATATTTGACTGGTGGTTTAAATGCTACTTAAAGGCTTGAGGAACAGGTCTTAGGATGTATTTAAAAAAAGGAAAAGTAGGGAGGATAAGATGTGTTCAAATTTCATAGTGACAGCAGCTGTTATTCATAACTGTTAGATATCAAATTTGTATGTTAGCCAGGATGCATCATCTATATATATGTATGTATTCCTGTGTATGCACACACATGTAAACAAGCTATACACGGCCTGGGAAACAGAACAGAATTGGCTTTGAGGCCTTCACATCTGAGCTATGTACTTTCAGGCTTGGCCCTCCTGTTTTTATAATGTTACATCATAAACAGCATGATTGAAATGAAAAAAACCACCCAACAATAGCCTTTCACCGAAACAAGCTTTCTTCCAGGAACACTTCTAAACTGGATGTTTCCTTCTGAAAACAAATATGCATCTTCTGATTAGTGTTATAACTGGATGAAAATAAAAGCATTTATTATGCAAAGACATGTTTTACTAGAGTGGTTGGGATGCTAGGTTGAGTTCCACAAAAAGAAAGGTGTAAAATAAAATAGTGATTGGGGTAGGCTGGTAAAATACACTCATCATCTGTAAGCCAAAAAATGATTATTTTTAAATTAATTATTAGTATGGGGATATATGGGAAGAGTGGATTTAAAATACCTCTCTAGACTCCTCTAAACAGCAGAGCTTAAGAATCCTGGGAAGCAGCAATACTTTTTACAGGAAGCCATTAATAATAAACTTTTTGTACGAAATTTTGAAGTGGATTTTGGGAAAACGTTAGCAGCAATTTAAAGCAATGAGTTATGCTTCCTTATTTTAATCCCAAAGCATTTCAGAGAGAAGTACTTTGATCTCTTTGGGTTTCCTTGTGTCTGTTTGCGTAATGGAGATAAGACTGACTTGTTTCACAAACAGTCGCCTCCAGGCACGGAAAGGTGTGGAACTTTCTAATGTCTTGTAGGTACTTAATATTTTAGACATGACAGGGTTTAAAAAAAAAAAGCCAAAAAAAAACCCAAAAAAACCAAACCCAGAAAAAATCCAAACAAAAGGACAGAAGGAAGAACTTCAAAATATTCCTGCACAATAAGCCTTTACGTGTGCATTACAAGAGAATTACAAATAATAAACATCCATAATTCAGAATTCTTCTGTTATAGCCATATCAGCAGTTACACTTTTTTTTTTAAGACCTTGGCAGGCGTAACAATGGTGATAGAAGCCTATATAATATGTAACCAGCATTAGCAAAACCACAAAATACCTTTGTTTAAAATAACAGGAAAGGAATCCTAGAGTAGTTAAATGGCACCATTCATCAGTGTTGTCAAAGACCCAGTCAAACTCAAGAGCTTGTTCCGTAAATGTTGATCTGACTTCAAAGCTTCGATTAAAGTAGTAAGAATGATTTGTCATAAAATTAAATTAGTAATTGCAATGGAATGTCATGATTGTGTCAAGAACTATGCTGTTAACCAATGAGAGACACAAACAACATACTGTTTGGCAGACATAAGATGTTAATTATGTGTTACTGGAATGCAGTCCAAGAAATAGAATTTTTTTCTGAAGAGAAGATCCTCAAAATTTAATTTAAAACTACCTTGATTAATATTTAAATCATATTAATGTATTTGCTTAATCCCAGATGAATTATTTTTAGAAAAATGCTTGTTAGAGTTTTTCTTATTAAAAAAAAATAATTTTTTCTTTAGCCTTAAACCAGATCTTTCAGAGAATTCTGTTCTCTGTATGAAAAACTTCATGAAAAGTTGTTGGTATATTTATTTTTAGCCTTAATATGCTTCCCTTTCACTTGCTACTGTTCAGAGCCTTCCTGGGAAACTCGTTTTTCATTTGCATTTTTATTGCTGTGTGAGGAAAAAGGTTATTGTAAATGTCAGTGTGCTAATATGTTAATGCAGACTCGTGAGGATTTTATTCTGCTTCCTTCCTCTCTCTCTAGTTTCTTACTGGCTATGTTTAATTTTGAAAGGTGTATCTTAAGCTTCTAATTAATAAGTATGCAGTTATTTTGAAGCCCCCTGTTGCTCTTGCTACAGGAAGAATTGCTTAAAGTTATCCCTTTTAAATATGTTTTTCTTATAAATGAAAAAAGCCCCTCCCACTATACAAACATTTGCTGAGCAGTTAGCAGGTGATGTTTCTCCACAGGCTTTTATTGAGCTATTTAATCTTTGATGTATTACACAGTTTTTGGTGCTGCAAGTTATATTAAATGCTGATAGACTGAGCTTATTGTGTCTCTTCTTCAGTCAGTTTATTAGTTGGGCAGCAGGCCAGTTTTGGCCATCCTGGAGACCCGACTCTTCAGATTTATTCAGTAGTAATCTTCCTTCACACCCATGCATGCCTTTATGTGCTTCAAAGTGTATATTTTCAGATTTTGGGGTATTTCCATGCTTATTCAAATCTGGGTTTCTCTGAAGATGGCATTACTGGCTTCCAGCTGTGACTGCAGCTTCAGCACGATTTCACCTATGTATTTAGAAAAAAAGCTAACTTTGAACTGCTCTTGTTACCTGGTCTGGATTTGTGCTGACCAATCTCATTGAGCTGACTCTGAACTGTTTCTAAATCCCTGAGATTCTTCACTCCTTAGTCGTCAGCATATCGGTTAATTTTTTTTGATATTTCGTTTTCTGCGAATCAGCTACTATGCTATGGCACATCTGTTTTCATCTTTGATCTAGTTTTAATCTGTTTTTTTCAGTCATTGCTAAAACTTCCTAGATATTCCTAGCTTACTAGAAAATTATTGAGAAAGATTTTTTTATTTTACTTTATTTTTTTATATTTGGATTTTTTGGTAGACATTGCAATATAAGATATGAGGCAAATGGAGAGAGCACAGCTATCTAATAATGTCATCTGGGGAATAAAAAAAGTTTAGTCCTTTCAAACCTCCTGGAGACTTAGCATGCCTCTTCAGTCAATTGCAGATTTGGCATGGAGAAATGAACTTTATGCCAGGTTGGCTCTCCTGCCAGAAGTCTCTGTATGATACTAAGTGTTGAGAGATACATGAAATAATTGGTGGGGGGGTGGAAGGGGTGGGTTGGAGGGGCAAGGGGAAAATAGGTAATAAAAAGGAGTTGTTAGGATTTCAGTAAGCTACACTGCAAGTGCTCAGCAGAGTAGGTGCCACAAAGGACCCTGAATTTATCTCCTGCTGTAGCTATCTTATGTAACACAAAAATTTATAAGGCTACCAGATTGGAGTGACTTGTAATTTTTCTGGTTTGTTGGCTGACATATCCAGGTGGCAGAGGCTGACCTATTTTTATATGCTGGATGAACACTATAATCAAACTGAAAAAATAATTGCTTCATATCATAAGTCATTTTAGTATCTTCCATACAGCTTAGGTTTCTGTATGAATGTGAAGTTGTGAAATCTCCAGGCAAATACCTGATTTTAAATTCTTTTGAATGCAGCATCTCATTATTTTTGGGTGCATAGGTTACTAGAGACATTTTTGCAGAATCATTTTGGGTTTTGTAAGTCTTCTGCAATAGGTTTTACTACTATCTGTGGTATACTTTAAGATACCTTGCAAATGTCTGTGTGAAATATTACTTTATGCTCTGTCTCATAGAGTCTCTTTCTTTAGCTGTACCACTCACAGAACAGGTCTGAGATACGGCTCTAGTGGTATGGATTCTAAGTTAGGAATTTAAGTATACCTTAGCCCTCAATTACAGTGAAATGATATTTGTGTTTCAATAAATCATGCCATAACGGTCTAGACATTAAATTATAATAGTAAAATGTAGAGCTGCTGTCAGGAAGATGAGAGGGAGGAAATGAAGAGGCTGAAAAATACAGCTGCTGCAGTGGCCCTCCAGAAGGGGAATTACTGGAAGGGAAAGGGCATGATGCAGAACAGGGAAGAAAAACAGTAGGGTACCAAATGGTTGGAGAAAAATTCTTGACAGACCAGAATAGGATGAAGTAGGGGGATTTGTACGACAAGGTCCTTTTCCAATGGGTGGAATAAATCCAACAAATTTAGAGTCCTTTGTCTGGCTTTCTACATGTAGATAAAAGACTGGATTGAAATCTGGGGAGTGGTTCTTAAGTGGAATATAGTAATGAGAACTGTGGTTACTTTAGATGTGTTTTCCTCACCCTCCAGTGTACAACCACTTGGAGAACTTGCTGGTCTTCTGAGTTGTGAAGAACACAATAAAGAGAAACCTGGTAATCCTAAAGCTTAAAAAATTCTTTGTGTTTACAAAACTTTGGGATTGTTAGTTGAGAGGTAGTCTGACTTCATAAGTTACTATGTTGCTGACCCCATATCCAGCAGTTGAAACTAACATAGCAAGATTTCCTCTTTGATACTGTGTGTATCACATCTGTATGAGATCAGATTTCAATTCACAGCAATAAAGGTTTCCAGTTCTTTGTTGAACTAATACTGAAAATAAATATTCTAAGAATAAGGATGAGATCCTTAATAGTTTTGACATTTGAAGAGTGTTCCACAGCTTTTAACTATGCTGAACACTTTTCGTATGTATCGTTAGCATACCATATAGTCTCTACACACTGTCCAGCTCTATCAACTTAGTGCTTTTTCTGAGGAAGACTTTCACTTAGCATTTACAAGAGTTGTGTGTCTTGTGTATGTCTTGAAGGAAGAAAAGGTTTCTTAATGTAAGTATCTGTTATTTAATCACTTTTAGTTGGTAAGAATTAAAATATAACTTGGATTTATATGGTCTGCACAGCTTTAGCTGATGTCTGGTATTTTTTTCCCCCCTCTCTTCCTGGTAACAAGAGATGGCTACAGAAGGTACTGCTTATAAGAAGTGATGCATGTTTAATGTGTAACAAAAGAACTCTGCAAAACTAAAGGATTTAAGAAATGTTTAAAGACGATACAGGTTGTCTGAGGGACAACCCTCAGCATGCGAAGATACAACATGTTGGTAGCTTGAACTCCAGCACAATTCAGTACAACTGGTTATTGTGTAAGCAGGCAGGGGGGGATCAGTTCAAAATCAAGAGGAAAAAGCCATAAATCTTCCTTTCCAAGTTAAAATCTCTGCTGAGTGTTTAGAGACAAATGGAGAAAGGACAGTTATAGATTTCAGAGGTGAGAGTAAAACCAGAATGGTCTAACCAAATTGCCTGTGCATCCTGTGCAGAGGTACGGCAGGGTTTGTGGCTTGTGCCTCGCATGAGCAATGGGTTTGCGGGTGGCGGGGATTGAATGAACCAGTGCATGGGCTTTGTGCTCGGTTTTCTCTCTTCACTCTCCTTTGCTCCGACTCCTCCAGTTAAATGAATCTTGGGAAGGCAGGGTGGAGTTTACCACTGCAATTATATTTGATGAGGTTCTAAGGAAAGAGAAGTCTTTAGCATTGGTCACAAGCTGTATGCTAATTTGTGAAACTGCTCTAAGCTAGAGTTTTCTGAGGGACAGATTTCACAGAAATGGCTGAGAGCTTAAAATGTTTTTCTGCCAACACCAGACTTCACCTTAAATCCATAAAAGTGGCCGATACTTATTTCAGAGGGAAAGCTATACCAACTCAAGGTCAGAAGCTGGCTTTTTGCCAGCTCTTGTGTTAAGCAAGTATAGCAATTTGCTGAAATGTTCAGTTCCTCGCTAATGTTTATTCTTTTCTTATCGTTATCAACAGGAACTGTTTGTCAAAACCTTAGTCATTGACTAAACCATCATTCCTCACTTGGGTAATTCCACTGTTTTTAACTGAAACAGGAAATCC
Source organism: Thinocorus orbignyianus (assembly GCA_013400375.1). Lineage (NCBI taxonomy): Eukaryota > Metazoa > Chordata > Aves > Ciconiiformes > Thinocoridae > Thinocorus > Thinocorus orbignyianus. Next base: position 1,461,068 of record VXBW01007377.1, on the reverse strand, counting down.
CATACCATAATGTTGTATCTTACAGCAAAGACTAATTATGTATAAGATGCGGTGTAGTGGATTATTTGCATATTAGAAAAACAGGCTATGGTCTGGAAAAAAAATCTTTCTCAGGTACATGTTAATTTTAGAATATATTTTGTTCCAGTAAGTGTAGGTGTCAGAATTTATATTTCTGTTTTATTATGTAGGCATGTTCTGAACCCTTGCAGGAAAAGATATAATCTCTTCCCCCTTTGGGCAATTGAAAATGTCAATTATATCTGTTCTTACTGTTGGCCTTTTTTTTTTTTCTCTTTTCCTCCTGTAAATAATAATCTCATTTTCTCTCGTGTATTTAGCTCCCAGGAGTTGCAAGGAATCTTTCCCTGTCCCCTTGTACTAATACATCTCTTAAAGACTGTAAATAGGCTTTTTTAGACTAGTTTTCTTCTGGCTTAGAGACAAAGCATATCACACACAACTATTTTTCTGTTCCTTGAAAATGCTGCTTATTTCCAGTTAGAATAGCAGTAAAAGGATTCCTGACAAGTTGGTTTATCATGCACTACTTCATCCTTTACTTTGAGAGAACTACTTTAAGATTCAAACCTCTCCACAGGGTATTTCACTCATCCAAATGAATGATGTGGACTGTTGGGCTCCATAACTTTCAGGCTTCTCAGAGATATAAATTCGACTCTGAATTTTTCCTTATTTGTTTGATCTCAGTTATTCACTAGAAGCTTTTTCTTTTTCTTTTCTTTTTTTTTTCTTTTTTTTTTTTTTATATTGTGTTTGTATTTCTTTGTGATACATCGCAACTTTGTCAAGGTGCTGGTTTAGAATGTGAAAGGTGCAGGCTAAAGGGCCTAATCATGGTTTAAGGAGAGTGTTATGAAGGAGAGTTTTTTGCCCTGACTTATCAACAGTAGTGGATGAGATAATATTTCACTTTTCATCTCTTCCCTTCTATTTAAACAATTGAAAACCAACAAAAAAGCACAAGATATTTAGATTTATTAGGTCACTACTAAATACCGAATTCCTCCCAAAACCATTGGATAGTGACTTTTCCAACCCTTTTGGCTGCTGAGGAATGATCATGTCTAGACCTTTCACATACACACACACACACACACACCAGCACCCACAGCTGACTGCATATTTCTGCCTCAAGCAGTGCTTTTGCTGGCTCTGGGCAGAGCAGCGCAAAAGCTATTTCTTCATTCTAGGCCACAAAGCAGGAAAGAGTACAAGGAATAACACACAGGCACAGGACTTGCCTGAAGATTTGTTAAAATAATTAGTCAAGGGAGAGAAAAGTTTTAAATAGTTTTATTATTCCAAGTTGTATAGGAAAATGTTAAATGGTGAAACTTTTTTAGTTGCTGACTTACTGTTTTAACTATCTTAAAATAACTTGGTATTTGCTCTGTGGCTGGGAGTAGATGCCAATTACAAGCTGTTTGCAAGCTCTGAAGACAGTGGGCGTGGATGGTAGATCGTGTCATGAGCCTACTCCAGCGGTAAATATCATTCTCTTGGTTTCATGGCACCATAGCACAGATGTCTTGATGTCAAATTTCGGCCTCCGTATTCTCTTTTTCCTTTCTCTCATCTTTCTTCTTCTGTGTTGGTTTGTAAGCTGCGGAACAAGCTGCTCGGGGGATGGTGAAGGTGAGGTACTGTACACTGGTGACTTCACCTTCTCCAGTGTAGGCTGTGGTTAAAGAGAGTGGGAAATAAAACAAGAAGTCATTTTAAGCCCTTTTTTAAAAAAAAAATATAATTTTAGTCTTCATAGTCTGCAGGTGTAGTATTGTGTGATACACATGCTAATTAGAAGAAAAATAGAGTTGCTCTAATTTTGGTCCCAGAATTGTGTTTGTGGGGACTTTGTCCCACAGTTTCTCTCTGGGACAGGAGAAAACAAACGCGAATACTTACCGTCTGACGTAGTTTTCAAGTTCATTTTATTTCTGGTTGCTGGCTTTCAGGAAAACAAAACTCCAACCCCTGTTATTGCACCATATTAGATTCAGATAGAACTTTCAAGTGAATTACAAGCTTTGTACCTTGGCTTTGGAAAGGTAGTCATGGACACAATGCTTTTCTGTATTGATAGTGCACAACAAGACCTTTGCACATGCAATGTGAACTTGAGGTTGATGGTTGCAATAAGCAGGAGTTTTGCTTACTGTTTAGAGTTGGTGATTTAATTTTTTTATGAAAGGTAACTGCATAGTGAATGTACTGTAAACAAAACTTGCAGAAGGATGACTCCTAGATTTACCCATCGTCCTTTAGTAGAAAAAAAAAAATGCTTTTGCAGATAATTGCCAAGGGAAATATCTCTTATTCAAGAAAAACTGAATCTATGTGCATTCATATCTGTTTCACATAAAATTTGGATTCCTGTAAATATGTTGAGGTATAATTTTGTAGGACAAATAGTGTTTGAATTTAAATATTCTATTAAAATATAACCTTACACTGTATACAACAGTAGGAGTGCTAACCTTCTGTTGGATTGCAGAAGGCAATGTATTGTCTTGTACAAAACTGCAGTCACCTGTGGTGCTCAGGTGAACATTCCATTCTGAATTAGGTTCAGGTAATTAATTTATAATTTGAATATTGAAAATACTGTAATATTGCCAGTTCTCATTTGGATATTGTGTATCTGTTTTACGAGTGATAAATGTGGGTGCCCCTAATAATATCCTTTTGGCAAAGAGCCTTTTGTGTGTACTCCTTTACAAATGTAGCTCTCTAGAGTTTTCTGAAGTTGTTTTCACAGCTTTTAGGCTTTCAGCTCACAAAATAGTGCTCAGTAACAATAGTCAGTATTTCAGTTTGTACAGAAATAAAAAGCTATTGAGTTTGAAAGTAAATAATAAGGAAAAGCAAGATCTCCCTAAACCTCTTCAGAGTCAAACTCTTCAAAAAAGTGCAAATGGAAGGGAATTGTTATGCTTTCCCCCCCTCCCCCAGCTGATATATGAATATTTGTTTATCTTTAATTTATGTAGTACATTGTCAGTTGTGTGAGTTGTATGGTTCTCAGATCATAAATGATTAAGACTATGCCTGTCAGAATTATTGAGAAGATGGAAAATGGTTAGGAGGAGCGGTAATGGCTAGCAGACCAGCTTTCCATAGATAGTTACTGTTGGTGTCATACAGTTGGGTTTCCTCAGTTTTTCTGATGTTGAGAAGACAGTAAAAATACCTCCTCTTCACTGAAAGTAAAAATACCTGTTTCACTGCTGGGCGGTGGAGGCTTCCCTGGAACATCACGTTATGGACTCTGCTCCTTCACATCGGTCATAAATGTTGATTTTAGTGACCTGAGGTCTGTACCATAGATCTTGCTTTTGTCTCAGCAACATGTCTTGGGGGCCTCTCTTCAACTAAGCTAGTTAAGTATATTGGAGTTTTTTCTCTTTCTCCCTGGTCTAGCCACTATACTAACCCAGTGCTTTCCAGCTGCTCGGTGCCATGGGAGTATTTGTCCTCATTTATGTTAAAGATACCTAGTATTTCTAGTTGGCTAGGCTAATGCCTTTGACTTTCTTTGGAAGTTAATTATGGGAGTTAATAATAGGAAGGAAGGAAGGGACATTTTACTATAATTGTGCTAGCCAAGAGACTAATAAATTCTTTTTTTTCCCTCCAGCATAATATAGAATTAACTTCAAACTAAAGGTTTTAAATACAGATGGAACTATATGCTAGTGGTATCAAGTGTGGTTAGTAGTTTCTGGTTCCATATTGTTGGGTGGCTACTTTAAAAATGTTGAGTGTTAGATATGCTGAAACGTTTTATTCTGCCACTTTGAGAAAACTTCAGATTCTGTTTTGTATGTAGTGGTCCCTGTGTTCCAAATATACCAACTGGTATGGTAAAAACCTGAAGATTAGGGTTATCCTGTGCCCTTGATGTCTGCATAGAGCTTGCCTACGAGTGAGAATTGGCTTGCAGACCAAGGCAGGGGATACGTGGCTTAATATGTAGGTTTTAAAAAGTGCTGCAGTGTCAGCAATGCCTGAGAGATTTTGTGTGCAGTGAATGTAGAGTGCATCTTGAGTCTAAAGAGGCAGGCACAGGCAGGTAAGCTGACTGTCTGTGGGAAAACAGAGTAGAGCTGCTGCTGAAGCTCCAGGAGGTGGGTGCTCTGCAGCCAATGCATTTCCCTGCCTGCAGAATGACTAAAGATGAGAATGGATAGATCTCTGCTGGCACCATCTGTGATTCACAGCCATTTCATGGCATGCTCATTGCAATGTGGGAGTATACTCAAGCTGGCAATTTTCTATGTAAAAAGGGGCTGCAATATGAGGGCTAATGCAGAACTTTGAGTCAGTTCAGCTGCCTAACAACAAATGGCATACCTAATTACTTGTTGTATCAGAAGAGAGTGGCTTCTGCCTTGTTCTCTGACTACGTTATATTAGATTATGCATCTTGAATGTTTTTAATCATCTAGGACAGAATAAGTTAATTGCCACACTTTAGAATATTAGTAAGGGATTTTTTATCTGAAAGTACCCCTCTGGATTTAGCCCTATTTCCTTCTGTATACTTCTCCCATTTGTGAACATTTAGTGCTCCTAGCATTATGACAGACTTCAGGTGAGAAGCTTTTTGAAGTCTTGAATGCTGTATTGGTGGTGTCCAACCTGAGTCTCTGGTGGTGTTCACTGAAAGCACTTCACTGAAACTATACTCAGCTTATTGATACGTGGCTTCATAGAATCACATCTGGGCAGTAGCTATGCAGTTCAACTAGTCTGCAAACAATTTTGCTTAAGCCATCGATGAGAAATCAGTTAAGGACTTCTGAGTTCCTGAGGTATGAGTAACATACAAGTGGTCCTTTGATATATGGAGGAGAACAGTTTCTAAATTTTCTGTTCTATAGCTTAGTGCATGATAACAGGTATCAAAACGTACCAAGTAATAGTTTTAGGACTAGTATTTACGATTTCAGAGACTTTTTATGGTATATGCTTAAAATGAGTATGAAAGGATAGAACTGGTAAGCTACTAAACATTTTGATCATTCTGTGCTGAATATTTAAGAATAATTTCCTTTTTACTCAATATGAGATATGCTAGTACAAAAAAAGTGATGAAGCTATACAACCCACACTGAAGCTGAATGATTTTGAATAAAGTACTTGGCAGTGATAATGGTTTTAGCTTTAGTGGGGGGTTACTAGCTACTTTTGTCACAGCTAGCTGAATGGCAACATAATTTTCAGTGAAACTATTGTAATTTATGTACTGAAGAATTCAAGATAAAAAATGCATATCTGTTTTTGACGGAAGGTCAAATAAAAAATGGCAAAAACATGAAGAGAGAGGAATACTTCAGAAGATGTGAGATATTATAGAAAATATAATGAGCTGAGATGGTTTTAGTTTTTCCATTTAATGTAAGCACTAACCAATTTGCTAAAGGAATTATCTAGTGTGTTTTCCTGAAAAGATGTACACAATTTGAAGTAATTTTTCTCTCTTTTTGAGATTGCGTAGCTACATTTGAGTTGAAAGTTCTATTCAAATGTACTTTAAGAATATTTTCCCGTATGTTTCTCTATTTTTCTTTTTTACTAACAAACAGTTTCTGTCCCTCTTTCATACATTCCAGTCACCGGAAACACGACGCCTGTGTCAAAGAGTTATTTCAAGACATTGGATTGTGTTTTATGACTGCATTATGTTTTTGCTGTTTTCCCCATTACATTTGCATCTCTCCCTTCCTCAGGATCAGTGACAATTGTCTTATTTATTACCCTGTTTGAGGAAAGTTCAGTCTTGTAAAGTTAATTCTGGTCCCTCTCCTCTCTTGTGCGGTCTTCACGCTGCACAGTCAGGTCAGGCTTTATTTTTATCCAGCTTTCTGAACTAGTTCACCCATCTTTTCTTAATTTATCCTTAAAATGGCAGTGTTCTCTTCCCGCCTTCTCCAAATAGATTTGTGAATACTTAATTGCCTTTGACCTAATATAGCAGCCCTTTGAGAAGCATGCTACATAAAGCTCAAGGTTCTAGAGCCTGCGGTAAAATGAAAGAAGTTTCAGGGTTGCTTATTTTATTTGTTTTTAAATTCAGTGTAAGTGAAATTCAATGCCATGAGCAGCCAAGCCTTCTGGCCAAGATAAATACAAGAAAACTAAGTGTGTGCATAAAATAGTTCATCAGATCCATCTGTAGGTGTATAAATGTGACGTGATTTTTGAGAGGATCAGCTTCCTTGAAGCATGAGTGTTCATCATAGGGATGAACTCCTCATGATGCAAAGGAGAGGAGTTAAATGATTAGCCATAAAAGCCAGAAAGATTACCCATAACGGGCAGAAAAGTGTGAGAGAAGGAAGACTTGGTCCTACTGGGAGATGAGATTTTTTTTGTTATTTTTTTTTTATTTTGGGGGCCCTCTGTTGTGTTGGAGGAATGCATGAGTTTGGCCTGACTTAAAAACCTTAAAATCACTGTAATACTTACCCTTGCTATTATACATGCAATTCGGAGGTTGCTGACATCAAGCTCACTCTTATTTTTCAGGCGCCTTTATGGAGACCAGTTGGGAAGTCTGATTTTTAGTGATGCAGTAGTTGGTACCTATATTAGTCCTGCAAAATTACTTTTCCATGTGGTTGGTTAACAGAAAACTGTTAACGGTTTTCCTATTTCTCTTCCTTTATTTCGCTGGCGATGATAATGTGGGCACATTATGTGCATAGTGAATTTTAAGCAGTGCCTGAATGTGAAAGATTTTGGAACTGAAACAGTTGGGGACAGGAGCACACATTACTGTTCCCTTCCAAGTGTTCTTGGAATAGCTGTCAAGGACAAAGCACAGCTCCTTCTGGTGTCTGGCTTCTGTGGGGAAGATTTAATTTCAAGCATTCAAGAGTATGCTGCTTTAGTGAACAGTTTGGATTTTTACTGATGGCATTATCATTTGGTATGCATAAGTGGGATGTTTTAAGTGGGATCACTGTTAAGTTTCCTTGCTGGCTCATGACCGGTTGTTGCTAAGAGATGTTCACACGTATTTGCTATGTGAGGGAGTTCATCTCTGTTATGTAGATTTTGATAGCACGATCCAGAAAATATGAATATGCTAATGATTGAGCAGTAAGCAGTACAGAGTGAGGAAAAAACCCATGAAGCTCAAAGCTCTGGATTTTTTAAAATAGACTTTATAATAATTTTGTGGTGTAATTGCAGCCATTTTCTCAAATGTTTCTATGATGCTCTGAAGCAGAGCTTTCCAAACAATGGGCGAGGTGACACCATGCAAATGGAATATCATTACTGCATGAGAAGACGGCATCCAGAATGTCTGCTTTTGTGAGCCTTTACCACTGGTGTGAACTGGGCCCTCACAACAAAGAATAGTTCCAGAATTGGCTAATACCTCCCTGTTTTGGTAGAAACTGTTGAATAGTTGCAGTGAAGGGTGTAGGGTAAGGGTGGGGCGTCTGTTGTATAGGGCACAATGTTCCTTAGTGGTAAAATCCATCTGAAACCCCACTACTTCATTGAGCATTGTCTGTTGATTTGCATGTTACTGTGTTTATTATCAGTGGGTAGAATTGCATGATGGTAGTATCTAACCAGAGAAAAAATAAGGATTACTGGAAAAGAAAAATACAGCTTAGAAACTCCAGCATTTTAAGGGTGTTTGAAATCAGAGGGGGATAAATAAGGTGGGGATATCCTTTCCATGTTTTTTACCTGGACGAAAAAAGAAAGATAAAACTCTAGTGGTGTTTTAAATGGGTAGAATTTGTTTACTTTTCTAACTTGAGACCTACACAGTGAATGTCATGCTGCTTATGTGAATATCAACATTTCTGCATCCCTATAAACAGATAACATTTTTCCGTGTTCCTCAATTCAACGATGAGTTGAAAGGGGTTATTTCAGTTGGAGCTACCCTTCTGGAAAGGTTTGTGTCAGTAATAGTTCTTCATAGTAATTATTTTAACATAATGAATAATGGTTTTACTTCTGATAGTTGAGGTATGTAAATATTGATGTCCAGAGAATTAAAGAAAGTTGTGCAACATTGACCTTGTCTAATTTATGCGTATCCTTTTTTCTAGCATTTTTTTCTGAGTCATCAAAATACCTTTCGTTTCTCCTTTTCGCTTTCATGCTGTTTTCATCAATATCAATGCATTCAATTCCAGCAGTCTAGTGAAGTACCGTGTTTTGTCTATTAGTTTCAGGTAGAGAAAACAACTGTTCCATTGAAGAAGCATTTTTCAGTTTCAAGCTTGTAAGACGTCATCACAAACTGTACAGATATTGTTCTAATTAAGAAAAATTACCCTGGCTGTGTGTCCTTAATTGTTCTCAGAATGTCAGATAATGAACAATTCAGTACGGGAATAAAAATAACTTTACATTTCGCTGGTTTGACTTTGAAGTAATCCTGAAGTACTTTGACTCTGGAAATGTTATAAGTGAAAAAGGTCACTGAGGAGCTAGTCAATGAATTATATGCAATAACTGCAGAAAGTAACAGGGGAAAGAAGATGATGTACTTAGCTAGGAAAGCATTCCAGCATAATTTAAAGGCTGGGAGTGTTTTTAAAAAGCCAATTAAGCTAGCTCTTTCTGGGCTAATTGTGCTGAAATTCCAAAAAGATTGAATGAAATTGACTTATTTTCTTTTGAAATTCTGTTAGAGAGGAATAGATTTTTGGCTGCTGAGTGGGCAGTTCTGCAATGCTTTACTGCTGCTTTCTGATAGGAATTGCACAATAACATTTTGACTTTGTTTAGACTAACCGTAACAGTGATACAGAAAAACACCTGAAGTACTACTATTTTTTTCCATTGGACTCAGATTTAACAATCAGTTTGTTTTGTTCTGGAAGGTGGTTGTCTCCTGCAGGTGAGCTGTATGTTGGACAATATACACTTGATGTGGTCTTGTATCTAGGGTAGCATAGGTAATTTGGCTTTTACCTAGTCGGTTAACAATAAGTACGCAGATCCTTGTGAGCAGAGCTGGAACGGGGGAAGTGTGAATTTCAGTCCTGGGATCCTGTGGAAATAACCATGGTATGCTCTCTTAAACTTATTGTAAGATAATAGTGCACTGAGAATGAAGGAGCCTTTCCTCTACTTAAGTCAGTCATTGATTCTAATCTTGTGGAGGGTCTTCAAAATGTCTGCTGTAGTTCTGTGTCGTGCCTTAACCCCAGCTGGCAACTAAGCACCACACAGCTGCTCGCTCACTCTCTGTGATAGGATGGGGGGGAGAATCAGAGGAGTGCAAGTGAGAAAACTTGTGGGCTAAGATAAAGACAATTTAATAGTTTAAGTGAAAGCCACATACACCAGCAAAGCAAAACAAGGAATTCATTCACTGCTTCCCACTGGTGGGCAAGTCATCAGCCATATCCAGGAAAACAGGGTTCCATCACACCTTAACAGTTCCTTGGAAAGGCAAAATGCCATCCGTCTGAACATGTCCCCCTTCCTCTTCCTCTCCTCATTTTTTTTTATTGCTGAGCATGACATTGTATGGTACAGAATACAATCTCAAGAAGAGAAGGCTCTGGGAAGACTTTATAGCAGCCTTCCAGTATCTGAAGGGGGCCTACAAGAAATCTGGAGAAGAGCTTTTTGCAAGGGCATATAGTGATAGGATGAGAGGCAATGGCTTCGAACTTGAAGAGGAAATTAGGGAATTAGATAGGTATTAGGAAGAAATATTTCACTATTAGGGTGTTGAGGCACTGGAACAGACTGCCTGGAGGAGTTGTGGGTGCTCAAACCTCAATGTGTTCAAGGCCAGGCCAGATGAGGTTTTGAGCAAGCTGTTGTAATGAGAAGTGTCCCTGGCCATGGTAGGGGGGTTGGAACTCCATGATTAAGGTCCTTTCCAATCTAAACCATTCTGTGGGTATCCCTTTGGTTATCTGGGCTCAGCTGCCCTGGCTGTGTCCCCTCCTAACTTCTTGTGCACCCTCAGCCAACGTGTTGGCAGGTCGGTTGAGGAGCAGAAAATAACTACAAGATGCATTTAATCTAAATCTTAAATCACCACTTACAGGCTTAATAATGTTACGGTAAAAGATGAGTTTATGTCAACATGGGAATGTCTTGTGTTGGAAGGTCCATGGACCAGCCTTATTCTTGTATTTGTGCTTTGAGGTGCCTTGCTATGCACGCTCGCAGCTATTCTGTTCTTGTAATTGGTTGCCTGTTCCACTTCCCCTCGCCTCTCCCTTTTCAGCCATGCTGTTAGAACCAACTGTCCAAAGCTAGTCCATGGCTGTAACCATCCATCACCAGGAGTAAATTATACACTTGATAATTTCAATTCTAAATCAACAGTGTTTGTATCTTCCTGAAAACTAGTTTTGAGTCGTCATATCTTTTTGCTGAAAATGTTACGAATGTGCCCTTTGAAAAATTACATCAAATATGTCTCCTGATTCTCTGTATCACCAAGGCTTCTTGTGTTTTTTTTTTTTTTTATTTATTTTTTTATTCTTATTTTTATTTTTTCTTTTCTTTCCCCCTCCTCCTTTAAACAGATCAAAGGCATTAAAAGCAGCTTATGGCATTAGACACATTTAAGCTACTTTAGCGCCTTAGATAATTTTACGTTCCTCTTACTTCCCTTGTTCCATAAAACAAAACACTCTTCTGACCCCAAAGCCAAGAGCACAGTATGGAATTGAAAAATGAGGGTGTATGCTAATAGATATAAAAATTAGGACAAAATCCTTTCTGGGCTTTTTCAGTATCTTATCCTTTTCCTGAAGAGCATGCACCTTGGTCTTACATTTATTTGGTCTGTGTTTTAGCGGCAATTTAAGACTTGGAAAAACAATACTAAGTAATACTGAATAATATTAGTAAACAATAATTTATTAAATTGATTGGATATTTTTTAAAAAAATGCTTAAGGTTTCATAAAGCAGTCTTCTGCATAAAGTTGGTTTGGAAAATAAAACAATTATTGTTTGGCGGTTATGTATGAAATCATGTAAAGGAAGTATGTACATATTTTGTAGAAAATTATTTTGTACTCACTTGATTAATGAATGGAGTATCTGTCTTCTTTCTAAAGCTAAAAAAGGAACTTAAATAGAGGGAAATTTCAGCTTCAGAATTTGGGGAATAATTGTAGACGCTATTGAATTTTTGCCAATAGTGGAAAACTTCTATGTGGGTCTACCTATCTAACAGAATCACATTAATTGGAAAGGGCAGAATTAAAGACGGAGGGGACCAAGGTGCTACTGAAATGAGACAAAAAGAAGAAATCAGTTGTGAATGTTATATGTTATTATCAGTTGTTTTTTTTGAGGAGTGGGGTGGCATCAGGGGGATATTTAGCTAGAGAAGTTATAGAAGGAAGTGTAAAACTTCAGGTAGCCCTAAGTTTTGCTGTATTAACTGCCATTACTGTGGGACTGAATTTCAGCCAGGAGCGAGAAGGGACTCTGCAGCCAGGACTATATGAACCTTCCAAGAATTCTCTGTAGTTTTGCATGGCAGTTGAAAAATAGCGAGAACTATTTATAGCATTCTGAGGTCTGGAGATAATATTCAGGCCCTGCTCAACTAAAGATACAAATCCTACTAGATTAAAATTGTAGCAGCAATTAATTTCATATTCTTAGACCGCGAGGAAGAAGGAATAGGTATTTGAGGGCACAAAGTAGAAACACCTAATTGTTTAATTATCTTGCTATATCCTCTTGAGGCTCTCTCAAAATAAAAAAGGTGGAATGTAAGTCATTGTGCATTGTGACTCTCATGCAATTTTACATCACGTGAAATCCTTACAAAGAAAGCTATTTCCCTGTTGTGTTAAAACTTTCTGAGGACATGTTACCTGGCCATTTCTGTCTTCAAAGCATTGTATAAATGGAGAATTTATGCTTGCTTACCAAGAATTTATTCTCTTTTAGTTCAACCAGGTCAATCTGTTTTACAAAATAAAACAAACAAACAAAAAAAAGCCAAGTAAACAAATACTGTCTTGACTACTAAGAAGCAGAAGTTTACTGAAGGACATCATGGCAGACTGGAGTAGAATTCAGAAATTCTTGATGTGTGGCTGCATGTTCGTTTGTCTCTTCCACTCAAATTAAACAATGATGTAGAAAAACATTATTTGTATTTTATTCTTCATGAATTAAAAGGGTTTTCAGATCTTATAAATCTGCAGTGTTGTTCTAACCAAAGCCTGAACTGACCTGAACAGCCGTTAGGATTTAGATCATGTTCTTCCATCTGTGACTGACATTCAAATTAGAGGTTCCAAAACTAAGGTAAATTGCACATAGCATGTATAATTTAGTCATCACTAGAAGGCAATAGAGGAGTATTTAAGTGCTGAAAAAGTAATGTAGTCTGCTTAAAGCAAAAATAAAATTCTAATTTTGTCTAGAATGCTATTCGACACTTTTCAGCCTTTGGTCTGACTGTTACATGAATCCTAAAATTCATAAAGCATTGTTTATGTGGTGTGGTGAAATATGTATAGGCTGCCACGTTCAAGTTTTCATATTAATACAGGCAAAAATACTTTTCTGGAGAACTGTACACAGCTGCAAAAACTGAGTGTTCTTAATTTCTGTCTGAGAAGACTTGTAGTTCCAGTTCTATACTCGCCAAGTTCTATAGCCCACTGAGTAATTAAAAGTGATTTTCTTATTGAATAACAGGAAGACCTTACTGTCATTTAGTGGCATTTGGAATGCCTCTGTGTTAATGCATTTCTGGTTTTACTGCTTTCTAGAAGGTGAGGGCACTGTAAAGTACAGCAGCCGTACTGCTGTTGGGATGTGAGCTGATTTGCTGCAAATGAGCAACTTTTCGATTTTTATTATGAATGAATGGATTAAAAGACAGTGAGTTTGAGATAATAGCTTCAAAAAAATCATCAAGGAAGATTACTGTGCAAAGTCCACAAGAATCAGGGCCAATAAGTGAATGGTGAAATTAGTCACTGAACTCTTAAGTGGCTTAGAAGTCCAATAATGGCTAGTCTGTTTAGCAGACTGATGGCATCTCTAACGAAGCATCAGCAAATGGCTCCTGTTCCCCTCCTTCCATTATCCTCAGTATGTGCATCAGGAAGGTTTCTGACCTCCAGGTACAGCAATGCTCCCATTTTGGTTTCAGATATAGAAATACTATGATTTTGAACTCCATGTTATGTCACAGCCAAATAAATAAGTGATCCGTGGAAAACTGGTATTTCTGATCAGACAGTTCGGTCTGATCAGAATGGAAAGCAACAGCGGTTTCTAAGGTAGAAAATGCACATTGATATTTATGTTGATAGCAAATCTCTCATCTCTTTAATATATCTGGATTCAAGGAAAATTTGCAACTTTTATCCATCTTGTCTGTCTCTTCTCTACTGTGATTTGTGTGCTAGATCCATAGGTGAAACTACTGCAATAGTGTCTAACTTGTGTCTTTAAGGATTGACATAATAATACCAGGCAACTAAGTATTGATATTATGAAACTTTGCCTTTTATTTCTAATTGGGACAAGAACAGAACTCCTGCCATAAATTACTAGATTCCTTGGCTGGTGGTTTACTTTGTTTTCTGTGGTCATTTTTGACCTGAGAGTGTCTGCAGCAACATTTTCCAGTTCTGTGTGTTTTGGCACTTCCAAGGAACACAGATGGATTTCTCCCGAAAGGACTGATGTAACCTACTTGGAAAAAAAAACAAAACCCGAAGTAATGATGGACTGTGTTTTTCATCACATCTCATCTATCCTTTCATTGTGACCCAAATGTGACTAAGGCTGTGGTACCAGTGTAACAGTGCCAGTGCAGGGAAGAGCCTTTCTGAGAAGGATGAACTACTGCATGGTTGTGCAAACACACTCCTTAGTATGTAATGGAAGATTTCAAACTTCAGTTAATACCACATCCAAGTGCTGACTCAATGAAAGGGATCTTCTGTCTCAATCCCATAAGGCTGGTTTTGACCTCTTTTAAGTGTTTCTCTAACGATTCAACTGTTTAATCTTTTGTGGTCTGAAGTTTGTTGGGCTTTTTTTGGTTTTGTTTTTGTTGGTTTTTTTTCACCCTGGATTGAGTAGACAGGGGCTGTGTTGTTCCTGTCTGAGCACATTATTTCAGTGCTAAATTTATCTAGTGTCTCCAGAAATAGTGACATCTTGCAAACCCTGTTTGATACTGTATTATGGAAGAATTTTTAATTCTTCCAGTGACCCAGACCATAATAACTCATTTACTGCTATTTTGAGGATACCGTCTACTACAGAGACTTTTTTGTATCTGCTTTTCTCTACTTCTCACTTCTTCCATAGCAATTACTTGGTATCTGGCAACTTGCTCAGGAACTACTGACTTGAGAGCCTCCATGGTGGTCTTTCTTGTCATTTTAATGGCACTAGCAGCAAAAGCAATTACAGATTTCTGTCTGTAGAATATCCTTGAACTCTAGTTTCCTTATTCCCTGTCTCAATTTCAGCTAAGATCCCACTTCTAGTGCATTTTCAACCTATTTTACCATGTTTCTTTCTCTAAGGTTTAATGTCCTGCAGATACAGGCTTGCTTTAGTGAGAAAGTGAACAGTGGTCTCAGATAGCTATTTGTATGAAAGTTGGCAGTGTGATTTCTGAGTTTGTTAGAGGATATTTGGGGTTGATCCTCACAGTAACACTGGACATAAAAACCATGCTGGAGAATGAGTTTGTTGTCCTTCAGCTGCCTTTTATTTCGGAGACATCTGTCACATGCGGGACATTAAAAATAACCTAGCGGTTAATAGCCATCTCAAAATAACAGCCAGTGAAGTATTTAGAGAAAAGGAAATGAGAACTAAAATTATATTGCTGAAAAGGGTCACTTAATTACCAATTTATTTTAACTTTGGGAATGATTTCTGCTTGGCTGCTTTAATTTGCCTTGTGTTAACCTATATCTGTTTCAGGCAGAAGGCAGTATGTCTAACTCTGAGTGTACATTATCAGAGTTATATCTAGCTGTCTGCAGAGAACCATAGCCCTGCAAAATGTTGATCATGTTCTAGTGTGCCATGAGGCACAACTTTTTATTACTTACTACATTTTTAAATGCCATCATAGAATGTTTCTTATATACTACTGTAATTTTTTTTATGTGCTTATTGTATTTCTGCAAATCATGGTAAACTTGAATATTTACTGTGAGCCAACGTTGTTCTGTGTAATAAAAGAACTGTAAAGTAGAAATCTGGTTGAAAATCCAGTCTCTGGTGTTTAAATGATAGCATGCATGTTTGCTTGAAAATACCAATAGAAAAAACCCCACAATTTAGAAATAATTAAGTCAATTTACCCACACTTGAATAGCCTTCCATCAGAAAACAAAGTTGGCAAGGTTCAGCTTCAGTTTCTTGCAGGACCTACACAGGCTGCAGTTCCTGGTGTAACTAGCAGCACTGTAGCTATAGCTGCATTTACATCTGTGTTTTTTTGAAGTGTTTCCTATGCCTGGGGAAAGAGATGCTAAAACGTATCCAGAATTAAAATTCAGTGACCTGTTTGTTCCACTCCGTAGCTAATTCTCTAGGGTTGTGAAGGTTGCCATCCTTGCATTTGTTTTGTCTATCTCTTACATAAACTTGAAACACCTTGAAAAAACACATTACATGAATTTCAGTGAGAAGCAGAGGTAGAAAACATTTAAATATTTCTCATCTGTGTGGGTTTTGGCTTTTTTTATTTTTATTTTTTATTTAGATATAATATAAATGCTACTGCAGGTGTGTGTGAAAATACATCGTATGCTGGTCAGGATAAATGTTCTGAGGTGCTAACTGGAAACTACACTCTTCCTATACTTCTGCTTGGAGCTGAAGGATTGTCAGAATACTAAAATTCAGGTCATGGTCATGTTTAAATACTTGACTGGAATCTTCAATTTAACTCATTCTTTTTTTACTTCTTGGGTCATTTACCGGTTGTATGGATCATGCACTGATTGATCCTTTTGCATTATTAGTTATGAGGGTTGAAGACACCAAGTCTTTTGCTAAAACAAAAAATTGAAGTTTTCAGTAGTGTGAATGGTAATGTGATCCTTCTCCCACCCATAACTCTTTCATTTTCTGTCACATCTGACTTGGACTGATTTAAAAAAAAAAAAAAAAAGGCCACTATTGATGGACAGTATCCATTACTTGCTAAGTGCAAAGAACGCAGCCAGCCATGCTCTGTGTCCTACCTTGTCCCTACAAAATTAATCAGTGTCATCAAAGGTCACTTATACCTATTGGGTTACTGTCTGCTTGTAAACGCGTTCAAAGAAATAGTTGTTAAAGTTTCCACTTGCATTTGATAGTATTTGAGGGTAAGATTTAGTGCAGTTATTTATTATGAATGCTGTCTACTGGTCATTTGCTATGGAGACTAATGGAATGTGAATGTGACTTAGGAAATTGCTTGCTGCTGTCATAAGACATAATTAACTTGCAGGATGAGGCAAGATAAGACCAACAAGCCTGCTTAGCCAACAGGAAGTCAAAGACATGCTCTATGCCTCTGCACTTCAGTCTTCAAATGTCCTGCACTTACTTAAATGACTTGTGATTTGTTGTGGAAGGTGTCTGACTTAGCACTAAAAGGAATGGTTCCTGTTTAATTACAAAAATGTATGTTGCAAAAAGAAATGCAATGTGAGCTATCCTTTGTGAGACGATGTGGCCGTGCATGCCAAACCGTACTGCAGAAACCTCCTGAGGCTCTGTGAAGATCATTACGCTTCTGCATTCCTCTGGTTCTTGGCCTTTCCACTGAGGTTTACAGCAAAAGTGCATATTGTTCTCCATGGCCTAGACTGATTAGCTATGGAGATTTATTAAATATCTCAAGTTACTAAATAGGTAACAGATGATGCTAACTTGATCCACACTGACTGAAAGGTTACAGTCTCTACCTGTTTCTAGTGTGTCCTTCAAGTGACTCGTCTTCAGCCTGTTATAGAAGTTACGGAGAAACCACATCTCTAAACTTAAAAGCAGTCACATCCAGAAGTTTCTCTATTCCTTTCCCCATCTCTTATAATTTTAAATGTTTTCTGAATCCCTAGGGTTTTGATGAGGTTTCTGTCCTATGGTCTTTGTCTTTTATTTGCTAAACTTTGAAGTCACTCGTCAGTTTTGGAAGCTTCATCTGTTTTTCAGGGAGTTTGAGTAAAGGAGAGAATATCATTCTTAACTTGTAAAAATAGAATTATTTTGAAGAAATAAGTAGTAGGGAGATCAGCTGAGATATCTTCAAAATGTGTACTTATTTTAATTGTACTTCATGTTTTTTTTTAATGCACTGTATTTCAGCATGTTAGTTTTAAGACGTGAAGATCAGTGTTGAGGTTATGGAGTTTTGTCATACAGTAATATTTTCTCTTCCTGAATTTATTTTCTGTAAAAGAGTAAAATTATTTTTTGTCGCTGTGTAATTTAAAGATTTAAGTCTGGGATTGATACTTGTGGAGTAATTGGGGATTATTCAGTATCACTAATACTGCTTTGATGCTTCTGTTAGGCATCAAAAATCCATGTGCTGCCATGCCTAGTATATAGCTGGGGGGGAGGCAAGAATAACCGCTCAGAGTGGACTGGGGCTTCCTAGGTGCGTTCGGGGAGGGGTGGCACATTAACCATGTTTGGTACACTTCTCTGTCAGTATTATCGTTGTTGTTTTCCTCTTTCCTTTGTTGTTCTGTTAAACTGCCTTTATCTCAGCCCAAGAGTTTTGCCTTTATCTTCCCACTTTCCCCCCATCCTGCTGTTGGGGTATTTGAACCAAGAAGATCATGTGGTTCTTTGCTGCCAGACAGAGTTCTTCCCTGACAGAAGTTCTTGGTGTAGAGTTGCCCCATTCAGCAGACAAAACCCATCCCAACAATAAGCAAAGTCCAGCAGTTGTGTGGAAGCAGAATAGAGCAGAGAAGACCCTATCTGAACTGTCCTCATCACAGCAGCAGAAAAACTGCTTGTCTCCAATAGAATTTTACTGTGTTGACATCAGTTAGGGGATTAGGAACGCTTTCCCTCTTTTTTTCTTTTATTTTCTTTTTATTAATAGAAGTTCTGCCTGCACTTTTGTCAAGGCAGATCCTTACTTATATCTCAGTTTGCCAATGGGTTCCTTGGGGAAGAGTGTCTGAATAACAGGTCCACAGATCACTTGGAGTATAAACTCTGAGGGTAGCTGCCTCCAGATTTCTTTGACTGTGCACCCCACCAGTAATAAAGTTTCTGAGCATGTGTCCACGATATATACCTATTTATTTATAAACTATATACATGTACTACTGAAGTTGTAATATTTCTTTCCTGCACTCCAGTGTATTCTCTTGCACACCTTGCTTTGGAGTCCACTGAGGTACAGTGTTAGATGTCCAACGCTTCTTCATGGAAATCCCTAAAAAGGCAGGTTTATCACAGTGAATGTGTGACTGACTAGAGAAACAGGTAGTTTTGACTTAGTTTTGGAAGAGTTTTTTTGACTAATTTTTCAGCTCTGGTTATCTTTAATATTATGGAAAAATTAGTTTCGTGACTAGGAGTTGGGTTTATGCCTGGAAATATTTGAAAATTAATTGGTATCTCTGTGTATCACTACAGATCACAACCTGGCTAGGAAGCAGAGAAGCAAAACCAGAAGGGAGTGTAAGATAAGGATTATAATGAAACTCAGTCAAATTCCTTTTAACAGTTCACATATCTCCTAATTTATTTGGACATATGTATTAAAAGTCATTTATATTAAGTGGCTTAAATAGGGGCAGGATAAATGCTTGATTATAGTGACATGGGATTGCACATAGCTTTTGCTCTTAGCACTCTTGGAGATATATCACTAATGTTCCTTGACTTTATCTATTTGATGCCTTTTCTATTATTATAGTAATTGAAGAATAACAGTTCAGACAGATTGAATCTGTTAGTTAAACAAAAGGAGAGGGCAGAAACTCCAGCAATGTATGTCACAGATCAGCCCTTTTTAGTGTCGTTACACATAGACTAAGTCAATGCAGGGAAAAAATCAGTTTATAAACTGGATGTTCCTCCCATATTGCACGAGACTTGAAGACTAGACTTTCAGATCTTGAGGCTCTATAAACCTAATACTGCTGCAGAAATGGAACTGAAAATGTGTATCAAAGCTAGACACTGATTGTATGTCCTAAGATCTTGGTATGAAGCATTACTCAGATACAATTCTTCTCCCGTAATCTGTTACTTATTTGTTGGTCAAAATATACCGTCTCTGTTCAGGGCTTTCAGAAACAGGATAGCATCGTATGGACCAGATTCGCTCAGCCCAGATGCCACCTAATGCCACCTAAGTCCTTTTGTCTAATGTTTCCTACTGGCTTCATGCCTTTGGGAGCCCCGAGCCAACCAATAAGAACCAACAGGCATGAGGCCTATTGTGGAATTATATGGGATTAAAACTGTGTAAATCTGAGCCATCGCAATGCTCTTCTGTTTTTTCTGGATGTACTGGTGTCAGCCTTGTCTGACACTGATATGCAAACCACAGACTGTACTGTCCCAGTGAAAATGCTGTCGAGTCTTACAGTGTCATTTCTACCACCATTCCAAGGCTTAACTGCTCCATCAGCACCTGAGGATGTTTTTCAACTTCCCACCTGGGTACTTTCAAGGGATGCAGGCAGTGTTAGGAAGGATGTGATTTAGATGTACGTCTAGCTGTTGAAATATTATATGCAGAAATAATCTGTGTATAGCAGACTGTAAGATTCCTTTACATTATCTGTTGGTAAAAAAATATAATTATTTTACCTTACTCTGTGATACCATTCTTGAGTTTCAGAGAAATAAATTACCAGATAGGTCTTCCTTCATATTTGTTGTAAGGTGCAAGAAACTTGCAGGAATAGCCGAAATGTGAATGTGTTTGTTTTGCCTTTTTTGTTTTCTGTTGTTGAATTTTTCTTTTTTGGGGCAGTATTGTTTTTTTTGTTTTTAGGGGCCTTGTTTTTTTTTTTTTTTTTTGTTGCTATGTTGATGACAGAAAAATACCATCAATCCTGTATTTTAAATATAAGGATGTCTTGGTATACATTGTGCTTTAGTCTGGGATATAATTTTTGCAATTTTTCTTCTGTGGATGCTGACCTGAGTGAATTTGAACATTCTTTTCAAAATTCTTTCTTCTAGGTGTATGTTTACTGATATTTAGTGATAAGATGTTCCTCAAGTATTCTCATGACTTGAAGCAAATTCATTGAAGACTAATAATTTTTAAAAGAATGTGCATTTGTCTAATCTGATGTTTTAAGACTTTCTAATGACCATCACAGAGACTTGTTTGCTTCATAGATGTGCAGATTTCCAAAGGATGCTTGAGTACAGTGGTTCACACAAGGAAAACATTTTTCCCTTTTGAGTCCCAGGAAGTGGCAACCTCTTATTCATTCTGT
>VXBW01007377.1:1229760-1440579 GCA_013400375.1 Thinocorus orbignyianus | reverse complement strand
CCATTTTCCCTTAGCCCAAGAGGTATAAATTGTTTGATTATTTAGCTTTCTTCTGGACTAAAGAAGATAGAAAAAGCAGTTGCTAGTTTAGTGAGAAGACTATGAAGAGTTAAATGCCATTAACAGCACAGGCCGATGAACTACTATTTTTCTCCCTATTAATTACTAAATTGAATCCAGAAGTGTATGAACTTGAGACATTAGTGGATCCTCTCATTAGCTGTGTGATAAATTGAGATGGACTGAAGAAAATGATTGTGTTAATGTACCTACTTGTAAAGCAGTTAGCAGCTACTTTGTATTCTGACAAGAATTTCTGGAGAAATAGAGACAGGGAGCCCCATCCAAGGCAGGGAGCAATGTTTGAAGACCTGTCTGGATGAAGTCCAAAGCAACCTGTTCTGAATTCAGTATTGTCCCTGTTTTGAGCTGGAGTTTGGGCGGGGTGACCTTCTGAGGTCCCTGCCAGTCTGAATGATTCTATGAAACATTTTGGGAGAACTACTATTTAAAAGTTATTTCTGATGCATCATTTACACAGCATTAAATTTAAAATAAAATAAAATGTAAGTCTCTGCTGACTACCTGAATTAAAACAGACAACAATATTCAAGAAAAGAAATTTGTCTGAGTTGAGGGACTATTTGCCTTTTTTTTTTTTTATCCATAGATATTCCATCAAGTAGAGTTTGCAGCACACTATATTAACTTAGTTGTAATAAATTACAGCAGAGTTGGCCTTGTAGTAGAGATTTGGTTGATAGGGCTACCGGGAGTCTCAAACTATGTGGCAGGAGCCCTTAGTTCTGGTGTGGTCTGTGTGGCCATGACTGTGTTGGGAACAAACGCTGCAGGACTTTTGAGAAGATAAACAGCTGAAGCAGTAGAACACAAAGTAATTAACTTGTAGAAGACAAGTTAGAATCTTGTTTTGAGAATGTTGAGAAAAAGCAAGGTAGTTTTCCGTAATGTTTAGTCTTGATGGAATACACATTTCATGCAAAACATGTCAGATGAAAAATGTCTGTAAAAAGGGAATCTTTTGATTTTGTAGGACTTCTTTGGTAGGATTCTAGGTAAAAGAATGATTTTTTGCATCTGGAATAGATGCTCAAAATTAAAACTAGCCATACTATTAAGAAAGTTTGGTGCCTAGATTCTGTTTTGGTTCTAATAAGAATACAGCATGGGCTTACTAGTTTGAGAATATTCCTGCTTGAAGTGAAGCTTTGTGACTATTTTGATATTCAGTATTTTAAAGTAGCTGATAATTCTTTTTCGCCAGTGCTTGGGCCCTTCAGTCTGGCTGATGGCAAGGAAACAGGGAAGGCATAGGAGAAGCGAGTGAAAGGGCTATTATATTGCAGATCATTATGTTATGAAAAATTTAACTGGCTTATCAAAAATTCAATTCAGTCTGATGAATGAACTGTGCAAATCTAAAATAAATTCTTTGCTTTGATTAAATAAAATGGAGGGACTTAAAAATTCATTCCAGTACTGTAGAAGAAAGTGCTTCTGGATTGTCAGAATAACCTCAGAGTACTCGGTCTTTCAGATATAAGTGTATGGAGGGACGTGCTTGTTCTTCCTTTCTTAGATCAGATCCATCTGAATTAGAACTGAAACTGTCAGTAGAGGTCATTGTTACTATTCTTTTTTTCCAGCATAGTATTCCAAAAGCTGTATGAAACATGTTTAAATTACATTAGTTGGGGAGAGGGTATTACATACAACTTAAAAATATTTTAGTTTTAGAAAATGTGGGACTGAATTATTCAATACTTTTAAATTCAAGGACCCATGATGCAGTTGTTTCATGTACTGCTGCATGTGTGTTTACTGTTGCATTAGCAGCCTGCTTGTTTAACTGGAGTTAATTTTGTGTTAGTGTTTCATTAATAGCTGTGTTAAGTGCATAGTGAAACCTTTAAAGCTTACTAGTGACATGGAAAGATAAAACTGATTATACATACCCTTTAAAAGGATCAATGCTTTATAATGAATTTAAATGGTTAAATATAGATATTTCAAAAGTGTAATGTTTCATCATTAATTTCAATCTAGCAGATAGATGTTCAAAGAATATACATAACCTGTTGTATGTTTTTGACATGACTTGTGTAGAGTGATTTGATACCGTCCACTGAGTCATAGTATATGAGCTTCCATATTAAAGCCAGTAGAATCACAACTGTCTCTGTTCGTGTTCTCCACAAGCAGTCACTAATATGGGAGAAAGTAGAAATGTTCTCTCTCGCTCTGTCTTTATATATTTTTCATAGGCTAAGGTGCATTTGAAAACTGCTGAGAGCTAAACATAGCTTACCCATAGGCTTATTAGATAACTGTTCTGCAGATAATATGAAGAAAGTAGTGCTGGCTTTTTGGTATGGACATGAATTGGGAACAGGACTGATATGTTGCCTGGCATTTTTAATCACTATGAAATTACTTACCTCATAGAAAGGATAGGAAGCAAATATCTAAGAGATCAAGTTATAGTAACGTGCACAATTGCTTTAAAAGGAGATAAATAGATATGAAAATATACATACAAATATTTATAAAATATAAATTACATGTTTCGTATAAATATATATGTTTATATAAAAATGATAAAATAACACATCATATCAAGCTAGTAATATTTTAAGAGGAGAAGGTGAGGCTGACCATTGAAAGAAGAGGAAACTTTGGGCTTTTTGAAGCAGCACAGCTGTACCTTTTCCTACTGCTTGGGCCGGTGGTGAATTTGTCAGATACATTGAGTTATCAATTCTATCCCCTTAGTAGTTAACTGAAATTATTTTGTGTTCTTTTTTTGCCTTTTTTTTTTTTTTTTTTGAGGGAGATCACAAAGAAGCAGAACAAAGCTTTTGCAGTCCTGGAAATATTGGCATCTCTGTCCATTCTTTTTTTCCTGTTACAGAAATAAGAATTTCTGAATATTCATTCTTTCTAATAGGAAAAGCAGAGAAGAGAAAACACTTGTAGTGCTACATGGCCTTTGCATGCTGAACTGCAAAGCAGACTTGATATTTTATTTTTTTTTAGTGGCCTTGGGTTCTGGTCTCCTCAGGAGGTTGAAGCCTATTAATTGCCCATTTACTAAGCTCTGTGGTGCACTCCAGTTGATAGCAGCAAGTTCAGTATTCTAGATGGTCCCATTTAGTCATGCTATCAGCAGAACTCATATTTTGTCGTCCATGGTAGCAAATGAGTTTCCTGCATTGCTACAGGGAACCCTGACATCCTGAAGTAATCTCTGGATTATTAATATGCTACTGTGCTCAGGGGACAAAATTAATTTAATCAATAAATCACTGTAGATAACAGTAATGCTGGGGCAGAAGAAAAATGTACATCAGCACTTGGAGAGGGATAACAATCAGGCCTTACAGAGGAAAAGCTCAGTCCTGGTAAATAGCAATGTCTGGGGAATGAAATGAGATCGAAAAGGTGAATTGCCATTGCCTTCAGTCTGCAGCAAGGGTTTAGGATTATGGAGCAGACAAGCATTGGAAATCTAATGAGAAAAAGCCTTTGCTGGATGAAAAATGCTGATGACAACGGATGACTTTAGAAATACCAGTCAAGTTACTTTTCTTTGGAGTCATAATATACATTACTTTTCGATGTATTGCTGTATCTCTTGATGTGTGGCTAAATTAATGATTTAAAAAAAAAAAAGTAACAATGTCTTCTATGGATTGCAGTAATTACAATATATGTGTATAGTGTACCAGATTTGGGTGACACAAACTGGCTTTTCTGCTGAAAGTTGCTGGCAATAAGCTCTTGGAGTACCTTCTTCAATACCTTTGATCTAGTTCCAAGAGACCTTTCTGTACAACACAAAGTGTATTTATCCTTTAACCTGATGAGCCATCTGCATGGCAGAAGACGGATTTTGCACTAACAGAGTATTGGTGTTTAGAAAGAGTAAGTCCATACTACTGATTTCACAGTCTGACCTGGGATACCCTTTGCCTAATCTTGACCTTCCACTCAAAACAACAATCATGCTATATTTGGCAACGAAAATAATGAACTTTATAGGTAATTATGTTACGATTTTTTTGTTCCTGCCTGTATTCTTCATTCACCTCTAAAACTCCATGCCTTTAAGAGACATCACTGGATGTTTTAGTCTTAATATGCTGGTTCTGGACACTTTGGCAACCTGTAGGATCTGTTTAAGTTTCTCAGAGGTGATACTGTCATTATTTAACTCCAAACCACACAACTGCTTGCTCGCTCTCTTCAATTGAGATCTGGGGAAAGAATCAGAAGAGTACAAGTGAGGTAAAACTCATGCATTGAGATAACGACAATTTCATGGGTAAAGCGAAAGCCGTGCACGTGAGCAAAGCAAAGCAAGGAATTCATTCACTGCTTCCCATTGGCAGGCAGGTGTTCAGCCGTCTCCAGGAAAGCAGGGCTCCATCATGTGTAATGGTTGCTTGGGAAGACAAATGCCATAACTCAGAGTATTGCCTCACTTTGTATTTCTTTCCCCAGCCTTATATACTGGGCATGCCGTCATATGGTATGGAATATCCCTTCAGTCAGTTGGGGTCAGCTGTCCAGGCTCTCTCCTCCCACCTTCTTGTGCTCTCCCGACATTCTCGCTGGCAGGGGAGCATATGAAGAGCACAAAAGGCCTTGAGAGCTTAGCAATAAAAAACCCACCGGAGGGCTATCAGCAGCTGCTAGCAAGAATCAGCTCCATCCCAGCTGAAACCATAATGGAGCCTCAGGATGTCTTTAGCAGAGAGCCTTGTAGAGTTTAGTATATCATGGGTAGGAACTATTAAAAAATGATCAAATGAATCAAAGACTTAAGACATTTTAAAAGTCAGTATTTGTATGAGATAACTGAGAACATAAATACTACAGATCAAATACTGTTTGATAACAACTTCAGTAGTTTGAGGGTATCATGCTTTCCAGTCTACGTGTCCACATACACAGAAGTTATTTGAATTCTGATTTTAGCAGAATAATTCGAGTTCTGTCCCTTGCCAGAGAAAAATTACTCTAACGTGAGATGAGTTATTGTGCTTGCCAGCAGCTTGCTTCCCCCCCTATCTAAAGACATAATTTGAGACTTCTGATCTAAATTGAATCCTTAATAGCTTGTCACACTTGCTATAAATATATCTCCTTAAAGGCCAGCTAATATAATTATTTTAATTAGGAAATAGTTTTAGTATGATTGCACTCCCTTGTTCTATTAATTGCTCATCACTGGCAGAACTGACTCCATTTTTCCATAGTCCTTAATGTTATCACTTTCCTGCTTCTCTCTTCCTCTCCATCTACATGAGCTGCCTTCTCAGAAGTTGCAGGCAAATCAAAGTGGTGGAACTTCTTGCTGTGTTGGCTGCATCAATGACTTTTTTTTTTTCTTTTTTTCTTTTCCACTTCAAGTCACAGCAGTGGGTTTTCAGCTGCTGTTTTCTTTCTTACCAGCTTCTTGCTCAGTCATTCTCTCCTGTGTTTCTAATTTTGGTTTCAAAATGGACAAGCAAAATAAACTTCCTTCCCTTGCCCCGAACTTGTGTGTTACTTTTCTCAGGTGGGGCTATCTCACCTGTCTTCCCTTTATAATTCTTGGTCATCTCAGGAGAGGCCACAGGATGGGCTGTTATTCACCCCTTGCTTCGAAAGCTATGTCTAAAACTCAACAGCTGATTTGTACAGTATCTTTTGTTCACAGTGTACTATTTCCTTGTGTACTGTCAAACTATATTCAAACAAAATATATCTCATCTAAATGGGTGGCATGCTGCCTGGAACTTCTGTCTGTGTTATAGAAGTGGCAGCAGCATAGTTGCTACAGGCTGAGGAGTAATAGTTGTTTCCTAGGCTGTGTCTTGCTGTGCCAAACAGCTGCACTGCCAGTGTTCACCCTTTTTAGAATTAAACATACTTCAGGACAAGGACTCTATCAAAATCTACATGGGTATTTTGTCTTCACTCATGTACATGAGAAGTCACATTTCTGATGGGAGACTAGGGTGTGGAATGGACCAAATTGTCTCCTAGAAGCTCAAAGAGAGTTAGTTGATGTTGTGGATTGTTCTTGTCAGAGTTTATTAATGAAGACAGTCAACAAAAAGGTAATGAGTACAGATAACAATCAGGATGTATTTTTCTGTCCTGAAATTTCTCGTGGGTTTCTGTTTAGTGTTTAACAAGAAAGCGGGCTTAGTTTCAGTCTCCTGCTTGATTCTGATCCCCTTGATGTTTTTAGAGGCAGTCCTTGTATTTCTGGAATCATTCTCCTCATGCTTTGTTTATTTGAATTATTTTAAATGAAGGTAATTAATGTTGGTAAATGATGTTTTCAGGGCAGGCGGTAGAAAGCGAAGGTGACCCAATTCTGAGAAGGGAGAACCTTAAGGCTTTAAGAAGGAAAAGTTTAATCAGTTTTTATAGTGAATGAATGTTCATGCTCCAGCAATATTTCCCACAGGGTATTTAAGAGTGAAAATTTCAGAACTCTGTTTGCATCTTGTGTAAGGGTCTTGGCTTTTATTTTAATGCCTATGAAAAAAGACATTTCAACACATGAAAAGTTGCAGAAATCTTTGGTGATTCTATATATAAATATGAGCATATACAAAAGGATGAAGGATGGAAGGCACTTGGGTTCTGGTGTGTATTTGGAAAAAGTTGTTGCCCTCGACCCCCTTGTGCTCTGTAGAGAAGCACTAGAAGAGCTTATTGACTGAACTCCGTGCTCCAGAGCTTTTGCCTCTAAGTAGAACATAGAGCAAAATTAGTACAGGAGGATGAAAGCTTATTTTCTTGTTCTATTATTAGAAAACAGACCGTCTGCTAAAGACCTTCGTGTAGGAATCTGAAAGGATAAGGATGGGAGGGTTACCTTTTTTAACTTAAGGGAACAGAAATGTCAGAACAGCTTGTTGGTGGTTTAACTCAAAATGGTGACAGCAATAAGGCAGACATTAAATTCTGTATTTACTGAGTTAAACTAATTTCTAGTAATTTTAGAAAACTTATCCTGGATTATTTAAAATCCTTTGAGGCTATTGAACAAAGAGGTAAAAATAAACGAAACTCCAAATTGAGGAAGCTGGCTCACAGTGAGCAGCATTTTCCCTGGAAAAATGCTGGTGTCTTATGCACCCCCGCATAGTGTTTGGCTGATGCATGACTGCAGAATTTCCTGCTTGTTTGATTTTGCTGCTTGCTTGAACTTGCAAAGTGGGCACACTTTAAAGTTCTGTGCCATCCAAGAGAGAATTGCATTTGAAATAGTCCCTGTTGATTGATGTCTCTGGAGCAAGAAAGTATTTGTTTTCATTAGTTGTGTATCTCTATTACTTACACTACTTAAATAGTTAGTCTATGTTTAGTATTATTTAATTTTATGTGTTTTTGTGGAAAGCAAAATACAAAAGAAGAGAAAGTCTAGCAGTTCCAGTACAGGATTGGACATGGGAGACCTCTGTTAAAACCTCTCTCATGTCAAAGGCCTCTTGGTTGATGTTGGGGAAATCTCTATGGGTCAGTGGCTCGTTTGCAATTGAGCCATACTTGGTCTTGTTGCAGGTTTGCCAAGAAAGATTTATGAAGAACTGTAGTGCCATACCATAATGGAGGCCTTCCTAATGTCCCAAATAAATAGGATTTATCAGATATTTGGGCGAGTAATTGATAGTGGAAACATTGCTTCCAATTTGCTCCTGTAAAGAGTTACCTGATAACAACTCCTTAGAACAAGTTAATTTGCATACACTGTAGTTAACAAGACTGTGAATGGTGTGTGTGCAGGAGAGATTTTATATCCCTGACAAAATGTGAATAAAAGTCTTCATCTGCTTGTAGCAGTAGACTGCCCTTTGGAAACTTTTGTAGAATGATTTTGGTAAGCTTAAAATAAGATGTTAATTATCACCAATAGACCTGTTGAGATACATCTCTCTGGGTGGCTTTTTTTTTTTTTTTTTTTTTAAATGTAAGTCACTGATAAGCTTTATCTGCCTTTCTACAAAACGATGTTTTATGTTCCCTTTCTCTCCTTGACAGGCAGCTAAAGATAAGATTGATGAGAGATATTGACTGGCTGGCTGGCAGTAAGGATGTTGTGATTGCTGTGGTTGTCTGAAGCAAGAACTGAGGAAGGAACCTAGTGCACTCACTGATTCACTGTGACCAAGCCTGGACACAGTTAAATTCACTTAAAAAAAAAAGAAAAAAAAAAGAAAAAAAAAAAGTGGGGGATTTTGTTACTAAAAAAATTTGAGTCTAAAAAATAAATAAATATGGGAACATTGTAAATAATGTGTAGATTAAGGTTGTTTTTTTCCTTGCATTTTTAAATTTCTTTGTGGTAATCAAGAACTAGTATGGTGAGTGTTTCTGAAGTGTGCAAATGCAGAGAAGTTTCTGAAAGCTAGATCCTTGCCAGGAGACAAATTATTGATCAGTCAATGTATGTTATTTTGTCGCAACTTTACTTTCATATACTACAGAAAAAGAATAGAAGAAAAAAAATAATAATTCTTAGGCTTGGCCTAAGACTCAAAACCCACATTCTCATTTTGTTACTGCTAAGCCTATGTTATCTTTACTAAAATGTATAGGCAACAGCAGTGGTGTTTTCTGTTTCATAATCCATTTTGTGTTGTTTTGTTTTGTTTTCTGTTAGCGCGTGGTTTTAACTAAGTGCTCCACACTAGGGCAAGTCCCATGTTCAAGTGACCTGATACCCGAATAGTTTCTTAATCTCCAAGGGAAACTCTTCTCTGCACCTCCACCCTGTGGTTTCAGAAAACACTGAGTGGCTTTATGTGATGTTACTGTAGGAAGGAGCAACGTTTCTGACAGTGGTGATGATCACTGCCGGTACCTGGGCAGCCTGCCAGTGACCATTCCTCTTCAGGTATTTCCAGGTGTTAACAGGGTACAACCGCTCTCTGCCAGTCCTTCTGGGGACACTGCCAATGTATTTTGATTGCCCTACTCCTTTTTTTTCCCTTGTCTCATTTCATTTCCCAACGCTCTCTTTTTCTTCTGCCTCTGTACCGTAATGATGACAGTATGGTAAGTTTTGTGAAGGATAATTTTAGGAAGATCAGTGCAGAAGCGTGTTGGAGGCCATTCATGCAGTGCCAGATTTCCGAAGGGAGGTGGGGAAAAATAATCTGAGTGTTTTCTTGTTCAGCAAGTCTGTGATAGAATACTGAGTCAATATTAAGCAATTGCTTTCCTTCAATATTTGTAAACTTGAAGCACTTGATAAACTTCTTGTTTCCTTAAGTGAATGTGAAGCTTTCACATATGAAAAATTAGGCAAAACAAAAAGAATATATCTTATTTTTTTGTATGCTCAAGTGCAAATTTCCAAGTCAGATTTGTCTTTGTTCTCTCTCAGTCTCCAGACGTCTCTTTCATACAGGGTGTCTAATGGGCTATGGGCCAGTAGATAAGATAAGCTGAATTTGGTGGTTTACAGTTGCCACTGTGCAAGGGATTCTTGGTGCTTATCCTTCAAGACTTTGACATCTTTGATACGACTAAACTTTTTGAACAAGATTGTTTTCATATGCTTTCAGTTTGGTTATGCAAGTGGTTTCTGAACACTAAGGGTAACGGTGGTTCCATTTGTTTTGCATGATTGTCATCCTGCAAGTCAGGATTACTATTGCAGTTTATTAGCTTAAGTTTTAAGCATCAGCAATCTTTAAGTGCTATTGCTGGAAAACGTTGACTGTTGCTGGAGAACACAATACAGTTTGCTGTCCATAAATGGCTCAGCATTAAGAAAAGATCTGATCATATACATAAATAGAGGGATTAGAGGCTCTGTAGGAAATTGTTTTAGAAACATGAGCTATTATGAAGTTATATAGCATTTCAATTCCTGCATGGAGATGCCATAAAATAAATCTGGTTTTATATGCAAAGTGACACTTCTGTGGCAATGTAAATGACAACTATGAATGTAACAGTACTTATTTACAGCAGAATTAATTTCAAATATTGTTTCATTTAGAGAGACTCCAGCAGGGAGCTCATCCCATTCCTCTAGATCCTTCATTTTGTCATTCTAGTTTATAACTTTCATTGCTTTCTTCAACCCTCATAAAACCTATACTCTTGTATACTATGTCTGTGCTCACTGATTTGAAAAGTAATTTTCAAAAGCAATGTGTAAATATTATTTTTTTAATTAGAGACAGCTAATCTGTGTAAGTAAATGATGTGTATCATGCTAACACTGATAAGACATGACATGAAAACCAGTTAAGCCTTCCGTTACTGAGCATTTAATGCCTGTGTTTACCCCTTTCTATAGCAGTAAATCATCCCTACTATTAATTTAGTTCAGATTTAGTGAGTTGTTCTCAGTTCAATATGATTTTTAATGTGAGCTGAAGAAATCTTTCCTTGCACACAATCAATGCAATTATTCCAATGTAAAAAAACCCCTCACAAATATAACAGTCAAGAGAAAAGGCTTTTATCATTCCACAAGCAGCCATGGCATAGTATACGCATAGAGTTATTCCATGCATCACAAAGTAAAGAAAGCATTCTGTATTGGTGTACACATGCTGGCAACACAAGAAATGCAGGGAAAACTTGAATATGTGTGATCCTGACCACCTTTCTAAGGCACAGAAAAGTTTGATCCTCCTAAGCAGTTTGACCATCTGTTTTTCTATGGCTGAAGGCAAATTCTTTTACCTTTTTTCTCTTTTTAACAAGAAACCATTGTGTATAATCTGTTAATTTTCTATCATGTTTGGTTCAACAGAACCCAGCTTGTTCTAACACTTGTGCAGGCAGCTTGCTGTTTTAGCTGAAGGGTGAATAAATAAAATGCACACGCATTAAATCAGGAAGTCTGTATTCACCCGGTTGTATTATTGATTCTCAATTAACTTTCTGAAAAAGATCTTGTACTAGAGCTCTGATTAGCAAGTGAAGCTATTTGCTAAGTAGGCAAACCGTATATCACAGAAGCGGTCCATCTGTGGCTGAGAATTACCTACAAATAAAATACCTTAGTTGCTAATGAACTAAGGAACACAACAAGGGGTGTCCACTGATAAGGTGTCTAAATGTAGTCAATGGATAAGTCTACAGGGTATGCTCAGTGGAAAGACAATGTTCCACACCCTTTCTTGTTCCTGTGCAAGAGGGAGAGGAGTTCTGCAAGAACCTAAATTATTAGATTAGGTGTTTAGGCTGAGGGGGCAAGGAGGGACAGAACACTGAGGTTTTTGAGTATTTTCCATTGGAGGCTTCAACAGCTGAGTCTCCAAAAATTCACATTTCCCTGTCTTGCACCCTAATTTGTCTCTGCTGGATGTTTGCCACTTTGGATTTCATTCTCCAACGCTTGCCAGTCATATCACCAGGTGCCTCTAATTGGATTAGACGGTTCCACTCAGTCCTGTTATGAGGCAGAGTTATTCTGGCTGCCATTTCAGAGTATAACTTCTAACTATTTTTATACGTAGTTAAGATGAAAGCTATAAGATACCTGCAAAATGGAAGAGGCTTTGATCCTGTCTCCCTTGAAATATTTATATGGAAGAAAAAATGTTTTTTAGAGCTTCTGAATCACAGAAGCCAAGATCTTGGTGGGATGCCAATTAAATCTCTCTTGACTAGCTTTCCTGTTTGCCATTTGCCCTTGTTTGTGTGGACAGTACAGACACACATGCTGCTTGGTGAATAAGCACTGTTATTTTATTTATTGTGGAACATACATAATTTATTCTGTTGTTAGAAGTACTAGAGTAAGATGACCGGAAATTAACTTCCATGCAATTTGTGATTGCATTGTTCAACCCAAATATGTTCTTACTCCTGGTAGTAACAATTTATTCTGTGACTTTTAATATAAGAAATTAACCTACTATTCTATGTTAATGCTCATGCTTAGAAGTTCAGCTGTGCATTTCATTTGTCACTTTATAAACTTGCATTAGTACTACAAGATTTTAGAAAGCTCATTACATTAGAAAGCTCGTTACATTTCTAGCTAACTAACAGCAATGGCACATATTTATTCTGCATAATTATTGATGAAAAAAAAGTATTTTCTTTGCGGTGTAGCTAAGATAAATTTTTCCATCTCTATCATCCTGCAGAAATGTAGGAAAGTTTCTTTCTGTATTTTGATTTTTAACTTTCTGTTGGGGTAGTTTTAAAAGACTAATTTCCATGCAATCACTAGGGTGACTCATCTCAGTGCCTCTACCATGCTGTCAGAAAGTCTGCTACCATAGGTCCAGCTTCTCTCATACTTTTGCCTTGTTACTTCTGTTTATGTGAGGGGCAGTCTTTAAATGCTTCAGCCAAATACCTTGACCTGTCTTTAGTAATCAACTACAAATACAAATTGTGGTCTTTTAATCTCGCTTCTTGTGTAATTCTTTCAATCAACTGGTGGTTGAACATTTTTTTTCTGAAGGAACTTTCTTTTTCGACCCTGTGTAGAAAACACCCATGAGAGGTGAAACATCTGTAACTTAAAGAAAATAAAAAGCAGGCTCATAAATGATTAGCAGTTTTCTGAGGTGCTTGAACTTTTTTTCCACAGGAGGTATAGGCTTAGCTATTTCTGTTTCTGGAAAACTAGGCCATCTAAGGCCTTATGTTAAAGTATTTTTTGTTTTTAATTTGTATCTCTAATGGTAAATGTTTAGGAAATCTTAACTAATACTGCTTTTGTGGCATTAGAATAGCAAAACCCTGTAACTGATCAAGTCTATCATCTCTGAAATAATCCAAAGTTTAGTTCTGTTATCCTTGAGTGTTGTTTGATAGCAAGGTAACCTTAGTAAGCTAAAGAAATGATATTTTCTGTTCCATTGAAAGTGACAAAGCATTAATGATGCTGACTGTAAAGTACTTGAGTGTGTTTGATCCAACTTTAGTTCTGAACTTCTTGTGAGTTAGATTCATGTTTTACACAGTGTCAGTTTTACTTGGCAGTAAAATAACTACGCCGTAGAAGATGAGTCTTCGGCACTGTTCCAGTAGAAATGGCTGTGAAACACCCTGCAGCTTGGAAACCAGGTCCTTTTGTTACAGCAATCCATGGTGATAGCCCTGAGATGGGAAGACTCTTCAGTTTTGTTGTGTAAAAGATCTGTTCTTGGCTTGTGTACACTGATGCGGTAACACAAATGGAGAAAAATATTCTAATGCAGGTAGTGTACTTGGTAAGATTTAAATGTGTTAATAGTTTAAGGCAAAGATTGTGTTGAATCTTTCTCTGGTACTTACTTTAAAAAAAGAAAGGCTTTGTTTGAGGAAGCTCTATTGATTTTTAGAAATCCTCTGAAGTAAGGATTTTGTTTTTTCTTCCAAGGCAGAACAAGCTTATGTTAGAAAAATAACTGGGGGGTGGGCAGGGTGCAGGGGCCAGAGATGGACCCAAAGGCTGATAAAAAGTGATCTTAGGAAAGAATTGTTGTAATACTCCACTTTTATGATATTCTGCACTGTGCACAGGGCTTCTTATGCAAAATGGAACGCTTGCTATTAACTTTTTTGTGGAGTATTAAGAACAGTGTATGCTATTATTGATCTGTTTAAGGAGGACAATTGTCAAAAGCAAATGTATTCTAAATCAAATGTTAGCCTGAAGAGCACATGGTTAAAGCAGAGTGTGTGACACTGAGTGTGAGTTGGTTTTTGTTAGTTTGTTTTGTGGTTTTTTCTTTTTTTTTTTTTTCCTGACCTGTTTAGCATCAACAAACTCCTTTCATAGGATTTTTTTAAGAAATACCTTACCAGTTACAAATCCTCCTGATGGAGTTCTGTGGGATTTTTCCCCTACTGCTGTACCATTAACTGCACAGTGAGACAAATACTCTAATATTTATTAGCAACTTTTTTTTTCTTTCTTCATGAAAATAATGCTATAAAGTAGCAACTGATATTTTTATTCTCATTCAGAAACCCTGGTTTACTATGAACCTGATCTTGCAACAGAATATTGGGCTTAAGTTGACTTGTTCTTAAGCCAGTCATACAAAGCTAAAAAAAAATTAAAACATCAAACTGCACAGTCCTGTTCTATTTCTTGAAATGAAAACTAAATGGAAAGAGAAAAACAGAATTACATGAATGAAATTACATGGCCTGACCTAGTTTTTGTAGACGGTACAATCTTGAATGACTGAGGTAACAGCATTTTAAAAAAGTGTGTTAAAATGTGTAGATGTTCTCTGATTTTTTTTATTTTTTTTTCTCTTATTTTAAAGATATCAAATAATCTTGGTCAGTTTATGTATTATGTTGAAGCTATTGATTTTTAACATCCTATTAATCAAGTAGTTCTCTGTTGCTTCATTGAGGAACATCTATGTGTTCTTTTTATAGTCAGATTTAAGAACGATATATAACTATATCTGTTGGTCAATACCATACCCAAGGAATGTACAATCATTGATATTACCAGTGAAGAATGAAAGTATAATTATCACGGATGGTATTCCAAAGGGGAAAATAAGAATAAAAGGAAAGAAAAAAAAGAAACTCAGCAAAACCCACCAACCCTAAACAATTGATGCAGTTATTATTGTTACTGATGATATAATTTTTTTAAAAAAAAGATTAGTGAGGTTTAGAGACTTGTTGAAGCTTATTTTACCCACTTGACTTGTAAAGACACTGGGCTGCTGCTGCATGTTCTTATTCTTTATTTCTTCTAAAATTTTATTGGCATTGTTCCTCATAAAAGTAATCATTACCATACACACAATAATGTTCTAGAAAATATATGTAACGATAGAAACCTAGACTTGACTGAACTGAAAACTAGGACATATCTTTGGCAAGCAATTAGATAGTTTGAGAACATTTTATCTTTTTCGATGACTGTTGGAAGAACATAGCCAACATCAGAGATAATAATTTGCAATTATAATAATACCCAGAGCTCATAATGTGAACCTTTTGCATTAGGAGGTATTTCAAGTAGTTTTTATAAGTTAAAATATAACCAGTGAGCATCTGAGCCAGGAGCAAACTTTGTTGTGTCATTAGACTTTGCCTCTGTTTGTTGTGGCAAGTGATATTTTAAATGTTTTCAATAAATGTATATGGATGGTATGTTTTGCAGATTTGAACTTTTTCACATGAGTTAAATCTTAAAAAAAAAAAAAAAGAGGAAGTGCTTTAATAATAACTCAATCAAAAAAAGTTGTTCCAGCTTTCCGCAGTAATTTTGCTAATAAGCAATATAGAAAAGCAAAAGTTGGAAGAAATAACATTAGGCTAGTGAATGGAGAGTGTTTAGATATGAATTATTTGTCAGCTGTGATAATTTTCTTGTCTGAGGGACTTTACATTTTCCGAGGCTCTCACTTGTTCGTTTTGTATTTTTGGAGTTCTAAGTCTTAAGGGACAAGTATTTAGACGTAGCAATATGCTTTTACGTTGCCTCAATTTTCAGAAGCCCCGACTATGCTTGGAGATCCCAAATGCAGTTGGTACACCTAATCTTTGATATATTTTCAGTTTAGGGAAGAAAATCAAATACTGTCTGCTGGGTAGCATAGGAGATTTGTCTTACCATTGTCAACTGAAATTCTAATTAGAATTTATTTGTCTGTGTCGTCTTTGGCTCCTTGTCTTAGTCTCTGAATTGTATTTCTGTGCTGTTTTTTACCAATGATTTTTATATAAGCTTCAGGAATATGCTGTCTTAGTACCTTTTGCTTATTTTAGAGAACACTGCATTAATATTTAGTAAAAGCACTGAGACTAGCACTGTTGCAGCATACTCCAGGACAAAAATCAACATGTAAAGGATCAAATTGTACTCTCATGTTTTGTTTTTGTATAGAAGATAGATTTTTTTTTTTTTTTCCTAAGCAATTATCATTTATTTCCTGGGACATGACTGAATGTTCTTCTTAAGTTTCAACTGTGTTTTCCATCAAAAACAGCTTTCCTGGAAGTGCCATAGAAAGAATTGAAATTCCAAAAGGAACAGCAAAGAAAAGTTACCTTTTCTAGACCTATTTCTGGGAAAACCCCTACTGAGTGAAGACCTTTACAGACTTTTATTGTATTGAAAAAAGAAATTATCTAGAGCTGATCAGTTTCCACATAGTCAATACTTTGTGCATCTCATGGTTAAGAAGCAAATGCAATTGGCTTTTGATTTATCTCCAAACATATGGGAATTACTTACCAAAAAAAGAAAAAATAATTTTATTAATTGGTAAATGAATATTAACCAAGTTTGTCTGATTCTATTTTGTGCAATATTCTAACCAGTCTAATTTTTTGCAGTG
Organism: Thinocorus orbignyianus; assembly: GCA_013400375.1. Lineage (NCBI taxonomy): Eukaryota > Metazoa > Chordata > Aves > Ciconiiformes > Thinocoridae > Thinocorus > Thinocorus orbignyianus. The sequence continues at coordinate 1,424,272 of VXBW01007377.1, read as the reverse complement.
TAGCACATCTTCAAGCAGTTGGATACTTCCCCCTCTTGAAACCAGCACTGAAACTCAGTTAGTCTAAAATCAGTGTCACTGGGAAGTGTCTGAATGCCTTGTGTTCCAGTTTCCTTATTTCCAAAACAGGAATATAGCTTATCTTGAGATGAACCTCTGAGTTTTTATTGTGCTAGTTCATATTTTTACCTGAAGATAGCTTAGAATATAGTTGTATGCTGTGGCCAAAGCACGTTATTTGGTTGGAAGTGTTAACCTTACCAGGAAAATGCTTTGGTATAAGTTTCTGTAGGTTTCTTGCGTAGATGTATTATTTGTAGAAAGCTGTAGGTAAAGGATGTATTTTGGTTCATTTTTTCCTCAGGGATTTCAATCTTGTACATTTTCAGCTTGTGTAATGTTAACAGATCTTAGAATTTTGCCATAGAGACTTCTTTTTACTTTTTTTGTGCTATGTGAATGCATCAGAATTTAATCTTTCACTCAAAATAAAAATGTGCGTCTTTCTAGGCTTTTTTTGATTCTGATGTTTCAAAAAGTAAACCACAGAACATGTTAAAAAAAGAAGTTATGAGTTGAGATGTGTAAGAATATATGGAAGATTGTGTTCAAGGAAGACAAAACTGTTTGAATATGCAGGATCAAGTCTTTTAATACCTCATATATCGTATCTTACTTATACTTTATGGATATTATTTTCATATAACGTATGTAGCCTTTCTTGTGGACGGAAACAGGTTCTGGGTTTGGGATTATACCTGTTTTTTTGGCATTAAACTCACATCTCTTTCTCCCTCACATTTGTGTTATAGTTCATGTAAGGGAATTTCAATTTCAGTGAACTTGTTTATATGAAATCCCATGATAATAGTATTCAGTCATTTCTTCTAGTGAATTTTCTAATTAATATGCAGTACTACAGTTTATAATGTTCAATAAAATGCCTTTTATGTCCGAGACTGTAGTGTTATAATTTAGCCCTTAAGACATCATTACACAGCATTAGCTGCATATACCTTTTATTATTGCATTAGAACCTACAGAGATATTATAGGAAATATAAATTACAGTAAGCCATGCCCATACACTGAATGAAAGCAGTTTGCTGAATAGCGTCCTTCTCTATCACTCAAAATTTTCCTCAGACCTGCTCTTTATATGCTGAAATTGCCCTAACTTGGCTTCTGTGAAGGAGTGATTTTTGGTTTTGAGAAGTTCACATGTCAGAGCATTGGAGGGACAAATAGGAAGAGATAGGATTTAAGTGATCTCCCCCACTCCCAAATCTTGGGAAGGACAGCTGAAATGTTGAATTATTACAGTTTGACATAAAAATAGCTCTGGTTGCTAGGCAATGATGAAGATTTGTTCTATAGGAAACCGGACTTGTGTTGCCCAGGATCTAAAATTGTATTCCTGTTGTGTGTGTGTTTATTTTTGTATATATAAGTGCATGTGTATAATATATTTGCTAAATTCACAAATAAGTATGAACTTGAAAGTTTGCATACTCTAGGTTTTTTTGGTTTGGTGGGTTTTTTTGCATTTCTTAGATCTCATATGTGAGTAAAACAAAGACTTATTCATTCCAAGTCCTCTCATTCTTGACGTGTCTGGGTTGCCTCAGTTCTCTTAATTTTTCTTTTTCTCTTTCCATCTCCTGTTTACTATAAGACTTTTAGTTGCTGTCCTTAATTATGCAAAAATCCCTCCTCCTTAACAAACAAATAAACCAAAAAAAATCCAAGGGAAAAAGAAGGACAGGCATTTAACTTAGTAATTAAGGGGATGCAACAGTTAGGGGTTATTTCACAGATAAAGTACTGTAGATAGTTCCTGGTTTTATCAGTTGTGTAAGAACATATAATCTTGCTGTTGTGTTTCAATGGAAATAAATACGTATTTGACTTATACCAGCAGGATTTGTCTCCTTAGACTTGCATCTTGGTTTCATCCCACTTGTCCTTGATTTCACAAACATTTAGTTTTCATTGTTTTTGTATGATCCACTATTACGCAGTTATCATGGATTTAATAGATTTCAATATTCTTGGTCTCTTTTTACTTCTTTTCAAGGTAACATTAGAAACATTGCTTTCACTTCATCACGTTCAAATAATTTGGGGACCAAACCCGCCAAAGCTTTAGGTTATTTCAGACACCCTCTTAAGCTGTGTTACACTGCTGTATCTTCATCTCAGTCCTGGGAGTCAGATTGGTCCAAAATAACTAGAGTAGCAATCCTCAGTTCCTAGAAGGAATCTGAATCTGTTTGAATTGGTAAGTTCAGTTATATGTGTAGAAGAGTATGATTTCTTCAGTGCTTATTTGTCTGTCTGCAGAGTGATGTGCTGTTGTCATTCTCCTGAAGTTTTTTTTAGAAGCATACAGCAGTGCATACCCCCACCTCAAATCTAAATACTCTACAGACACAACAAATTTGTAAGAGGCTTTCTGTAAACAGGAAAATTAGAATTCAGTTTTGCATACTGAATAAACCAGCAGCATACATAATTGTGGTTTGACAATGGCCAGAATAAAAGCTAAAATAGGGGACTGTTTTAGACTTCATAAAAGGGAAGCATAACAATGGGTGAGGAGTGTGTCCAACGTATTGCAAGGGGGTGGAATACATATTTATCAGCCTATTTGAACAGGGTATTAGAGCTTCGGTTTCGTCTGCTGCTATAAAGAAGCAGTATCAGAGCGTGAAATTAGCAGTCAAGTAATACATATGCCATAGCCGAAAGCAAAACAATTAGCTGCATGGATCCATGGAGTTTTATCTACTGATTCTATTGCGCTTTCAGCTCCAAACTTGATGGTTTTTCACTCACTGAGCAGCAAAGGCAGTAAACAAAATTCATTTGCGGAAAAAGAAGTATTATTCTAGCCTGCAGCAGCATCTCAGCCTTGTAACTTTAGTGGGCAATAGGATGCGTGCAGCATCTGTAGTGAATGGTAAACATGTGGGGAGTGTGTGTACTGCAGACTAAAAGACATTAACTGCTGTTGAAATCAGTTGGATCTTGTACTCCAACATGGATCTTCATTTGTGTATGTGTTAGAGAAAACAGTTCAGAAATTTGGTTCCTTATTTGAGACCAAAGCTCCTGAGCACTGTCTTATGGTCTTCAGTTAGTCGGTACGAACTGCATTTACATCGGGATTGGAGTTTGTTGCCTTTTAGACACAGGAAGAATGTAGTTTATGGTAATTTACACGGTGAAGCACAAATATATTATTCTTATGCACTGTTGGTTTTATAAAGAATCAAAATATATTAAAAAAGTCAATTTGAGTCTGCTCTCCTTTCTGTGCCTCCTATTAAAATTTTATCAGTAAACAATTACAATGATGGGTGAAGAAAATGCTTATTTTTGATTGCAGAAACACTGTTATACAGTAATACTTAAATAAATGATGGCCAGTGGCATAAAAGTCACCTAAGAAATCATTCAATTGCTCAAATGTTATATATTAAGTAAGGAAATCCTAAGGCTTTTGGCATTTTACCAGTCACAGTCATTTTGCTAGGAATGTAATAAGGAGCACAACATGCACTGTATCTCAGTTAGTAACCATTTATAGTTTGAAGATGTTCCTTGTAACCATGTTTTTGTTCTGTTTGTTTGCTCATGTGGGCAGTTACGGAGTAGCATCCACTGCTCTGTGAGAACAGGCACATATGGAAGACAAGTCTTTAAGCTCAGGCTTTCAAATCCCTATGAATGGGGTTTTAATTCTGGGAATTTAACCTATAATCAGGGGTAGCAACATATTCTAGTGGAAAAGATCTTCATTTGACATATTACCATCACAGTAACAGCCAGCTGTCCCTCAATTACAGAACGACACTTTCAGCCTTTCTAAAATAAAAATTAGAATGTTTCCCCTAATGTGTTTCCTTTCTGGAGCTCTTTTCCCAAGAAGTAACAGCAAAGCAAATGTGAAGACAGTGAAAACACAAATGTGTACAGGCTAGTTTTTGTTCATAGCCTTCAAATAACTAGACTTCTTCTGTGCTTTGTCTGTCTCTCTTTCGTTTGGCTCTTTTTGCTTCTACCTATAAGGTAGCTAAGACAAAAGAGCATGTTTCTTGGCACAGCCATGTGTGTAACTTGCAATTTTTGATACAAATCTTGTACGTGTGTGCTCTGGTCTGTGACATCCTTTTTAGCTTTACTGATTCTGAGCTTTTAACTTCTTTACAAGGGTTTGTTTACCCTCCTTTCCTCTTTTTGAATTTAGCTAAGCCAAAGCAAAACATTATTTTCAATAACGTAAATAAATAATTTCCTTTTATTGATTAAGATCATAATAAATGGGTTTACATCAAAGATCCCTATAGCCAAATATTCTTTTAGCAAATAGGAACCCAAAATAGATTCCTATAGAATAAAATTTAAGCAAAGCTGGTATGTGTAGGTGTCTCCTATTCCTCTCCAAACCTTCAGCTGTTTGCAGTGTGAGGGGTTTATTCTTGCTTAATATAGTTGGTGTGCATTAAACAACTCATGGTTGATTTCTCTTCCGTAAGTTCAATTTCTTGTTGAATCCAAACAAATACATAGCATCTACAGCTTCAAGCTTCAGGTTTGTCAACTGAATGGAGTGCTGTGACCAAGGGCATTTAATTTTTATAAACAAATCCAAGAATTATGCATTATAAATTACAGGGAAAAGATAACATTTCTAAAAACAAAATTTAAACGTTGGGAATTGAAGGTTGCTTTCAAAAATGTATATTTTATAGGCAATTAATAGACACTTGCACTTCCATGTGTGAGAGGAGAAATATTTGCATTTCTTTGGTTCAGACTGTGGAAATGCAGAAGCTGTATAAGCAACTACTTAAGACTTTCAGATCAATATTTTCTTTGCTACACAAACCAAATCCCCAAGGGTGCAATCAGGCTGAGTAGGAAATTACTTCCTTCCTGCCCTTTTCTACACACATATCTGTATTCACTTATCACAGAACATCTGTTATCTAAGCAAATTAAAGCTGGACGGAAAACACAGTATTGCTTGATCAATAAAATCCAACTGCTCTAGTCTTTGGGTTTTTACTCATCCTATTTGAAGGACTTTTTCATATTTTCTTTCTGTAAAACAAAATAAGTATTTTTCTCCTCCTAGATAAGTATGTATCAGTGCATTTATCACATTACTGTAGTACACTGCCACTTCAAGTTTTGATTTTTCAGGTGAAGCTTCTTATGACTTTTAACTTAAGTTCCTCTTGATTTAATTCTGAACATACTTGGTCAATGGAGATTAGAAGCGTTCTGGTAAATTTTAAAGCACTTAGTTAAGTGATAACGTGACAACTGTAACTGCATTGTCTTATACAGTAATTTGTCACAGTTGTTGGGACAACTTAAAACCATGAAAAAAAAATTGTATGTACATATTTTACTATAAAAGTGATCCTTGATATGGAAATGTATTCACAAAGAAGTCAAGCTACAGCTCATTATAGAAGAGGGAACTTTTAAGAATAGATGCACTTGGGTGGGTTTTTTGTTTGTTTCATAATAGGTTACTGAATTGCTCATCAGGGAGAAAATTAAGCAGAAGCACTGTTACTGTTTTATTTATTTTATATATTCCAAATAGCGTAATTTCTTTTTCCATTAAAAAAAAAAGAGAGAGAGGAGGGAAAAAATAAAGAAAAAGGCTGAAGGGTTAATATTCCTTGATTTTTATCATCTGAACCACACATTGTTTCCTTTATGGCTCATGAATATAGATATGAAGTTAACTTGGAAGTGTGCTTTGAAAATGCGAAAAGAATATAATAGTAATCTCTGAGAGAATTCTCTATATTGTGGAAACCTCTAGTGTCATTTTATAGAATGAAATTCAAACAAGTATCATTAAATGGAACAACAATGCTAGCTGCAAAGGGAAAAAAAAATGAAAAAACAACAACAAAAAACCCCAAATAAAATTCTTTTGTTCATTAACTTCCTAAATATTGCATGAATACTATTTGAGTTCATTGAACCAAATTTGAGCGTCTGTAATTCAATCTGATGTGGATGCATTGTGTTTAATTCAATTTAATATTGTAATTTAATCCAGCAGAAAAAAACTCCTATGAGAAATATAAAGAGCATTTGAATATAATAGAAAAGTTGAGTACTAATCAACAGAAAAGAAATTTAGAGACATATGTAATCTGTTATTCATAGAGCTGTTCTCCAAGGCACGTTGATTTAAGAAATGTGAAAGTATTCAGGGGTAGATCTTCTATGAACAGCCTTCTCTGTTTTACAGACATACCATTCAAAAATCTTGCGGCTAAATATTAAATAAATTGCTATCAAAGAACTGTTTGGAAATTTCCATGTAGCCTCTTATTTGCTGCTGTTAACTTAGTAGTTGTTAAAGAACTTCTTGGTACCACTTGAACTCTGGAGTAGTGCTTCAAAAATGCTCAAGGAGATTTTTGTTTTCCATGGTTAAATACTGCTTTCCTTGGCAAGTATTAATGATTTGGCTTGTCACCTTTCTGCTTGCAATCCAGTGATTATCATGCTTAACTGATTACAGTTCTGTTTAATTTAATGATAGTTCAGATTATCAAATGTTGGATATTAGCAAAGCGGAGGTATAAGGTGGGATCTTAGTACTTGGAATTCATAACAGATGGAAACAGTTATTGTTCTTGATGATCTTTAGGCTGATGTCTTCACCTCTTACTCTTTAGACTATCAAAAAGGATAAAACACAAACTGCTTTTGTGTAGTTCTCGGAGAGTAAGTTGGTCTCCTTAAATTAAGAGGGGATGTTGCTTTTGTAGACACCACAAGTCTCTGAAGAAAACTGTGCAGTATAATTTCAAGTTAATAACTCTTACTTTCTAAAACTCTACGTAGAAAGATAAATTCATGTCTGGGATGCAATAGTTTTTATTCTGTCATCCGTAAGACCAAATTTATTTTCTTCACAGACTGTAGTAACAGTTTTTTGGATAGAAAATTAATAAAGTGTAGTTCTTGGCCTGGCAGGCGGGAATCCAGAATGATTTTCAACCACTGTACACAGGAGTTTCGTAAATATGAACTGCAATACAAGTTCCGTTTTAGGACTGAGAATACTTTCATCTACACTTATCCTGAAAAATTTACTTCAGCTGAAGTTGAATTGCCTCCCTTTCTCTTGAGCTTAGAAGTTTAGGATTGGTGTGTGGATGAAGCTACCGTCCTGGCTTGTGCAGTTTTGCTGTATCTGGGAGCTGTCCATCTGCTCGCTCTTTATTACATTCAAAGATTGAGTTGCTGGTAGCAGACACAAGGAATTAATGAAAGAATTAAATTGGTAATCTGTTTTCCAAATAGCAACTTCGTTGCAGGGATTCTTATGATGAGACAATGTTTTACAAAAACACTGCCAAATCTTGGTTAGCAGCTAGCTTGAATCTTCTGATGATCCCGCCCCTTTAGGGAAGGGGCGGGTGGGGCGGAAATGAGGACATGGACTAAATTTACGGTCCTGAGAAGTACTGTGTTTTCTAGCCCAATGGAAACTAATTAGAATAGGATATTGTCAAAGGACCCTGAATATATGGAATGCACTCCATGTATCTACAAAGTAACATGAGGATATTTCAAAACAATAACCTCAAGGACATATAGTTTGATTTCAGATTTGTATTTCCTTACAGACTTCCTTCAAGCCCTTTGGTTTCTTGGTACCTGATTTTTTTAAATTGGAAAAAATGGGTCAATTAACACTTCTCTGCTTTGTCTAAATAATCTGGGGGCAAATATTTCAAGGCCATCACTGAGTAAATCCTGAAATCTGTGAGATGTGTGGGTACTGTTGTAATAATAGGGAGATATATAAGCAAGAATCAGGTGTTTATATTATCTTCAGTCCTACCCACTTGAAATATTTTATAAATGTTGATGATAATCATAGTATGAAAACTCTTAACTTCTGACAATGTAACTAGTCACTCTCATGTGCATATGATGTAACTGAGGCTGGCAAATTACCATCTTAAGGTCTCCCCAAAATTCTGCTTCACTGCTAAAGAAGGCAGTTTGTCAGACCTCAAAGGCCCCATCCTGTCCCTTAGCTGTTTAGCTTTCTGTTCTCCAAATGCCCCTTGGTGGGAGGTTAGAATGAAACTCCAAGATTGTGCTAGTAGATTGCTTTGTGCAAAAAGCAGTTTCAATTTTACACAGCCAGTGCTTTGCAAGAAGCACTTGTGTGAAAAATGAATGATTTGGGGTATTCGCTTGATACTAATGATGTTATTTTAGGGAGTCTTTACTCACTGGATTAGTGTTGTGATTTCTGTTGGAGGGGAAATATTATAATGTGTTGCTGCTTTCATGTTTATTATTTCTCTGACGGCATCCACATCTGCTTCTATGAATGAACTCAAGTTTCAGAGTGTTGTGCTTAGGCATTAAAGAATGCCTCTACGTGGAATAGTTTGGCAAATACATACTAGCAAAAGTAAAACGCTCTTTTTAAAAGTCTAACTCTGTTTTTCTCTTATATAGTACTGTATATTTGCTTTGCCTTTGTTCAGCATCTATGAGGAAGACGTTTTATATCTATTTATGTGGTATTTTTAGTAACGTTTTCTTCTCCTTTACTGTATGATATTATGACTTGCGTTTTTGTGTGTGTCAAGGATATATTTATAATACTTCTTTATTCCTAGGTAAGGGTAAGCTTTTCTATGTACATACTTATTTACCTAGGAAATAAAATTGGGCTCTGAATTATTTTTTATGTTATCTTTTGTTGTTTTTTTCTACATGGAAAAAGAAGAACATAAATTCTCATGTTATTTCTGTTGTAGAGGTATGTGACCTATGATGAATTAGCAAATGTCACAACTTTTATTTGGTCTCTTGATGGAGACTGAATACAACTTCCCACGTACAGAAAACTAATGTTTAGTTGAAACACAATAGCTTGTTTTATCTCCAGATGTACTCTGTCTTCTATTTTTAGACAAGTTAAAGGAATTGAGCAGATACAAAATTAGGCAGCTCAGAACAGAATGAACTGTCCTGAGAGGTTGGAGAAAGTGGTCTGCACACTGGTTAATATGTACGTTTTCTGGATCCCAAGGCTACTGTTCCCATTTCTGTTAATAAAATTACACAGTCCTCAGAATCTTTTATTTTCCCCTCATCCGTCATGTACAAAACATCATATTACTTGCTTAGGCAGATCTTAGTTTTTTGTGACCGCTTCAAAAGCGTCAGTTACTTGACACCTGCTTACCTGGGACATAAAAACCTTCTTCCAAAATTGATCATATATTAACTGATGGCAACCAGTAGTGGTCAGGTGAGTGGTCCTGTAACAGTGTATGGCACTGATATGTGGTCAGTCAGCGCTTCCCGGTGTCCATTGGTGCTACCAGGAGAACTCACCCTTATGTAGGCATAAAGTTGTGTTCTCGTATTCTAAAGTCAAATAAAAGATAACATCTATCACAAAAAAGTGTCTAGTTTTTCTGGTTACCTGTTCCTGGCTAGGAAAGGGATTTACAGATAGTAGAGGGCTAATTGGAATACTCTTGAAAACTAGAAAAAGGCTTCCCTTATTCTTAAATAGGCGGCTGCTCTTTCTTTATAAACAGAAGTAGATGATAGTATGTAGTAAAATTGTTATCTGTTAGGAAACAAAAATATTCCCATTACATTTATTGTGCTAAAAAATTTTGGTTTAATACAATTTTTTAAACCTCTTCATTTTGAGCAAACCAAGCCCTATTCAACCAACCAACCCAAAGTCACATAACAGGTTTTGTGGATGTTTTAGGTCACCATTTGCTAATTCCTTTGTGAAATACTGAAGCTGAACAAACTAAACAATGCACGTGTTGCATTGCAAACCATGTATGGTTTGATGACAGTTCCTTCTATTCAGTGAAAAGGACCAATCAGTCAGCAGAATAAATACTTCTGTGCTGGTCTTCGCAGCACAGAGGAAGAAGTCAAAATGCAATTATATGTATAACGGTGTCTGTGCAAAGAAGCAAGTAAATCAGAGTGCTACTGAGTTTCCTATGGTAGAGCTCTGGTGTATATTTTCCCTTTAGTATATCTTTAAGTCTAATGAAAATCTTGGGATGAGTCATATAAAATTGTACAGTATATCCTTCTGCTATTGAAGACGGACTACAGTTTTACTAACTTTATATGTAGCCCATAGGAGAATCCTTTTCAGGTTATGCTTATATAGTACCGTTAAATAGTAGTTATAAGTGGTTTTGGAGTATAATAAAATGTGAATAGTAAGAAGAAAGATAGCAGATGTTGGATCAGAATAGAATCTAGGTAAGGAAAAGATAAGTTATAAAGCCATTTAGAAGTCAGATGGAGTCATCTATAGAGCCATATGCTTTGTCCTATTGTGGAGGGAATATGTTTTTATACTTGCTGATCCAGATCCTCAGTTCTCATGAATCAATATACCTTTATTGTTTATGTCACTAACTTCGAATTTCTTAAGATAAAAAACAAAACAAAACAAAACAAACACCCCCACCCAAAAACAACCAACCAAGCCAGTCAAACACCTCTTTTTGTGTGTGTATGTGTGTGTGTGTGTGTGTGCTAATAGCTATAGCTAATATAGCTAATGGCTATTTACTATTACTATGTAGTATTACTATTAATACTCCATAATAATAGTAATTATTATTAGCTAGTAAAGCTAACTTGCTACCCTGTATATTCTAATCATCAGGATTTCAGCTTTGATTAAACCACCTGGAGCTCATTTGATGACAATGCTATATCATCAGATTTTAAAGAAAGTCAATATTTTAACAAGCTACCTTTTAGTTCCAAAGAGGCACAGGAAAATGAGGAAGCATTGACACCATACTCTAATGATAAGTATGCATGCTTTCATAAAAATGAAAGCAGTCATTTTTTTCAGGAAGCTGTATTCAGTTCTTCAGGGACACCTGCAGATTTTATAGATTCAGGGGAGTTTGTGGAAGATTTGGAGTTACCAGAGGTAACATTTTTTTGTATGTCTGAATGTATTTGGACAAAAATACTGATAACATGAACAAAACTTTTTTCTATGATAGTTTTGCGCAGCTTAATTATGCAAACGTTAACATTATCCATAAATTAATGGAGATTAATGTATGCTAGTAACTGGAGACAGCCTCAAACAGCTTTATGGTCTTTCAAGGAACTCAGTTCTAGTATCTAGTGTGTAAGTAAATCTATGCTAGAATCTCAATCCTAGAGACTATCATGATATTTTGAGGGGTGTGGGGGCTGTTCTTTGGTATAAGCACTCTTAGCAAGACTTGTTGATTCAGTAGGTATACTTTCTCAAAATCAGTCATCAGTTACCAAATAAAGAACTAGTGTTTTACTAAGCTCAGGCTTCATAGAAGTCAGAAAGCAATTTTTGTAGAAGTGTTTTACTTCTGTTGATGTAGTGGTCTGTCACGATCTGTACAACTGGCAACAGCATCAACTAGATTCTTTTTTGTCAGTTTTGTGCACTATATCTGTGGTTAACAGCATGGCTGATTGCTTTTGATTGTGTGAGAGTGGTACCAGACATTGTACTGTACATGAGCATACGTGTATTGTGCCTGTATTGTACATGAGTACTGTGTCCAGCCCTGGAGTCCTCAACATAGAAAGCACATGAGCCTGTTGGAACAGGTCCAGAAGAGGGCCATGAGGATGATGAGGGGAGTGGAGTGCCTCTCCTGTGAAGGCAGGCTGAGAGATATGGGGCTGTTCAGCCCGGAGAAGAGAAGGCTCCGGCGAGACCTGATAGCAGCCTTCCAGGATCTGAAGGGAGCTACAGGAGAGCTGGAGAGGGGCTCTTCGTCAGGAAGTCTAGTGATAGGGCAAAGGGTAATGGTTTTAAATTGGAAGATGGGAGATTCAGATTAGGTATCAGGAAGAAGTTCTTTCCTGTGAGGGCAGAGAGGCGCAGGAACAGGTTGCCCAGAGAAGTTGTGGCTGCCGCATCCCTGGGAGTGTTCAAGGCTAGGCTGGATGGGGCTTTGAGCAGCCTGGTCTGTGAGAGGTGTCCCTGCCCGTGGCAAGGTGGTTGGAACTTGGTGATCTTTAAGGTCCCTTCCAACTCTAACCATTCTATGATTGTTCCTGTGTCAGGATTTTCAAAAATACCTGAAGAGTAGAGTGCTTGTGTGTAGGTGGGAGGGTGAGTTAACTGTAAAAAAACAAAAAAAAAAGAAAAGAAGACACAACCCCAAACTTGCAATGAAGGAATGAGGGAGGGAACAATCTTGTTACAGTGACCTGGGACTTGTGTGCAAGTTGTATATAGTTCTAACCTTACTTCTTCTGTTAAGTATTCAATTTATTTTTATACTTTTCTACTCTTATGCTCTAACCGTTTCATAAACCATCTACCTAGCGAGAGTTTGAGCCTGGCTTCCAACAGGGCTGACATTCTCATAATTGATATGCCTATGCTGATGAAAAATTTCCCCCACTTGGATTCCAGCAGAACTTGCTGGTTACACCGAGCACAGAGCACAGCAGAAAATCATACATTTTTAAAAATGTATTTTTTTTTTGGTGAGTGATGATAATTTTACTAAATATCACTGTTGCTAGGTCTCTGAATAATGAAAGCATTTTTCTGAGCTGCAGGGTCTGGAGCACAGCAAGCCAGTGATGCCACCATCACTGGAATGCTGGGTGTCGAAGATGTCAGGAAGGTGTATTCTAATAACATAGATTTAATTGTTAAAAGTTCTGTAAACTCTTTGTAAGAAATCGTCCCTTCTCTTCGTATGAGTTAGTTGTTAGTATGTCCTTTGCATTACCTTGGTAGCCAAGAACAATATATGCATTCACATCTCTTGATACTCTGCCTCCAAGGTGAAGTGTGTCATGTAATGTATTTAGGCATTTCAGTTGTGATGGGAAGCTAACCCTACTCCAAAGGGATTGATTAATTCTATTTCCCTCCATTTTTCTAGCTGTATTTCAGCCTCCCTTAAAGATCTGTTTTTCATTAAGTACCTTTGAAAATATGAAGGTTAAGCTGAACTGAATAGAATATTTGGAAAACACTATGTGAAAATGAAAACTGTATGTTGCCTTTTTTAAAAAGAGAAAAGTAGATGTGCTTCAGTTTACTTTGAGAATAAGATCGATTATCTGTTTAGAAACTTACTGCATAGAATTTTTTGTGGCTTTAAAACATGTCAGAGACTTCCTTCAACTTATTCCTTAGAATAAGAAATTTATATATAATATATTTTCTGTATAATTTGAAATAGTCACTATATTGAGTGTACATAAAATACATGTTTTAAGTTTAATTTCTTTCTGGAATTGTCACTGTTTCAAAAGATATTTTTAAAAAAATCATGTTCAGTACTGATATTAGTTGTATCTTCAGAAAAAGATTTCCCATAAACTAAAAACGTGTGACTGCTAACTTGTGAAAGTCCCAGTACTGTTCAGGTTGGTTTTTTTATGACAGAATTTGAATTCTGGCCTCACTGACTAAAAGGATAGATTACCTGTCAATATGAGATCCAAGTTTACTATGAAATTCTTAAATTTTATGTCTAAATTTACTAAATAAAACATCTTTTCAGAAGTATTAATGAATTGGAGTCCAAGGAAATTACTTATTGATAAAAATCTATAATTTATGTAATTTTCAGAAATTCAGTTTTTTTTCCTAATTCCTATAAACTGTACAGCAGCAAACTCTGTCTGTGTTCATTTCAGCAATTCATTGCTTTTACAGTTAAACAGTCAAATCAATGCAACTTTCATCCTGCTTCCAGAGTCTTATTACTGTATCTTGGTACCTTTTATTATTCCAATGTCCCAGTTGCAGTAAACTTGCCAAACCCATGACTAGCTTTAGACCCTGTCTAATGGTATTTTTTTTTATTGCAATTATATTTTGATTTTATTCTAGCAAAAAAAAAAAATAAAAGTCTTTCCAGCAAGCTGAAGGCTGTGTAACCATTTTGGTTATTTGGCGTGTATCCTCCTATGAGTTCCTTATTTAGTTAAATGGTGACCTCAGTGCGCATTGGACCATATTATTATTCCTGCTGTCAATCTTGCTTTGAGTTTTTGGCTCCTTCTCTGTGTTAGTATTGGCTCCTACAAGACATAAGGAATAACTAAAACATCTGCTGTCACCCCAGGAGACTGGCTGAATTTCATCCAGAAGGGTGCATGCTGCTGTTGGTCGTCTTTCAGTATTCGGTGCCACAGCAGTCAATGGCAATAGCAGAAAATGCTCAGGAAGACAGTGGAGACTCTGAACCAAATTTGCAGGTACCAAATGACAAACTGACATGTAGTAAGTTGAGGTGGTGGAGAAAATGTCAACAAAACCCTACTCCCAAATCAAGTAAATAGAAAGTACAAAATTAAAAAGGATGTGACCTCTCTAGCTCCTGAATAAATGGCTTAGATCATAATCCTCTTTCATAGTGTATTTTTCTTTGTCACTAGATACTTTCTTCTGAACTAACTGGAAGCTCAGAGACTTCTTTCCCAGTCATTACTGTGTTAGGATAAGCATCTTAACAGGGTCAGAAGTCATGGGTGTATAAGGAGAGTGGGATTAGAAAGGTTTAAGAAAGGTTAGGTTTAGAAAATGGTAGGTTTATACTGAAGGATAGATTAGTCATAGAATCATAGAATATCTCAAGTTGGAAGGGACTCATCATTGAGTCCAACTCCCTGCTGCTCACAGAACTACCTAAAGCTAAATTATATGACTAAGAACATCATCCAGAAGCTCCTTGAACTCTGACGGGCTTGGTGCTGTGACCAATTCCTTGGGGAGGCCTGTTCCAGTGACTGACCACCCTCTCAGTGAAGACCCTTTTTTAATGTTCAATCCGAATTTCCCCTGATGCAGCATCATTCCGTTTCCTCGTGTCCTGTTGTTAGTCACCAGAGAGAGGAAATCAGCATCTTCTGGGGCTGCAACAGTGCAGTGTAGAGTAGGACAATCGTCTCCCTTGACTGGCTAGCTATGCTGCGCTTGATGCACCCGAAGGTATAATTGACCTTTTTGGCTGCAAGGGCATACAACCTCCTGTTCAAGTTGCCATCAACCCAAACACAGTCAGAGGAACTACTAATTTTATCATACTTCCATAGTTCTGGGCAAAGTGATCTCACTGTGAGCTTGGTTTCACATGGTGCTTCATGACTTGAATAATCTCTTTTTCTAGGTTATGTTCCTTACAGAGATGGTAGTATACAGAGAGATGGCTATTAGCAAAATTCAGACTCCTTTTTTCCTACTCTTCTCACTGGTATTATGTTTTGAAAAGACTCTACAGCCTTTCACAGGATTTGCTTTCATATGCTAACAGTTGCTATTGCTGATCATAATGGGAGATGTGCCCAGGACCTTTCTGGTGAGTAGAGCCAGTGGTAGGGGGTGGGTGTCAGGACCCAGTCATTCTTTCCTCCTTTCTGTTTGAATTGTATCTGTTTTCATAAATGCGCTGAGACACAAGAGGGAAACTGCTTTTAGCACCATATCTGCACAGATGTTGCTGGAGATCATAGAGTGGGAGAGTTAATGAGGTGGTGTGCTCTTAAATAGCAACTCACAAAGATGACTTTCTGACCTGGAGAAGCATTAAAGATTTGTAGGTTTGTTGGTGTATGTGATGGACAAAGCTAATTGCTTTAGAAAAAAGCTGATAGAAAGGAATATAGTTCAATTACTGGTTTGCTGGATGGTTTTTGTTTGTTTTTTTTTCTTTGTGCAAAACTCTATAAAAGTGAAAGAAGAGTTTGGAAAGTTTGCTTGGTTTATAGCCTACTGTTACTTGTGTGTTTATCAGTGTGAGCAGAAATCAGTACAGGAAAAGATTTCTGTGGAACTGAGTGATTCCAACTTAAATTCATATGGTGATAGTGGTGGGTTTTTAGAGGAAATAACTTTTTTTTTAACACTTTTTAAATGCTGAAAAAAGTGAAAACTGAATGACAGTAGCATATATTTTCATCTGAAATTTTGCAGCTCTTTCTGTTGATCTAATCAATAACAAGGAAGCTTTGTTTCTACAGAGTGCCCTTTAGAATAGATTTGAAGTCAAGTTTTAATAAAACAGCACAGCCTAAAAGTCTGATATATGACTTAGTCTTAAGGAAGAATCTTCCTTCTTTACAGGAAGTTAATTTTATTTAGTGGAAATCTTTTGCAGTATAGGGTGAGGGCCACATCCTTTATCTTTAGTAAAACAGGGCAGTAGTGGTTGCCAGTGTGGGTATCATCACTAACTGAAAGTAAAACTACTTAGGTATTACACATCGGTTTACACATCGGTTTTAGTGTACAAGAGTTAATAAAATCAAGCACTTGAATTATTCACAGTGCATCCCATGGTGACAGTCAGGATTTAGAGAGTGCCCAGAAAGAAAAATAGCCATGAATATTCTTCTTAGAGCTATGTATCTGCAGGAAAAAAAAGGGAATATGACTTCTGCCAGTGTAAACTGTAGATCTCATTTCCCTTGCTGCAGTAGTTTGCGAGGATAAAAGTCATACTTTTAAACTAGAAAATAAAGCTGATCTTTAGTTTATGACATTTTTTTTCCCCTGACTTCCATGAGCTGAATCTGAAATACAGGAATGTATTTATTTCTCAAATGCATGCTCTGGTTACATGTATTACTTCAGTGTCTTGTTAATGAATAAAATAGAGTTGGAAATTTGGAAGATATGAATAGCTAGTATAGAAATCATTACTTGATTTTGTGGTTTTGGTGGTTTTTTTTTTTTGTTTTTGTTAGTTTGTTTTCTTTACTGGTGCTAAATTAAGCCTTTTTTTTTTTTTTCTTTTTCTTTTAAGAAGTAGTGATGGTAGATTTTTTTAACTTCATGTGATAACTGGGTGGGATTGTCAATAAATCCTGTTCACAGATAAATTACGGGGGGCACCTGCATCTTGGGAAGCTGTGTGAGGTGATTATGCAGCACTAGAAATAGAAGAAGGCTAAAGCTTCAGGCTGATGAGTAGGTTTTGTAAAACACAGCTTGTGTACGGCATAGTGACAGCCTGCTTTGATGAGATGTTAGATCTTTATGCTGCTGTAAACTGTTACCAGAATAATTTATAATTATATAAAATTTAAGAGAAAAAAAAAAAAAGACTTTTAGGCCCTTTCATAAAGTTATCAGATAATCAGATGCAAACAAAGTCCACGGTTGATTTCCACCTCTTTTCAATACTGAAATTTATGCAGCAATATTAACTTTTTTACTCATCATAGTTAACTTCTGCTGCCATGAAGGTTGAGCGAATTAGAACAATACTCTGTGCTGATTTAAAAATTGTTGTTCTTTAATTTCTTTCTTACTATTACTTAATCTTAGAAAAAGAACTAAAATTTTAAATTGACCTGTCCTCTCACCTCTCTTCGTTATCTTTCCTGATTAGTGGACAAAAAGCGCTTGCAGTTTCATGCATAATTTACAGACAGTGAGTGTTCAGAGATAACATGTTTTCGTGGCATATGCAGTGCTTGCTGGTTTGATAAATCTTAAAGCCAAAAACTGCAGACTCATGAGACAGAAAGTCTGCCTTTAAGCACCTCACCTGCCCTCCACTACTAATGCAGCTCTGCCAGGGCTGCTTCTAATAATTCAGGCCTCTGAACAACTTCAGAGTGTTACTGTTCTCTTTTAGGAGATGACCTATCAGAGTTGGAGTTGCTTCTACAAGTTTTGGTATAGACAAATTCAGTTTTGCCATGAGGAGGACTTTAGCTATAATTCTTTGTTTTGGGACCCGACAATGGATACCATGTATTTTTATTTTCCATCAGTCCAACTTCTGATTGCTTACAAAGGCTATATTCAATGTCACAGTCATGCATCAATTCCTAGCAGTGCATTGCCATTACACCCACAAAAAGAAATCTCTGTGGCAGTTAAAGTTATTTCTGTTATTTAAAATGATGAGGTTAAGAAAGTCAGAGAGAATTCACTGGGCTTGTTCTCATTCCATATGACATAAATAAAAATTAATGGAGCTATATTACGCAAGTCAAACAAAACCTTAGATTTTCTCTCTTCTCTGCCTTAAACTTCAGACAGTATCTATGAATTTGCCAGAACTATATTTGTTTCTTTGCATCACAAATGTACCCATTGCTGCATTTGTAGTCTACAAGTACTGACTTCTGGGTAATTTGGATGCTCATATTTAGTGTCTGGAAAGTGAAAAAAAGTAATGTTTGTTACCTAAAAGAAACTTATCAGTAAGGAATCAAGTTTAAAAACTTTTGTCGACTTTAATAATTTGTGCAATGGATTCACGAGATTCAGATGAAACAAAATTGTTTCCATAACAGTGGGTAATGAATGCAGTCATAGCTACTGGATTAAGTAATAACACTTGTACATTCCTTGCCATGTAAAATAACCGCTCCTTTATGGGAAAACATTCAGTTGAATATAACTTTTTCAAAGTAACAATTAAATTGTCACTTGAGAATCAAATCTGCATTTTCAATATTTTTGAAAATTTGACCTGTGTATCTTTCATCTAGATTCCTGCACACTTATGTGCTCTCTCACTTCCATGAAGTTCTTCCAGTATGAAAGCTACATTACACTCTGTAATCTCTGAGATAAGAAGTGTTGTGGGCTGTTAAATATTTTTAATTACTTAGTGGCTGACCTCTCCTTCCAGTATTTATGTACCACCCACTGGAACTTGATTTCCTATGTCAGTAATGGCTCTGAGATGGCTTTACATCCTACAGAGAGCTACCTTTAATTCATTGGGCTTTCCTTTGTAATTGTAATACAATAAGCATAAATATTATATCCTACCCTTTGAATCAAATAAGACTTTAGAGATGACTGGTTTGTCCAGTCTGACAGATAACACAGTGATTCTCTGGCATTCTTCAAATCATCATTGATCCATGTGTTTTATGATATTACCAAGTAGTTAAATTTGTGAGTCAGTTACTTTTGTCCCGCTGCCTCCCTCCATCTTTCATCCTGTTACCTCTAAAACCCTCTGAAAAATCATCAGTCTCTTTGTAAAAACATAAATGGAAATAGATTCTGTTTGACAGGCTCAGCGTTGAGGAAAGTTGCCTAGACTTCCACACAATATAAATAATTTGCTGTTTCATGTGAAATAAAAACCACAAGTCCATTCCTCCCAAGTGAAAATGTTTGATTTAAATCAAATGAAGACCTAAAATTCCTATCACCAAGTTTTCTAGGGAGTTTTGCAGTTCAAGGGGGCATGTAGTTAATATATCTTTTAGGGAAGTAAACCTTCTACTTTGGAACCTTTTAATAACTTTAATGTTGAATATTTCTGGCAGAGAATAGTTTTTTCATTATTTTTCTCATTTCAGCTTCTACCACATAATTTTGTAAAAGTTACTCTTATAGTTTAGATCGGATAGATAATATAAGATTTACTAGTGATCCTTGTCTTAAAGTTGGGCAAAATCAACGTGTTATTTTTCAATGCATTTTTCGTCCTTTCACAGTAGTAAAAAAAAAATACCAAGAAGAAGATCATTGAAGAACTTGGATTGGAGTTGGTTATTGCTTAATGTTAACAACAACAACAAAATTATAAGCAATCAGCTAAAGTACTTCCTGTGATCAAGATAAACAAGTTCAGTAATTTCCCTACTCTGTATTACTTTTTTCTTATTTTTAAGACCTTTTTCTCACATTCATAAAGCGCTTTGAAACTTTCAGATTACAATGAATCATACAGCATCACAAACATGAGTTAAGTTTGAAGACAGGATGTGAAGTGAAATGTGGTTTTCATTTCTTATAAAAAGTTTTTGTTAAGTTATTGATATTTAAAATACTTTATCATCTGTGACAAATTTCTCCCAGATTAATCTGTCAATAGGATGTAGGTAATTTGAAAGTGTTCATTTCATGGTAATGCCTGTACCAATTTTGTTTTCTTTTGTATACTTTCTTTGATTTGCCTGCTATTAGGAAGGAGGAAAAAAAAAAAGGGAGAAAAAGGCATGCACTGTCTACTCTTCTCTATGCCTTTCCATTAAGGATCTCTTCCCTTTCTGTAATTTTGATAATTCAGTCCCATCTGATACTGCTTCATATATTTTTACAAGTTTATTTTCCGTCATATTTAAGGTTAGTGATCTGGCATGGCTGTTCTATAGCTCTTTTATAAATACATTTTAAAAGAATGATCTCAGTATCATGGGATCATAGAATGATTAGAGTTGGAAGGGACCTTAAAGATCAATGAGTTCCAACCCCCTGCCATGGGCAGGGACACCTCCCACCAGAGCAGGTTGCTCAAAGCCCCATCCAGCCTGGCCTTCAACCCCTCCAGGGATGGGGCATCCTCAACTTCTCTGGGCAACCTGTTAGAGTGTTCTTCAGTGTTTCCCTTTTACACTTCTGTGTTATATGTTTAGCTGTTTTGTATAATTTTTACCGGTACGTTTTTAGCATGTCTCACTGTATGATTCCCCACACTGTGCTGGTGTCATCTGCCATTTATGTAATACCAAAACAATTAAAATCATAAACATATGTATCTTGGTAAGATCCCCAGTGCAATGAAAACTGCCATTACTCTTGGTCTATACCTGTGGGGTCGAGACATGAAGAGATTAGATAAAGTGGCTGAGGACTTTATAACTTTTGGTGCAGAAGGAGGGTCTTCAGCGTGTTTCCCAGTATTTATGCTGATCCGGGAATCACTCAGCCGGCTTTCCAGTTATTCAGAAACACTTTTATACATCAGTGGGGTGTAACATCATAACACCTCCATTAGCGTGCGGAAGTTCTCAAACTTGGAACTGAATCTTTTTGTATTTTCTTCAAATTTGAGGTAACACAGTTGTCTACTCTTTCATATTTTTAAGAGAGAACCACACCCAGGAACCCTTCATTTGACAGACTGTATTGCTGTTTGTGGGACCATGACTGGAACACTGTGTTTTACTCACCTAGTTTCCCTTGCCTCCCAGGTCAAGGTTTTAGATTTAATTCCTCTACTGCAACAGTTTTTGTCAGTCAAAACAATGACATGAAAGGGGGATTTTAAACAAGTAACCCATAGGGGAAATATGAAGGGCACAGAAAAAAAAACAGCATAGTGTCAGGGTTACTGAAAATATGCACAAATGCAACAGAGGAGCGGGTCACTGGAAAAAGAGAAAAATATATTTGGTCTTGCAACCTAGACCTTTCACAGTGAAGGTTTTTTTTTTTTCATCAGTGCAGAGGGTAAGATTCTGCTTGTAAGTCAGGACAGGCAAAGAGCTGCTCAGAATTTCTGCAGGAATGCAGAAACCAAAAAGAATTGTTTGTCTTGCAGGAGTTTACCATCTCATTGTTAAACTACTAAGACAAGTTTTGGAATCTGTTTTGGCCTTAATTTTTCTTAACCTGCCAAATGTGCAAGCACCAAATTACATAGCTTATGAATATTTTATGAGAAAAATGCTTGGCTCTCTCATCAGCCATATTTTCCACAGATCATTCTGTTTCCTTTTATTCGGTGAAAGGAATAATGTTTTTCTGTTCAATAATTAATCCTTTGAAACTAGGCAAACCGTAGCTACAGTATGATAACCGACGTCAACGTAACCTAATATTGACTAAGAAGTTAGTATTCAAAGAAATACTGTGGATAGACGAATTTAGAGGGAGTACCTCTTAGCTCACATTGAGTTAGTTTGGCCTTTGCTTTCTGTTTCCTACAAGGTTGACTCTGTTCAAAGAAGTATGTAGGTCTCTGTACAGCTATTTATTTCTCCCGTTTCAGTCTGCTTTGTTTATTAGTATTAAGTCAAATCCTGTGTTTGCTAAAGTGCAGTAGAACAGGTTAACTGCTTCAGTTTTTTTCGGTTTGCTTTTTATTTGCACTGGATGAACTGCTACTTAGTAAATATTATGGTGAAGACTACAGATGATAACTATATCTGATAGAGAACATCTGCCATAGCAATGTATTCGGTAGATACCTGATGTCTTGACACACACAGTGTGTTACCCAGCTGCTTAGAATCCATCATAATATTATGGGTTTGTATAAATTTAAGACCTCTGTTCAGAGATACCAAAATGGTGAGAGAATATGTCTAAGGGTGTGTAACTGCATTACTGATAGAAGTATAATAATTTTAAACTTAATGTTTTAGAGGTCTACCTAACAGAAAGAAGAAACAGTTTTTATGCAAGTCTTTTATTATTCCTCTTCACATATCATTTGTTGGTGGCTTTGGAAAAAAGGGAAAGGAACTTCAACATAAATTTCCAGTGTATGAGAGCTGCCAGTGTGAAAGTTTTGTTGATCTGATACAAAACACTTAAAATGCGGGCTTTAGGAATGTGGTGCTGTTGAAGGACAGTTAGTTAATACAGGTAAAATTGTAAGCTGTTGGCATCATTATCTAAAGCAGCCCCTCCCTAATTTCTTCAGACTGTATTTTATTACTGCATACTTCAGATCAGGTGCAACTGCTGTTCTGGCAGGCCCTTTGTCATCTTGTGTTCTCTAGGTTGGAATTCCAAGGCCAATACTGTACTTGCTCCATTCATGTTTCTGTTCGTCTGTTAAATTGAGCATACTCTTTCGTCTTGAGTGAATGTGGGCATGACTTGATGCCTTGTATTCTCATTAGAGTTGACAATTAATGATTTTCGTGTGCTGTTCATACTAGTTAAATGTTAGATCAGAAGGAATGTCAGTATTCCTTTCCTTTGTTTTACCAGATTTTAACCCGGTTCATTTTTCTGGCGTTACCTGCCTGTTTCTTATACTTTTAACATATCTTAACAAGAGACCCAGGTTTTTTTCAATACCAGTACTTCAGAGAGTGTTTACCAAGTTGTCTTCATAGTTTCCAAGTTTTTCAGGACTTCAAAAAAGACAGATTATTCCTAGGTGATGTTATAAATTTTTAATAATCTTCTGATTTTATTTCGTGCAACCCTGGGTTGAATGGAGTGTCTGTGCACTAGTTCTATGTCTGTACAGATATTCCAGACAGGTAAAGCAAAGCAGATAGGACTGTTTTCGAAAATAAGAACTGGTAATGAGTGTCTTTTCTCTTTAGAAGTCTGCTTGCATAAGCATCCCAGCTCTTGTGTAATCTGAATCAATATTGATTGTTGAAAGTACAAAGCAAAGCATTGAAGTTTCTGGTCCAGGTCTGTGTAAAACCACTGGTAGAACAGCGAGTCCTGGTTCCTGTACACGCCTTTGCATCATGCATTCTTTTCCATTTTGTCACTGAGTTCACGAAATACGAATTCCACAAAATATGCTGCTTCTCACTTAGTCTACTTGAATGCTGCTGTCATCAAATAACTAAAATAATGAAGACTTTGTGAAACAACAGGTAATCGGAGTGGGTAAACATAGTATTATCTTACTTGCAGCTACTGAGCCTATAAATAATTAAATGGTTATCGTCACTGCCAGGTTATTTTTTAAGCACCTTTTTCAGGTGATGGTGTTGGTTACTCAATGCTTTGAGGTGAAGAAATAGCAATGGAAGAGGGCTATACAGTTAGTAACAGGACTCATTTGTATACAGAGTAAATCAAAGCAGCCTTTAAATCTCCCTTAGTGATCTCTTCACAATTGCATAATGACTTGGGAATAAACTTTTCTTAATACTTAACTGCCAATTAAGTAAGCTAAGAAGCTAGCCATGTACATGAAAAATATAAAACATCCCAACTGAATAAAAATATTGCATAACAGCAACTAATATGCATATTAATTATAGCTACATTAATGGCAAAAGTTAGGTTTGCTGTGTAGCTCATGAGACTATGCTCCAAATGATGCTTGGCAGGGAGATGATTATTTTACTTATAGTTTAATTAAGAAATAGTGTGGGTGGGAGGTTTTAATAGAGGTGAAATAAGTAGTATAACTGCAGAAATACAGCAGTTTAAATACATTACAGACTTTCATACCTTCAGAGAATCAAATGCTGCATAGGTCTGTCACGTCTTGCTGCTCTATTGTATTGGCAACCAAAAGTCAATACAGCAAAAAGAACTGTAGGGTTTTAGAACCTCTTGAAAATATACCAGCTACATTTCTCCTTCAATTAAGTAAATTGTCTACTATTTTATTGAGTGTTAGGAAATTCTACTTATATAGTTTTATGAATAATCACGTCTTTAAAATTCAATTTGATATAGTGACAAAAAGGTTAAGGGTAAGGAAGGAAATGTAAAAAATAACAGAATTTTCCAAGCTTAATATTTTCAAATTCACAAGCATAAAATGGACTTTTCCACTCAGGTTTTTTGTTTTGTTTGTTTAATAGTCTGTAGTTCTGGGACTTTCTAAACCAAAATCTGTACTTGCAAATGTTTTTAGCAAGGTGTGTTCCCCTGAGATTTTAACTAAGGGTGCTGGATGGAAAAATCAAGAAAATCTGTGGTTTCATTCTCACAGTGCTGTTAACTTCTCGAGTGACTGAGTTAGGCATTTAATCACTGCTTCAGTTTATCAGAAAGGAAGAGATAATTACATCTCCTTTACCATGAAAGCCACATTAATACTTTTATTCAGTGTAAGCTTGTCTAGTGTATAAAAGCTGACTGTACTATGCAGAGGAGGACTGTTGTCTAGTTTACAATTGAAAGACAAGTTCTAAAAGGTACAAAAGGCAGACCAAATGGCACATGTAATTTTTAAGAAGCCAGGAGCTGTGAGGGAGCACCCTGAGGGCCAGTGCCTTGTCCTATTGCCCTAGTCAGGGTGCGGGGGCAGCCCCAGCCCTAGCCACCAGGAACCTTCTTGGCTTGGCCTGGAACATCTTGCTGTGGATGAGGGTAGGGTTAGGCCTGGAAAGGGAAACTGAGATCAGTCACAGATGCTGGATGGCCGGGATGGTGGGGTGCAGCTCAGCAGGTTCCATAGCTGGGTAGGACATCGTGGTGTGGGGCTGGTGGCCCTGGGCTGGCCTCCTGGGCCACAGGTAGGGTGGGAGGAGAGCAGCTGGGGCCAGTGAAGCCTGTGCGTGCCCCCATGGCTTTGGAGGTGTGTCTAGATTGCCTAACCCTCAATATTTTGTGTTATTACAATGTCTGGTATATACAGCCCCATCATCCATGAACAAAAATCCACAAAACCCACAAAACCACGAAATCTAAGTTTCTCTTTCCTGGTTTATAATCAAAACAGTGGAAATGGTGGACAAGGTATTTCTTTGGGACTGATCTATGTGGCTTGGTGGTGACATGGGTCACCAATTGTCCCTAGCCAGGCGTTGCTCTCCTGGAAATGGCTTTTGCCCTGAGCAGTGAGCTCAATCTGGTGGCCGTGCTCCATGTGTGTGCAGTGCCCTGTGCGTTTCCCCATGCTGAGTGCGAAACATCTGATTCACTGTATCCAAATTTGTCAGAGAATGAGGTCCTGTTATGCAAACACAAAGTGGCTTTTCTCTTCTGTCCGGTTATTTGATTAGGAAATGCTGAATTACTGTTGTAGCTCTGAATAATTTGTTATTATCGATATGGCCACATCATGCTCTGTGCTGTAATTGCTAGTGAAAAGATAGTCTCCCTCCTGAAAGACAGGCTCTAACAGAGATGAATCTGGCTAGCTAATTAAGTTGTAATATTGAGGTTCTCTATAAACAACTGTTGGTCTCCATATTACAGTTTTAGTGTTGCTGTACTGTCCTTTGCTGACAGCTTTGGTGTAACTGCTTTATTAGTTCAGTGCTGCTCTCAGGAAGTGCCCTTACCTTTATGTCCAGCTGTGTCCTCAAGGCCATCTCACAGCTATGCGTTTGGACCATGATCGTGTGGTATTCCTATTGTAGGAATAATCACTGAACGAGTGTCAAACATCCGTATAAAGGATATTCTAAAGGAGATTAATGGCAACTGATTTCCTGCCTAGCGGCCTATAGGCAAGTTGTCTATAAACAAGATCTTTCAAGCTGTTGGTCTGTGCAGAGTGCTTGAAGCACTTTTGTGTATCCCTGGATGCAGTTCAAGGGCTCGGTACTTGCCTCAGCACTGAATTTTCCTGCCTCCCCAATGCTTGTTTAGTATAACTTGTCAAGTGTTCAGGAAGTCATTAGTATTATGCTGTCACCAAAGGCATGCTCATGGCACAGCCTGATGCTTTGCATATGATATGTTTTAAGCGCTGTACAATCTAGGCTGGCTTTTCCTATCACTTCCCTTGATTTTTTGTGTAGCATCCGTGACTGTAGCACATAGCAGGCAGTTGCAGAGCATGACATCCTTGCTGCAGCATCCGTGAGAGACTGATACGAATTCCAGTGCATGTGACTCATCAGTCAGCTTAGTGCAGCTGAGGCTTCTCTTTAAATTCCAGCTCTCCGTTCTATGAGAGCCACTTACCGACAGAATTCCTGTGATACATTAAACACTCTTATTGAAACACTGATTCACTGATAGTGTGGCAGCTCCCTGCAGATTCTCTACAGTGTATGTTGTTCCCCTCATGCTTGATAATTATTGTCTTGTTGTTTCGTGCTTCTCAGTGAAGGTTTGCTCAGATAATTAATTCTAGTGATAGTAAATTGAAATCATACATAAATTATATTCACACCTAGTACACATTGTTTTGGGCTAATACATCAAAAGGTCCTTTCAGTGTTTGTCTGACAAACTCATTTATATATAGCTCTATAATTGCATACATAGCTCTTGGCAGTTACGCTGCTTATAGGAAAGAAACATACAGCGTATTTGATGCAACGTACGTGTTCTTAAGATTTAGAGTCAAGGAGATTATTATTATTTAATTGTTAGTCTGGTAACTCATAGAACATTTCTAAAAAGTTATGGCTGAGTAGGTGCTTAACATCATCTAGCTGCAATCCAGGAAGACCGATTTGCTTTTTTCATAGCATTTCTTAGCCTCAACTATACACTAGTTGTTAACTAACCCAAATACTTGCTTATTTTTCAGGAAGCCCAGAAGATCAACGGTGGTGGAGATGCACAGGCAGATGGGGCCTGCAAACCAACAGATGAAAAAGAAGAGAATGTGGCAGCAGAAGTGGGGTGGATGACCTCTGTGAAGGATTGGGCAGGAGTCATGATATCTGCCCAGACATTAACTGGCAGAGTACTTGTAAGTTTTCTATAATTTTCCATATTCTTATTTTAAAGAATTTNTTTTAAAATAGACACTATGTCCCAGTATTAATGGAGGATTTTTAATTGACTTCTTGCATCAGCACTAAGACAATCCCAGTTTTCTCTTTTGGAGCTTAAATAGTAGACTGATTCCTACTGCAAGAGAAAAACAGACAGCAAATTAAAGAAAAAAAAACAGACTCCAGGTCACGCTCCAGCCTATTTCAGTATTCTGGCACCATGATTTTGAAGTGTGCTACAAACACTTGGGTTTATTAATTTCATGTTATCTGGTAAAACTATAGGCCTATTTTGTCTGGACGTAAATTTGTGATAGGAAAAATGGAAGCCAACTGGGAAAATAAGCACAGTGTTATAAATGTAGATAGTGTTCAGAACCGCAAAGCCAAAGACAGGTTTTAGTTTGTCATGCAGTGGGATTTGTGAGACTTTCAATAGAGTAGTAATGATTTTATGTTCTCTTGGTCTTTATTAACTTAAGAAATCCTTCAAACCTGTCAACAGTTCGTTATCAAATAGAACCACGGTCAGATGTTACTAATATGTGGTTTAAAGTTCTACTGAAAATACTTAATGGTTTTCACTTTATTTGAATATAATTATTTTATAGCCTAGTCAAATCATACTTAATTGCCGAGGGTTTTCTGTGCAGTTCACTGCAGTAAAAGGTGTCTCCTGTGTGATTTTGATTAGTTTCCTTGTTAGAATGCATGTACTTAAAAACTAACTGAAGTGATTTAAATCCCATTTAAAACTTTTGAGAATCCCAGTGAGACTTTGAAAATACTTTGTGTTAAACTGAAAACAGAATTTTTGTCCTTGATTGTTTCCTTTCGTTAAGCAATATGTTACTGTGAGTCAGTTCTGCTCTACAGAGTGATTACTTGGGTGGGGGAAGGAAGGGAAAAGAAAAGAAATTGCACTTTCCAGTCAAGTCTTCTGCAGTGAAAAGTTGAAGTAGCTCAATTGATACTGTCTTGCTTATTGCAATAAAATATTATATTGATTATTTTGTTGCTAAAAATAATGTTCTGCCTGTTTGCTAATGTTAAAGGCTGATTTCTATTAATAGCTTGAAAGCATGTTTCATTGCTGCTTTTATCATTACGTGTCTTCTATGTGAAACTTCAAAGACATGATCGTCTTATGGAAAGCAGCTTATTGATCTTTTGCATGTTTTTCTGGCATCTTCAGCATTAAAAATTACAAATCTTAGAGCCGTGCTTCTTGACCTAATTTAAGTATCAAGGCTAGAAATCACCTAAACCTAGAGTCCTGTGCTACTAGCTGGGCAATCAGAAATTGACCTGCGTTGGGGGTATTTTTTTTTGTACGTGCATCTTACCATTGCATCTTATAAGGGACTAGTTTATTTCTGGAATTTTTTGTAGACAGCTGGCCAACAAAACCGGTTCAGATTATTTATTTATTAATAGATAAATAATATCATTTATTATAAATAATAGAGTTTATTTGAATTCTTATCAAGCTATAGCAGGAGGTATTGTGCACATCTGGGCTTGTCAATATGACTAGCCATCTGAGAAATAAGAAGTGATGTATGGAGTCAGTTAATTTTGTTCAGTTTAGGAAACAAGATGCATTTATTTTAATACAGTGCTTATCAGTTTAAGGATTTGAATTGATACAATGCAATTTCTGGAGGACCATTTCCAGTATGAGCACTGACTGTTCATTTAAATCTTACTTTATGGTTGTATTTGCTAAAGGTTAACTGATGCGGTGAACATTGCGCTAGAGAGAATATTCACGTTATTTGCAGATGTAGAATGTAGGTAAGTCAGGTCAATATTTTTATCTAAGTATATTGTTTGAAAATAGTATGACTTACTCATGATTTCCCACTCATTTAAGAGCCTGTTCCTGCCAGCTATTATATTTCTCAATCCAGGTGGGGAATTATTTATTTCCTACCCCCAAGAAATAACTGGCACCTTTCAAGTGATATGAAATGAAAATTTTATGATATCTGCAGCTAAGGAAATTATGGTACATCTTAGTTTAAATTAAAATCAATCATACATGCAGTGTTTTTTTTAAAAAAAATAAATTAAAAGTTTGCCATAGAAAATGGACTTGAGAAAAGAGTTAGAATTGATCACTTCGGCATGATCCACCTGAAGGTTGTTGTGTAACTGCTGCCTGGGTTTATTCAACAAGTGCAAGATACACGTCACGTTAGCAAAGTGTTGAACACACATCAGTGTAAAGCACAATCTTATTTGTGTTTTCTGCTTGTGAAAGAAAACCTTTTGTCATTCTTACCTGGAGAGTCATTTTCTCTCAGGTGGATCTTAGCGGAATGTCAGGTGCTGTTTGTGGAGCCAAAACTGGAGTCTGTCACCGTATCTTTGATGTGTTTGATCTACCTTTTATTTCTTCCCTGGTAACTTTACAAAACAACTTCCCTTTTTTTTTTTTATCAGATCAATTTCTCCAGGTGCTTTGTGAGTGTTGGAACAAATGTTTGTATAGTGACTGCTCCTATAATTATCTCTTAAATATTTAAACTTTGTGGCTACACACAGGTGAAGAAAATAAAGGCCAACAGTATGGAAAATAGATGACAAAATTTATTTTTAAAGGTCACAGCTTCATGTCCATGCAGTTGCAATACAAAATTGGACATGTACGTCAACCTAGGACCACTTAGGAAATCAAACATTTCTGTTTATACAATAGCTGCAAGTCAGTAGGCAACCATTAAAATACAAACTAGGAGAACTTCTTCAATATTTTAGCTCCTTTCAGAGCACAGAAGAATTGGTGCTGCCAGTTTCTTGTGTTTCTCCGCAGAAGTGGTCGGTTCTGTTTGATTGTCTGATATTAAATTCTTGCTTTCTTGGTATGGTACTCTCTCATCACATGAGTATCTAAGAGCAGGTTTATTGAGAAGGATAGTATTGCAAATATATCCTATTAGTATCTCTACTTGTGTCCTTAGCACTTGGTTATGTGAGGTAGGAGTTGCCTCTGTTCCTGGCTCCTCAGCGTGTTTTTGTATCAGTTCTGACAGAGAACGATCGGGAAACAGATTTCTGTTCTTCCAGTCTCTAGAGGTAGTTTTCATTTTGTTAAAAGAATATTTTTGTAGTTTGTTTGTTTGTTTTTTGTTTTTGTTGGGGGGGAGCAACATGAGAAACAGGAGTGAGAAATTTACTTTCTAAATAATTAAACCATCAAATTTTCAAAACTTTTGACCATCACTTGTTTTATTGTTATGTCAACTTAGTGTCTCATAGTATGTAATTCTTGTCTGTTAATGATAGCGAGATTAGATGGAACAGATGTAAAAGTGGCAAGTACATAGGATTATGCTAATATTGCAGTGGATTTAGTAGTTTATATGAATATTGCAGAGATGAATTACTGAAAGAGAGCTAGACTTAGGAGTTACATTCTACGCTTGACATTATAGAAGTGTTTATGCACAAGGGAATATTCACACTACCCAATTTCACCTGAAGGGCAGACTTTAGAGGAAGACATTTGTAAAGGGTGATCCAGAACATCCTTCAGTTAGAACCTCTTTTAAGTTTTCTGAAGTAATGCAGAAAGCAGCTGGCTGGGGATGGTGCCTACAGTTGTAGGTTTTAGGCTTTGTAGTTATTTAGTTGTAGTAGTTTAGGTTTTAAAAGGATGACTGGACCTTAATGTTCTTGGTGGTGCAACCTTTGCAAATGTGAATTGCAGTCTTAAATAACGCAGATGAGAATTTTATAGGCTGTTAAAAAATGTGTCCATATTAAATTGCATAAGCATATGATTTAAGAATGTGCTAATTAGACCCATGCAGTTCTGTTTGCAGTTGATGTTGAGTGGCATAAATATAAATAACAATAAAAGGTAACAGTTTACTTAAAATCTGTTAAAGGGAATACTGATTTACTTTGAAGTGCTATATAATGCTGTAGATGATGGAAGTATCAGATAAAAATTCCTGAGGTGAGTTTCTCAAAGAAGAATCAGACACATTCATAATTAATCTGAAGCAGCAGGAAATTAAAGGTGTTTATGAACTGGTTTTGCTTCCTGAAATTAATTTTTTTTTTAATCATTTGGGTAAGAAGAAAAAGACTTCCTTAATTAAGTGAAGAGTTTGATGTACAGGAGAAAGGCATGTGTATATTGTGGAAGTTAACTCAGCTCAATCTGTGACACAGTTGAATCCTTCAAACTGCCAAACAGAAAAAAATCACTATTTCAGTTGCAAAACTGGAAGATAAAATGGTGGAACAAATTGCTGTTCTCTTCCATTTTTAACACGTGACCAATAGACACAGCACAGAGATATGAGCTTTACTTTGCTTTAGCTGAGCACCATGTGGTGGTTTTGCCTCTTGTCTTGACTCTCACAGTACCTAAAGGTCAGTCAGAAACAGGTACTCCCTCACTGAGGGGGGGACCTTATTGCTCTCTACAACTACCTGAAAGGAGGCTGTAGAGAGACGGGTGTTGGTCTCTTCTCCCAAGTTGCAGATGATAGGACAAGGGGTAATGGCTTCAAGTTACACCAGAGGAAGTTCAGGTTAGATATTAGGAAATATTTCTTTACTGAAAGGGTTGTCAAGTATTGGAATAGGCTACCCAGGGAGGTGGTTGAGGCACCATCCCTGGAGGTATTCAAGAGAGGAGTTGACATGGTGCTCGGGGATATGGACTAGTGTTGGATGTATTTTGTGTGGTGTGTTGGGTTTGCTAGTGTTGTGTTGTGTGGTGGTTTGTGGGGCTTTTTTGTTGTTGTTGTTCTTTGGTGGTTTTTTTTTGTCTGTAGTTTTTTTTTTTGTTTGTTTGTTTGTTTTTTTTTGTCCCCCCCCCCATTGGTTGGACTAGGTGATCTCAAAAGGTCCCTTCCAACCTAGGTGATTCTGTGATTCTGTAAATTTGTGTTAAAATGAAATGTATGAGGCTTTGCTTTCTAAGCACTGCATGATGAAAATGTTTTTTAGATTGATAGAAACATTGATAGAAAGAGGGACAGTTGGGGGAAGAAAAGAGGGGATAGCAGTTAATGGCAGTAGTATATTAATTAGGTAGTTTATAGTACTAAGTTATTTAATTAGATTAATTCAGTTGCTTTCTTAGTGTTCTTAATACTTAGTTAACTACATTTAAAAACCTAAAGATGAGGAAGTGGTTTATGAAGCTATTTTCTTAAATTAAAAAGTGACTATGTTTCCCAGTATACATTTAAAATAAAATAGATTTTTTTTTTTTGTAACATAGTTTGGAATGTATACTTGTTGCTACATTCTCTTCAGTAAAAATCCAGAAGTCCTTCTTTTTTCCGCCAGCTCCAACTGTCCTACATGTTCAAAGATAGAAAACTGTGAGTCTTGCCAAAACATTTGTAATACAAAATAAAATTCTAAGGTTAGTAAAACTTGGATCTTGGGACTCCTATTGGTAGATGATCTCGTTTTGTAAGGTCTGAGAAATTTGGTGTCAAAACTTTACAATGTGATTAAAAGTCTGAATCAAAGACCATCCATTGAATAGACAGCCCACTAAATGTTTCTTATGGAAAGATTAAGGCCTTTGACTGAACTTCAGAACAACTCTAAAAAGTGCTAGGAAGTTTCACTACTCGTTTATGGAAAGATAAGAGTAGCATCTTTCTGTCGCACTATAAAAATGTAAGCCTTTAGGTTTTCTAATTTTTTATAATGATCACAGTTTAATTGTAAATACATGTAGAACTGAAATGAAACTAATTGGTGAGACTCTTGCTCAACATTCTTTCTTTTTTTTTTGCAAACTTTCTCTTTTTTTTTTTTTTTTTTTTTTTTTTTTTTTTCCAAACTTTTTTGGTTTTTTTTATTTTTTTTTTTTTTTTTTCTGTAAGAGAGAAATCAAATTCTTTTAATACTGAAGAGGAAAAAAGCCCCTACCACCTCTTGCAGTAAGTTACAGTTGCCTAGCAGCCAAAGTGAAATTTAGCAGCACAGAAATTATGTGGGATTTCTCCTGCTTCCAAAGGCAGTAACAATTCTCTCATGACTATAATGAGAATAGATGCTCAAAGGATAATTTGGTATCCCTGACATAAATGAATTTGGAGAGGGCAGGTACATTTGGTGTACATATAGATTTTTTGACAGCGTTCTTGACAATATCAGGTATTCTAGATTTGCAAAGCATGAAGAGAAACCTTGAGTATACAATATCTCAGAATTTGAATATGGAGTTTAACAAGCTTTCTCAAGGATAAACAAAGCTCTCATAAATTTTGATTAGTCTTTTAATTTCCATTGTGGGACTCTGCCATCCTGGAGACATCTTGCAACCAGTCTTCTGGTGGAATTAATATACTTTTTTTTCTGAGCACCTATAGTGGTCTTAGGATGCAGTTAATATGAATAAGGCTTAATTTAAAATAAAATGTATTGACTCAACAATAGAAATTGAACGTATTGTTCAGTGATTTAGTCTTTCAAACTAGGAATATCCTAAGCCTTTAACAAATCCAAACTTGACATTATTTTTTCAGCAGTGAAGCACATCCGTTCTTGGGTGACAGGATTTGTTTTGTAGTCTCTTGGTTATGATATTACAATTTCTGTTAGATGGTTAAGGAAAATCTGCTGTGGCCTATAAATTCCCCTAGTTAGGCAAAAATAACTAGTTCTATGTTTTCCCTTGTATTGTGCTCTAAGGCTTCTTCCTACTCCTTTAGGTCAGAAACTTTCTCAGCCTCCAGGGCTGACTGTACAGGCAGGAACCACAGGATGTGCCGCGTCTTCAATGATCTGGGGTTTTGTTTTGTGGTAATCTTTTTCAGTATGTTCATTAAACCAAGACCCATATCAAGACTTGTTTTCATATGCAAGTAAAATAGTTCACAAAAGTTAGAGCAAAACTGAGTTTCTCAGGATGTGAAAGATTTCAAAAGATAAACTAAATTTTCAGTACAAGGTTTACTGTCAAAATGTTTCAGCAGAGAGACCATACTTCCCTCCTCCCCCCTACTCTGGTGAATCTGCTTCCAATTCCTAGCACAGAATGAGATTTTACCTGACCATTTGGGACTGCTAAACATTTCAGAACATTATAATGATTTTAAGTTATCTAATCACATTAAGCATTAATTTGCCTTTCATCTCTGCGAAGACAGAAGAGTAATTAGCTGTTAATAAATAAAGTATACAACTGTCTTTTGATGCAGATAATTATTTTTATTTCATGAAGAAAGTGAAATACAAAGGAGCTTATGACAACCTCAGAGTGTAGGAATCAGTAGTACAGTCATACCCGTGGCAGCGAATGTGGGGCAGACCAACTTCATTGTGTGTGAAAGTAGGGCAACGTATCAAGGGGAAAGAAACCCAAACCACGGTTACATGATTCTGAATCCAGAACTGGTAGATATAGTTGAGACAAGATTTTTGGCATTGTTGTAGATAGTTCTCCAAGATAATTGACTGGCTTTTGGCATCATCAAGAACAAGAGAGATGACATCGTTTTCCTACTTAAAAATATTTTTATATATCCAGATCTTCAGTAGTCTTAAGAGTGACAGAATAAAGGCTAGAGAAGGGCAACAAAAGCAATAGGGATGCAAAATAGCTGCCTTACAAGGTAAAAAATGGTGGGAGTTTTTGGTTTGGAGAAAAGACTGGTGTGGGATATGGTCAGCTTTGACAAAGAAAGTTGGTGGACAATCTGTGCCAAACTGTGCTGTTAACCAGATGCTAAAACCAAGGGTCATTTATGAAAGTTGTTAGAGATAAGCTTAAGAGATATTTTTTTTTAAAGGTTTTTTTTTTTTTTTTCATATGAAGATCAGTGAACTTCTAGATTTTTATTTTTACTTTATAAAGGGAGACTGCATAGATATATTCACAAAATGGATTGGGAAAATGGTTAACAGGTACCAAACAGCTATTGGAGAGTATGGAAGGGGGACATCTTCCAACATACCTGTTCTAAAGACTCTATGAGTGAAATGGACTGCAGAAAATTACTATTCTTGCTTGTTCTAGCTGAAAAATATCTCTTAATAGCATGGTCAGAGATTTTTCTCTGTGCTAGATAGACAAATGAATTGGCTCGGAGGGGAGGAGTTTGAGGGCGTTTTTTATGCCTTGCAGTCATACATTCTAATGACTTGATCAAAAGTTTACTCACTCTACATCTTTAGATTAATAGAGCAGAAAAAAAAGGGATCTTTCTCTAGTTGGAAGGGCGTGATGGGGAAGCACTTTACCTTTAATATGTAGTAGTTCAAGTATTCATGAATCTTGTTTATTTAATAGTATGTGTATTTCTCAGTCTGTCTGTAGCAGATTTGGGATTGGTTTTTTTAAGGTCATCTGAGTTGTGTTATATATGCATTTTAGATTATATACTATTACATGTCTAAAGCTTCCTCTTTCCTCACGCTGCTCAACAAATAAAAGAAATGTCATAAGGACAAAAGGGCATTTGTATAAAGACAGGACACAAAGCTGCTGAGGGATGTACCTTTTGATGTGTTACTGTAACTCTACAGATCTGTTTGTCGCAGTTGTTCACATATTATAAACTGCTTTCCAATGTTTGTTACTTACCTACTGCTCCTAGGGAATAGTTTGGATTCTGCTTCTCTACATTGAGAAGTGGACTTTGTTCAGTTATTTTCCATCTTTCATAGGCCTGTTTGGAACATAAATGAGTCCAAGAGATGTGTTCTAGATTGCTTTAATCTCCTATGACAATGATGTGGGCTATTTCCAGGGTTTCCATAGGAATCTGAACAATACTTCTCCATTTGAGTTCATGAGAGACTGAATGATAATGGAATAGAGTAGGAAGTGTTGAGTAAGTCTTGCTGGTTTCTATGGTAACTGCAGCTAGTTTAAGTTCCATTTATATGTTTTCTTCTTCTAAATATTTAGTATTGACAATACCCTGGAATATTTTGCAGGGTTTTTGCTGTGGATCAAAGGGTGGGATTCTGCCTGCAGTCTTGAGGGAGAGAAAGTTCTTTTACTGTACATATTTCTTTAGCATTGGACTACTCAATTCTGCAATGTAGCTGTAGTATTTCTGGTTGTCACTACACCTTTAAGATAGCCACCTTGTGTTTTGTGAAACCGCTGCAATTTCAGTGGATACTGTCTTGTAAAAAATAAAATAAAATAAAAATAAATTAGTGGTTAAACAATAAGAACATGCTGATTATCTAGGAGGAGTAAGTTTTTTTTTTAAATCATATTTTTAATATGGGTAGAGAGGTGGCTGATTAATTCTTTCTCCATCAGCATGCTTTTGGGTGTTAATATATGCTAGTCTTAAAATTTCTTTTCTGTTAAGTCTCCTGTGAAGTGTATGGCTAATCAAACATAAATAGTATTTTTTCTCCTCAATTTTCCTAGTTTTAAATATTGCTATGTAGAGATGGTTTAGGTGAACATAAGGTAGATGTTCACACTGAAATTATATCAAGGAAAGGATAAACAGCATGTTTCATAAAAGAATAACATGAGGACTGGACTTAATTTGTCTTAAAGCCTTGCATTTGAATTCTTCACTGGGAAAGTGGAGAAATAGAAAAGTAAGTGTGTATCACATACGTTTCATAAATGTTTATCTTCATTAAAATTACAAACTTTTAGAAGCATTCTTTCTGAAGGCCAGATCTCAGTGTAGTCTACTGAATTTCTGTGGTGTTTGTCAGTTTATAGCTGCTGCTATGGGAGTTACCTGCCATAAAGTTACCTTCAGAAACGTTCTGTTGTGGTGACATCTGTGACCCCTAGGTAGATGACCACACTTGTAGAATCTATTCTGAAACTATTGTAAAGTATGTGACTTTTCCTACTGTGGGAGTAAATATCCTCTGCTGGCATCTTTGACATCTACTGCTTACCTTAATTTAGAAAAAAAGGATGTGTGGTATTCTGTCATTAAAAAGAAGAAGAGCAAACACATTAAATCATGTTGTATCAAGTTTTGAATGGCATGTTTACTTGGAGAAAGTCAATAGCATGATTAACAATCAGACAGTTATAGCAAAACTAGCCTGGGAAACTACTATTGCAGAAGGTTACTTCTGTTGTACAAATCTTTTTTGTTGAAAAATACTTTTAAGACTCTATCACTATATTAATGTCAAACATAAGTAGGAAAAGCCCTTGGTACTTGATTTTTAGATACAGCTAGAAGGAAAGTACGTAAATACAGAATTGTTCCTTCTGATAATGCTGTGTTTCATCCTCATGATAAGAGCGTGGTGCAAAGCAAATGTACCTTCCGCCCATGGGCCACTGACAATAGTCAACAAATAAAAGATACGGACACAACTGTTGCAAATGAAGCGTATTTGCAAAGCTCACCAGAGAAGACAGATGGCTTCCCCTTAAGGCATTTACACCATTCCCATGCAAAGGACTGCTCTGATGATGCAGTTGGTAATATTGTTTATTTAATATTTTTTCTCTTTGAATTTAGCGTATTTAATAACATTGTGCTTGTAATCAGAACGCTGATATGAGAATGCATATCTTTAAAAGATAATTCTTTATGTGCTTTTGTGCAACTCTGCCACTGTCAATGTTTTGTTCTGAGGTGTGGGAACAAATAGAAATGGGAAGTGGAAGAACAAATGGAACAAAGTAAATGGAACGACCTGCTAAGCTAAAAATGTGGCTAAAAATAAATAAAAATAATAACCCCCCATTTTGGTGCTTTGCAAAAAAACCCCAACAATAGTTAATTTCCCTACAAAATATTGTCTATCAAAATCAGGGTTATTTTCCCTCTTAAATATCCAGTGTTCGCCTTTTTTATTTTTATTTTTTAAATGTTGTTTGATAGTTGAATATATACAAGTTTCCTGAGAAATGTTCTCAACGTACTGTGCTTAGCTCTGATAGTTTTATGTGGCTCCTTATATGTGCATTGCTTTGGCACAGGAGGTTCCTCTCTGTTGTAATTAATACTTTATTTCAGCTTCAAATGCTGCAGCACAGACAACTTCACAATTTACCACTAAAGCTGCTGAAAGTCTCGCTTTTCTTTTGAAGTCCAATGTCTGTTCTGCTGCTGGAAGAATAGTCTGCCATTCAGTCAGAATAGTTAAAATGCCAGCTACTGACATGCAGGATTCACAAGCATAATTTGACATATTCCCTAGATAATATATTTATATATTTTTTATTTTTTTTTTAATGACTCTCCTCAGGGATAAGTTTCAGAAAGCTTGCTTCAAGCTGAAGTAATAGAAGACAACCTACTTGTCTTTCTGAGAACAGAAGAGGAAATCTAACAGTAGCAACTTGAACAAAGAAGTAGTGAATTCAGTGTAAAAATCAGGGGATATTAACTGCCTGTTCCATGTTTCACCTAGAACCTTGAAAGTTCTCAGGGTCTTCTAAAAGTCTACAGTAAAATATCATAAATTTAAGGTAGAAGATTCCATGCCTCCTATTGGCTGATCCTTTTTTCTCCTTCCTGATAAAAGAGTCTTCATCCTGTAGACACTTCCCTTCACCTCAGGATGAGGATAGGAGAAGTGTTTGTGTAGGGAAGATGAAGAAAAAAGGAAAAAGCTATGAATATTTTCTCAAAAGGGGAAGGGACAGGACTTTTAAGAAGTCTGAAGCATTGATTCTACTCAGCATAGCTAGGGTACGTGGGTGAAAAGGCAATTTCTGCAATGTAATTCCGTGGCTTCTAATTAGACCTTTACTGAGGTCATGGAGAGGGCTTACAAAACTAACTTAATTGAGGCAAGATAGGTATAGAATGGAAAAGAAAAGATAATCTAATGTCTAGTTCATATTTTAAAAACAGATTTTCAGCCACAGCATAATTGTTATTGCTTAGAATTGGGGATAACACATTGAACTTGATCCTGCCTTGCGTAGACAAATGCTCTTCACTGCATGTAAACTAAGACATCCAGTTCTGTCAGATACCCACCGTCCTCTCATTGAAAAACATGTGACTCCTAAATACTGGTAAAAACACAATTTATGCCTGTCAGGGTAAAATCTTGCAAAAAATTACTTCTGTAGAGATGAGTAGATTTAGTGAGCCATCTGATTGTTGTGATATACAAAATGTGATGCTGTCATGAGCCTACTGCAAGGGAGAGCAGAATGCTAAGATTTTGCATGGAAATACACTGTTTTCTTTGTAATTGTCAACCACTATATTTAATCCCATAAAATGTACTCTGAAGGTACTGAATGTACCTTGGAAAGTATCTGTGTATCTTGGTATCAAGCAAGAGTATGATCTGCATTTTACTGTCAATGCAAAATATTTTGCAGCATCTTTGAGCTGTGTAATTTTATAATTTGTCCTTTTTTAATCTGTTCCTCAGGAAAAGGAAGGAAGTCTAGCCTGTGCCTCCTTGTTGATTTTTTTTTTTTCTTTTTTTAATCTATCCAACCCAAGTACTCTAAAGTTTAACTTTAGATGGAGAATTTTGAACTGGGAGAGACAACAGTGTGTGCCATTGGGGCGATTGATCTGTATATATTTTGGGTGTCATTAGGCTGTGTTAGACAGTGTTACATGCTACTTTTTTTACTGCATGCTACAGTTTAGCAGCCACACATTATGTAAACAGAACCTGGCACAATCAGTTCTGTTTTAGCTAAATCAGGGTATTCTATGTTCAGAGAATTCTAAACAACGTGAACAAAGCTGAATTGTCATGTTCTCTCTCTTAAAAGCCTGGCATAGTATTATCTATAGAGACCCCGTGCAGGTATGAAAAGATGAATTCAGCAGGATCTTGAATGTGATATCAGTTTGCTCACATTTTATTTTTTTCCAAGGCTATTCTCAATGAAGACCTAAGTAAATTTTCTCATTGATGCTTATGCTTAAGGATTTGTTTCAATGAATTTGATCAAGCTGCACTCTGTGTGTCTAGATTTTAAAGTCCTTTTCTGCTGTACTTAAAGAAAGGATTGTAAAATATGACTGAAAATAATGAATTAGATGCAAATTTTAAGTTCTTCCATATTACAAAACAGCAACATAAATCAGCTTATTGAACATTGAAGACCTGCATGTCACACTAGCAGAAATAAGTTTTGGATACTTATAGACTTTTTTCTATCAAAAACTAGAAAGCTGTTTTAGTGAAGGTTCTGTATAGATTGCTTATTCAGATTTGCCTTTTATTCTGTTGTGGTAAATATTGCAAGGTGGTTTGGGGTGAGTTGTTTGTTGGTTTTCAATTTGGTGTTGTAGAAGGCTGTGAAAAGTAACTAAGAAAACCAAGCCAACAGTGTATAGGTATACAGTTGCTGTTTGGTGTTTTAAGTACAATTGAAAATTCTTAGGGATCTCCAGCCTGGCAAAGATTGTCAGCTACTGGATTAAATCCATTGGAAGAGCTAGTTGGATAGAAAACTGTCCTCTATTTGAAGTATTAACTAGAGGATGGTGTAGTAACTCTTAATTTCCTAAACATTTTCCCCTAGCCTAGAAAATAATGTGGGCAGTGTGATTCAGTAAATGCAACATAGGACTGGAAGGATGACAGGGTTTCTGTTTGCAGCCGTAACAGTAACTTGGGTGATTTTGAACATGTAACTAAACCTTCTTTTCTCCCTTTGTTTCTGTGCAAACTAAGATTAAAAATAGTTACCCATGCTTGTAAAAAGTATTGAAATAAGATTTTTAAAAAGTACTGAGATCAGGAATTTACTTTCAGTGGATTTTTTTCGCCTAGTTTTCTGATACACAATTTCAGGTCCAAAATACCCTTCTGTCCTGCACCGTTGAATCCTCCTAGCATTGACAAATACATATTATGTCCTCTTCATATAAATATGTATATCTTTATGAACACATATTGTATTCCTAGATTTATGTATAAATTATTTTTATTTCCAAATGTTGCAGTTGAAGATTGCGTATTCATGTATGAAATGTTTTCCTTAATATATAGGCTCTTTTCCTTAATGTTTTTGTTCTGCACTTCTGCTTTTTTATCTCTTTTGGACCTCATAGGTGCAGACAGATAAATAATCTGAATTTTTCCTTGCTATTCAACCCATTACAGTCATTATGTATTCTCTTTTGGAAAGAGCCTTGGGCATCAACACTAGTTGCTCATGGTCTCTTTATAGCTGATGGCTCTTGATATGAGAGACCTATTTTTTAATGATGCAGTTCTGTTACATATCCAAACCCACTGTTTTACTTCTACAAATGAAAAGCTTGCCTGTGTGAGATCTTTTCGTATTTCCCTTCAGAGAATGTATCTCATGGTGAAAAGCTGTTAAATCTACTTTTATAACACTTTAAGTTATATTACTAGTTGAGAATTAGAAGCATGAGTTCGTTCATTGATATGGGATTACAGGAATAAGCAGCAGCTGAAGTCTGAAAACTTTGGTTTGCCACAAAATAAGCAATGAATTGAAACACACTTTGACTTTGTCATATCTGGTATAGTTAAGAATACTGACATTAGATGTTTGCACTTAGAAATGAATTCTCTATTGTTATTCTGATTGTTTGGGGAATCAGAATATGTGAAAAAGCTTGGAAAATAACTCTTTATTTTTGTTGCATTTTCAGAATTAGCATGCTCGTTGTAAACGACTTTATTACCTGCTATTAGGTTTTATTTGCAGGTTCAGTGATTATTATGTAGGAATCCTCTTTCCTATTTATTCTCAGTAAGTTTTAATATTACAGCAACATCTGACTCAGCATGAATATTGGCATTTATGTGTTATTTAAATTCACCTTTATATATAGAATACACATACTTTGAAAGTACGTATTACAATTTTATGTGGTTTATAAGGTTAATATATCAAGAATAGCAAACTTGTTTAAAACAAGTAATATCAGTATGATAAAATACAATACACTAAATAGACCTATTTAGAAAAAAAAAGAGATCAGATCATGCTTTTGTTTTATTGATAATGTGTTTAGATTCCCATTGGGTAAACCCTTGTGACTTCAAAAAAATGAACTGGTTAGCAACCTGTTAGGTCTGAAAATAATTCTAAAAACTGATTGCCGATGTTAATGCAAACCAGTAAGTTTCAGAAAAACATTATTTCTCATGCAGTTATATGCTAGTGTGCTTCCTGCCTATAGACTGCTGAAATGAAGGGGCATTAAATGAAAGAATCTGCTTGTATGGAAATAGATCATTGTGATTGTTATTTTATTCTCAAGGACACAAGTGTATATATGTACATTTAGTAGTTCAATAAGTATATCATCAAAAGACTGCAAAGGAAATGCAAACTCATATTGTATTCCTTCAGTGGGAGCAGGGTTTAGCCATAATATTAAATAATTCAGAGTGTACATGTAAGTTTTAAGGTACAAGGATTAGATTTGGATAGTGTTCTGAAGTAGTACTTGCTCATTAGCATTACAGTGAGACAAAGATAGTTGCTGTTAATGCAGAAAACGATAACTTCATTCATTTTTTGACTTTGTCTTACTAAATGTTACACAAGTTGCCAGATTTCTTTATTTCCCAATCATATATGTATAATGCAAAGATTATGATATTTCTGCATTTCTCTAGTGCACTTAATAATTGCATAATAAAATACTCAACAGCAAATTTATTTGGATGAATGAATGCTTCTTTGAAGTTTCTCCATTTTAGAAAACTTTGTAGCAAATGAGTTTTAAAGTAATTCCTCCTCTCTTTTTGAATTATGAGTTGAAACCAGGGCATTGCATTTCATTTAGAACTGTTAGAAGTGTTGTCTTGAAGTCACAGAAAGGAAGTGCTTTTGGAATTACTTTAATGATTGACATCTTCCATATAATTTTTCTCTTGTGCATCCAATAGAGGTTGACATAGGACAGTGAGGATGTTTCTCTTTATTGCTGTACTGTTTACCCTTGAACTGGCATAGATAAATCAATTTTATTAGATAATAAACAAAGATGAATTTTAGTCTTGCAATTTAAATGTCAAAAAATTGTCAGGTCTATTGACAGATCCAGTGTTCTGGGAGAACTATTAAAAAAATGCAAGTTTTGTATGAAATACTGCCTCCTTTCCTACTACTGCATGGCATATTATCTATTGGTCTATAGATAAATTTTTTCCAGAGAACACAGCCGTATAGAGACTTAGTACTGCTGTCTAATAAAGCAGGGTCAAGGAAGGTTGCAATGCAAAGTTTATTGCTTGCTTGTTTTTTTCTTTTCGTCAAAATATTTTCTTTTTATGGTTATACGAAACACTGTTTTTAATGTGACCATTGCAGCAAGGAATTCTCATAGTATTTCACTGAACAAAGACATCAGTTAGAAGTAGAAAGTGTTTCTTGTGTGGGAGGCATATTTCAGCTTTATTAATGGCAGTTGGAAAAGCAAACTGAAAATTATGTTTTGTTTCTTTTCCTACTGTGCTCGAGTCCCTTGTATTTAACCAGGTTAAACCAGTGTTCTGGAGAAAGCAATACATTTTATAAAGAAAGCATTCTATTAGTGTCAACATTTTCTTTTAAAATCAATAGATCTGGTAATGCATTAATTAACTTAGTAAATTGCAAAACATTTCTTTTGAGAAGTATTTTGAAATAGTAACATGAAAAGACTATCAATCCATTGTTAATATTATGAAATATCTTGACAACATAATGATTTCAATTAACTGTGATTGGAAATTTAACTTGCACTGATGTAAAATGCCACAGAAAGAAGTGGCATAACTTGATGTTCTGACAGGTAACACTGCTTCATCTGATCTACGTTTATGTAAGACACAACCTGGAAAATTGCTTCTAGATGGAGTCAGCAACATTTGGCTTTTCAAAGCCATGTTTTCTGTAGTTCTATGCCACCATTTGTGAAACACAGTCATCCACTGTAGCTTCTTCAGTTAGATGATGACCACAAAGCACTGACCTGTCACTTTATCAGTGACTTTAATATTAATATCCCCCAGTACAGTAGTCAAGAGTATCATGGCTAAAATGTCTATGCTTACAGATGTCCTGCTGCAGGTTCAGTTACCTTGATGAAAATTGTCTTCCCAATTACCTTCTCAGAAGAATAAAACCAGTTACCTAGTATAACCCCTTTTATTACCAGCAAGATAATACACTCATTCATTACAGTAAGAATAATTCATGACATGACTTCTGGATATTAACATAGAACAAGTGCTAAAGTTCTGTTGTATTCTTCAGTCAGTACAAACAAGTTAGATTTTAGTTTGAAGGAGCATAGGATGTTCAACAACAACAAAAAAAGAATTATTATTTTTTTCCCCTGAAAGACAGGCATAGTGTCAAAATCATGATATACAGGCCAAAAGTTCATGTAAGAGGCAGAAATATCTACCAGCAGAAGAAAGCAAAAAAACCAACCAAGACTAAAGGTTCTCA
This sequence comes from Thinocorus orbignyianus, assembly GCA_013400375.1. Taxonomy (NCBI): domain Eukaryota; kingdom Metazoa; phylum Chordata; class Aves; order Ciconiiformes; family Thinocoridae; genus Thinocorus; species Thinocorus orbignyianus. Next base: position 1,379,779 of record VXBW01007377.1, on the reverse strand, counting down.
GTAAAGTAAATTCTTCCCCCAGATCTTTTCATATGTGCTCAGAATTTAAAGGTTTTTGGTATAGTTTATGTTTTTTAAAAAAAGTTTTTATTTACTTATATAGCTGCCCTTTTCTCGTATCAGTCTTAACAAGTGTTGAATGGGCTTGCCATTCAAATGCAACAAAGTTTTAAGCTCTTAGTGTATAACTAATGCCCAGTTGGCAAAAACAGTCAGGAGAATAAACCTTGTCTGGGTTTAGGAAACATGCATGGTAAAAAAATGTAAGATTTCTTGGTATCTCATGAATCAGAGCTATGCTTTGCTAAGCACTGCAGAGATACAAGCACATGAACAGATGCTTTCAGTTTCATTAATATGGCAAGAGGTTATGAGACCCAAACACAAATTCTCTAATCGAAGTTTACCCAGGAAGTCAGTAACAAAATTTAGAAGTGAATATTAGTTCAGTACTCTACCTAATCATTAAAGAAAAGTTAAAATCCCCCTTATTATGATCTTATACTACACCAGCTTCAGAAGCTTGTAACTCTGCATTTAGTGATTTAGCCCATATTAAGGGTCAAAGTCAGTTGGTAAAATTACTTCGACACATTGTCCTATTTGGAAGAAATCTCAAGTTTTGCTTGTTTGTCTTGCAGTACTAAGGAAAAGGGACTTTGGAGTTCCTTCGCTTTTGAAGGAGACCTAGTACTGAAAAATAAAGTCTGTTATACCCCCTTTCCATCATGACAACAGAATGATTTGGGAATAATTAATATTCTCTTAGTTTGCATCCCAGGTAGCGACTGTATGATTGAGTTGGAAGATGGGAAAAATCTCAGTATCTATAGACACATATCATAAAGTTGTTATTTTTTATCTTTCCAGAAAAGGTAACCTGCCTTCAAATAGTGCTACCTCTAAGTCCTATGCTTGGCCAGTTCTGTCAGATTGTATCAAGAAACTCTTGTTTTACCTTTGTTTGGAAAAGAAGAGTGATAATATTGAAGCAGTAGACATGGTTCCTTTAGTGTGTGCGTGTGAAAGAAACCAGTAAGGTTAGAATAAGCAAAAAAATATTGTAATTCTAGCTGCTTAGTAATTTCTTAAGCTTTGAAACATAAAAATGAATTCTAACCTAAAAAGTTCTAAAACCCCCCACCCAAAAACAACCCCCAAAACCCTGAACAGAAAATTAGAAAACTTCAAAAAACCAGCCTTTAGATTATGAACCATTACAGCAAATGCATATGAATGTGCTTTCGGAGCTGACCTTTCTACGTCATCCTGCTGAGTGTTTCAAGATTTTTATTCTCCTTCTATGCCTACGTCCTTGACAACTTTTTTTTTTTTTGCTTTGCACTACTCTTCAGTTCCCCATGTTTTTGTTACGGTAACAGTCCTGTATTTATCTTACTGTATGTCACTTTTTAGCAGATTGTATTTTAATGCTGAATTAAACACAGTGAAAATAGCTTTCACCTTCTGTATGTATGTATGCAAATGTGGGCACTGTTGTCCTGACTCTGCACTTGCCTATAATTGCAGAACAGGAAACTTCAGCTTCTGGTCTTGATGTTGCAGTCCAGTTTTAATGTGAAGAGAGATGTTCTTTTGATAAATTTGCATTCTTAAGTAGTTAAAAAATATTTTATTTGATTACAATGCCTTTTTACTAGAAAGACTTGCAAGGTGTGTTTTGAAGAAGTGTGAGAACAATGTCATTTGACTTCTGCTGACTGAACTTAAAATGAAAACTGAATCAAGGGTGATCTAGGGATATTTATTCTCCTAACCTGGTAAAGAAATGATGGAATTATTAGTGGTCTTTTCTGTCTGTTGGAACCACTTACCAACTGCAATTAGGACTTGTTCTCTAAAAATACGTATTTTCTGTGAACTCTACATCTGAACATGGAGTTATTAAATTGCTTTTTCTATCTTAATATATAAAGTTGCATGTGAGTTTTTCAGTCATCTCTAAATATCTCTGACTATTTAGTGCAATAATAGGCAATTCCTGAAAACTTTAGATAGAATGTAATCATTCCCCTGGAAGAAATCCTGGCTGACTTGGAAAAGTTTCATGATAATGAAATAATTTGTTAAGTGAATTTCTTCAATTAGTCTCTTTCTTTTTTTCTACAGAAGTCTCATCATGAAACAAAGATATCTATTTCTGCAGTTTAGTGGTTGGCATTGTAGCAGAACTCTGCTATTCAGATGTGTAATTCCCCATTTACCCCTTGACAGGGTTTTGACCTCATTCAGACTTCCAGCTGAAAGAGGGTATGTTACTATTGCAGGAGGGTTCTGTGTTTTTTCTCTTCACATGTGGAAATCTAAGTTAAAGAACCGTTAAGTGACTTTTCTCATCATAAAAAGGCATGTTTAATATCTTATTTACTTTTGGCATCCTGTGTTGGAATGATACACAGATTATACCACATATAATATTGGACAGAGATATAAAATAGTACCGTGCGTAAAACAAAATACAAAAAATCCCCACAAGACAGATTGTTTAGGGCACTTAACTCATTCATCTGCCTCTTCAATGTAGATACACAGATAGCAATAATAGCATCACTGTGTGCTATCATACTTGTCTATATGTTCTGTATTGATTAGGCATTGGCCTGTCTAGTCCTGTTTGTCACCCAGCTGACCAAATAGCTGCACTTCTTTAGGGAGATAATTCTGTAATGCAATAGGCTGCAGCAGAGGGAAGGGGTTGTAATTTTCAGACTCTGAATTTTATATGCTGGCTAAGAAATTTATATATTACCTACACCTTGTTACAAAGCAGATTTAGGAGGTTTATATCTTGCTTATCTGTATGTCTTTTTTTTTTTTTTCCTATCGTGTTTAACAGGGGCATGAAGCTAAAGCATTGATTACATCACAAATTGTATATGTGCAAAAATATCCTAAAAGTCTCTAGGTTGTTGCAACTTCTAAAACAACTTTTTGAAATAAAAGGTCACTTTCAATTGGTTTAAAATCAGAGGACACTAACAGTTTGAACTGTTTCTGCTGTGTTTAGTATACAATTTTAAAGTTTTAATAACAGATGAAGCATGAATGCAGTCTTTAAAATGGCTTTCATTACATAGTCTTGGTGGAGTAGCAGCATACTATTTATCTCCTGAACTCAGAGAGAATTTGGAAAAGGTAAACTGTGATTTTCTAATAAAGTGCATTATTTTGATGCATACATGTGAAAAGACAAATTTAGGATGTAAAAGCAATAATATAATAGTAAATGTTATGGAACACTAGATTTATGTGTTATTTTTCTAGTTTTCACCATGTTTGATGGTTTGATGTTAAACTATTGTTCAACAATAGCGCTGTTATCATTGTGTGTGGCAGGGTGATAATTTGTGCAATTTGCAGAAATCTTTGACAACACATCTATTCTGAATAAGTAACAGAAATTTACAAAAATCTTGGCAAATTGTCATTTAGGTTTTCAGCAGTTTAATATTCTCTCTAAAGGGTGTCCAGTGTACTTAGTCTGAAACATTGACAAACAGCTGAGAGGGATCTGCTAGTTTTACAAGAAAGGGCTAGGTCAAGGATTTCTTTTAATTTCAGTACCAGTCATTGAATAAGGGTGCGTAATGTATTCTGATACACTAAGAACAAAAAACTCTCTAGCAAATTCCAGTGACTAAAAATTAGAGTAAAATATATTTCAAACTTTTAATTTACATGCAAATACTAAATGTCATGTAGTCTTTAATAACAAGGAAATTGAAAGAATTGATTTGGACTATAGCATTCGGATTCCGGTTAAATAATTAAATCATTTTAACAGTATGTTTAAAACAACCCCTAATTGGAAAAACTTGTCTGCCTGCACTATGCTTTATTTGTTTGAGTTCCACTATTTTCAATTTTACAGAATAAATTTTGATTGATGTGGCTTGGAGAATTTTAAATTATTTTAATGACAAAGGTTAGATATTTAATAACTCCCTATGTCCTCTAGATCTTTTTCTCAACATTTGATTTGGTTGATACTCCATTCAGATGACTGAAATTGGAAGAATTCCTCTATTATAAATCCTGTGTGTTAAGGAAATTAATAGCAGTACCAGGTACTATGACAGTACTATTTACTTATTTCTTTAACCACATATTCAAATACTTCATCATATGCAGAGTTACGTTAGAATCTCTAAAAGCAAAATTATCAGAATTTGGACAGAAATATTGTGTTGCCAGAAGTATGGCAGATTTGTGCTCAAGACATGTCCCTACTGCCTTTCATTAGCAGTTATCACATCTCTACTGATCTTAGTTCTATCAATGATAGATTTGCTCCCTGCATAACCTCATGACCTCCCTGTAGTCCTCCTGAGTGACCTGCTCCTTCTTCCAAAGATCATAAACTCTCTTATTTCCCCTGACTTATTTCCCCATCCAAAACTCTCTATTCAGCCAGGCCAGTCTTCTTTCCTGCAGGCTCGTTTTTCAGCACACAGGGACAGCCTGCTCCTGTGCCTTTAGGATTTCTTTATTGAAGAAAGTCCAGCCTTCCTGGACTCCTTTGCCCTTCAGAACAGCCTCCCAAGGGACTCTTGTCATCCAGGCTCCTAAACAGGCCAGAATTTACCCTCCAGAAGTTTAAGGTAGCAATTTTGCTGAGCCCTCTCCTTACTTCTCCAAGAGTCAAGAACTCTATTATTTTGTGGTCACTATGCCCAAGACAGCCTCCAGTCATCACATCACCAGTCCTTCTTTGTTCAAGAGCAGCATGTCTGGTGGGGCCCACCCACCGGCTGTGTCAGTGTCGATATCTTCCACATATTCCAGAAACCTCCTAGAGTGTTTCCTCTCTGCTTATTGTATTTCCAGCAGATATCCAGTAAGTTGAAGTCCCCCATAAGAACAAGGGCTAGCAATTGTGTGACTTCTCCCAACTGCTTATAGAATATTTCATCTGCCTCTTCATCCTGGTTGGGTGATCTGTAACAAACTCCCATCATGGTATCTGCCTTGTTGGCCTCCCCTCTGATTCTTGCCCATGAAAACTCAACCATATTATCACCATCATTAAGCTCTAGACAATCAACACACTCTCGAACATACAGGAAGCTTTATGTACATGCTGCTTTATTTCCTTTCTAGGCTGATTTCACATCTTTAATGGAACTCCTTTGTAGCTAATTTATTTTCTAGTTTGCTAACAGCTGGGGCATCGTATCAGTTGCAGCTCCTCTACTTCACCTTTTTTGTGGCTTGACAAATGTATATTTCAGCCTGTTGACTTGGCACTCTTAATATTGGAGGAGGAAGGCAGAATTAGAAGTAAGCCCTTAAAAAGATTATTGAAATTAAAAGCTTATACTGTCACATTGTGTTTTCAATTCCTGATTAGCATTAAAAATTTATTATGTTTCTGAGTTGGCAGAAAGTTTTCCCATTATGCTGAGTTCATCCGGATCTTTCTGCTTGCTGTGTTGAAACTAAATTGGGCTCGATTCTTTTGATTATCAAAGCTGAGGTAACTGCTTTAAGATGCAAATGCAAGTAGTAGGTCCTGTACTAAAATCTTTGAGTAGGAAAAGACAACATCAAGACAGGACGTGTTAGTGACTCACTGAGAGAATATGTATGTATGTGTGTGCATATGTATGTGTCTGTATATATAAACAGAAGAATATCTGTGTGTCCGTGTATATATTACCTATATAAAGAATGTATCTGCGGCTTAAGGCTGCAAACTGGGGCTTACTGCCACTGATATACTATGCAACATCAAACACTGATCTTTCTTGGCCTTAGTTTCCCGTTTCTAAGTGGAAATCATTGCTGGCTTCCACCTTCAACTTTGTTTTCTTGCTTGTCTAGGCTGTAAAATGTTTGTGGGGGTAAGGCTGATATAATCTAGGACCTAGAAAAGTGTGGCTTCCACATGGTTCAGTGATACAACCTATGCTAAGAAACTCCTAGCCTAAAAATTATGGACTAATACATAGAAAGGTATCCACTGCTGTGGGCCAATGTGTATATTTCATCTGGCAAGCAGAACTTACTTGGATAGGAATAAAAGCTAAGCAGCTCCTGTATAAAAGAGTATATTTAATGGCTGAAAGTCTATTTTGCTTCAAAGCTCACTGTTTGCACGTGATGTCATGTGGGAACTGGACATTTTCTCATTCCATTTTTAAAAAGTTAAATTGAGAAGAATTTATTATTGTTATCACATGCCTAGAAATGTCTAAAATGTTTGAAGGCTTTTTGCCTTCAAGTGTAGATGCAGTCATGGCAATACCCATTTGCACTTTACTTTGTAGTCATGTCTGAATATGCCCCAATATTTAGAAAAATCCCATCTGGTAAAAATATTACAAACTATTTCAGATTTTTTCCTATAAATCGGAATGAACATCACCATACAGCTGATTTCACTCCAAGAAAAATGTAAGATATGGTGCTATAAAGAGGATAGACTGCAGTCTGTGGTGTACCTGGTTTTAGCCTTCAATACATTATGTTTGTGTTAGGTATCGTTTATCAAATCGGGGTGATTCCAACTATGCTGTAGTTTAGTTCAGCTTATTCAGCCATTTCAAAGGTAGCTGGCAAATGAAGAAAGAGGAAAAATCCTGAGAAGTATTCCTGTACGAAGACAATCTTCTTTTTGTCCAGTTTTGATGAAAAATAAAATTGTGAGACAAAGCAAAGATACCTGGGAAGGTATAGCCAGCTGTACAATTTGTACAGGAGTCCCATTAAATTCTTTTTGACTGTAGTCTGATTAGTTTTGTTTGTATACCTGATACTATGTTTCCCCCTTTCCTTTTCTCAAAATGTTATGAATGGTATGAACTAGAGATAAATCTTAATTAATATCCCTGGATGTAAGGTATTGATGTTGACTTAATTTAATTATGGGAAGTCGCTCTTGGTAACTATCAGGGAGTGTACATGGTTACCTCATTATCTTGCTGTGATAGTGTGTTGCTATTGTATTATTTCTATTTGCTCATTCTTTCGATGCTTGTTTTACTCATAGCCCTTGGAAAAAATGTATTATAATAATACTGCAATCATTCTAGTGTTTTCCTGTTTTCAATGCTGACGAAAGCCAGTGAAATTGAGCTACTTTTTAGTATGACTTCAGCATAGCTGGAAGATTTTGTAATCCCACCTTAAATTCTGATGAAACTAGGATTTATAGAAATAACATCCTGGAAGCTGCTATTTTCATGTGATGTATAAAATTGCATTTGATTCCTTTTTTTTTGGAAGTTGCTAAATCTCATTGTCTTAGAGCTCCATCGGGAAGATGCAGGACTGTTTAACAGCCACCTGCGAGTGGCATGACATGGGAACAGGAGGCTGTAGCTCATGAAAAACCTAATGCTGCATTAGTTCTCATATGAGAAGTCTGTACCTGTGGACTTCTGTAAGCTGCTGTTAGCCTGCTGGAGCTGCTGTCATTCTTGTATTTTCTGTTGGGGTGCAACACAGAACAAAAACTTTCCACAGTTGGGAGATGCCTGGTATTCCAAGGTGACTCAGAAACTGATTAACAGAGACGTAAAGGGCTCTTCTACTGATATGATAATTCGGATTTCCAGTTATTGCAGCTAAAATTCACATCAGTCTCTCATGATGTAAATGACATGGGTTATTAAAGAATCCTCCAGTTTTCAAGTGAATAGTAACACATCATTATAGAACAATTAGAGGCACTCAAAGCTCATCGTTTGCTACATACGCATCTATAACACAGGGAGTATATTTACTGTATTAAGATGGATAGTATTAATTTCCCAATCCTTTCAAGAACTGAGGATCTGCTTTTCCTCCCATCTTGTGTCACTATAAATCTGAGGTAATTTAATTGATTTCAGTGGAGCTCTAGCTGCATGAAACTAGGTCAATATTAGAATATGACTGAAATAATAAAATAAAAAGATCCATATCTATGGAAAAGCTCGATATCTGCAGCACATCTAAACAAAGAGATTTTGGCTTGAATTCAGATACAAAATTTAAAAAACCAAGAATATTTAGCAGTTTGCTTTGGAAGAACTGAAGCATCTTACTTTGCTGACCAGAACATCACCTGTGGCTCATTTGCTTTAGCCCATTCTTAAATATATTGAACTAGGCTTGATCAACAGTAGGCAGCTTGTATGAAAATGTGATTTAGAGCCAGACCACGAAATTTGGCGGATGATAACATTAATTTTCATTTTGGGAACTTGAGACTGAATACTTGCACAGAAGTGCAATTATGGTGTTTTTATTGAATACTTTTTGTAAAAATTGAATAAAAAAATGTAATGGTGCAGCTGGAGACTAGTTTGGAACTTAATGCTGGTGGTTGGAACATCTGTTGCAGATAGTCATGTCTAGATGTCACTGTATCAGTGGTTGCTTTTGTAGTCCTAAAATATGTAATCCTAATTACACGTGCCCAGTACATGAGGGAATAGATGGTAGAACAGAAAACAATGAAAAATATAAACAATGCAAATTAGTGCAAGAGGTGAGATGCACCTTTCGAGCAAACCTGGACCGTGACACAAAAGAACCATTGTCTTCCAGAGACTTTTGGAGAGGTTTTAGGGGGGTGTGTTTGGAATTTCTTTGTTTGTTTTTAACCTGTAAAATTAAGGATGTATTTGTTCTGCTATGGCTTGCTATGATCTTTGTAGTGAAGCAGAACATATCTTTTTGTACATGTTCCTAAAATATGAAGTTCCATTTAATACAACACCCCACCCAACCCCCCAACCAAAAAAAAAAAAAAGGCAGCAAGCCCAAACCATCCCAAGATGCCCAAAACAATACCCAAATAACTTCCTTATCATTTTACATTACTGTTGGACATTAAAGCATCCAATGTTTGAGAAGACAGGAAATCCTAGATCTTTCCTGATCTAAAATATGTGTATAGACTGTGTTCTAAGTGGATACATGTGAGCATGATGGTCACAGGATGCAGCTTTGTGGTCTTTTTGTGGTCCTTAAAAACACCACATCCTGTCTGTTTCTGGCAGCTGGGAGGTCAGGAAATTAAAAAGAGTTGGAAGTTCTTCTCTTGTTTTCAACACTCTTGAATAATGTTTTATTGCTTTCTGACATGTCACTGTACCCTGCTTCACTTCCTATGGTAGCCTGCAAAAATGATTTTCGATAAGAGTTTTTCTGCATTTTTCCGATTCAAGTTTATCATTGGCATAATGTATCATCCCAGTAAATACTGTTTCTTGTTAGACTGGTAGAGAAATCCTGAATTTCCTCACTGCAGATTAGGGTTAGCATTTCTACAGTTGAAAGCACCAAGTTGATATTCAACTAGGAGATCCAGCAACTAAAACTTGTAAGTTCTGCTTCCCACCCCTTGCATGGAAAGAAGTTGAGTTTTAAAAGGTCTCAATTATTTTAACAACCACAGTTGATACTGCAAATGGTAACTAGATAGGATATACACAGTAACTATAATTCTATTCTTATTAGCTTTTTTCAGTCCTGCATTTGTAAAATGGGGAAAATGCATTATCTGTGTATTATCTAAGACTACAAAAATATGTGCATTTCCCCAAAATCTGAATTTTTAAACTTCCTAATAATCAGACATTCCTAATAATCAGACATATCAGTTTGCATAATTGTTTTTTTTATTGTCATGTAATTTTACCAAAATGAAACGTTACAATTTGAGTCCTTTTAAGAACTGTAACTAAGTATCTATAGTTAAAGATTTTAATTTATTTGCAGAAGATTCAAGAGCCTCTTTGGTAGCTTACTTTGCAAATGCAAAATCCCTTGTTTTTATAAATACCGCCTCAAAGAAATCTTTCATTAGAGACAATGCCAGAGTACAAATGCAGACACATAGCATGGTGGATAATAAATAAAACAGAAATAAATGGCGTGATTGAGACCTAAAAGTATTAGACTTTTGAGTTATGTGCCTCTACCACCATTTTCTAACCCTCACAATATTTAATTTATACATCATCAATATTTTATTTGTACATCAGAGAAATGATGCCAGCATTTAGCAAATCTCTGAGCTTGAAAATGTTTGAATTACGTATGTAATCTTTGCAAGACTATAATATAAATTTGAAGACACTCAAGGAGAGAAAATAATCTTGACAAAGAAAATTAATTTCATTCTCTACAACAGTATTGTTTTGCTACTGAAGGGAGTATTGATTCCAGTAGATCAGCATCACGCTTTAATCACCTCACACTTTTGCACTGCCCGAAGAAACACTCACTCTTTCACGTCTACAGAGTAGTCTCACAATTATTTTTTTTTTTTTTTTTTGTGAATTGCTAGGCATGTGTTTATATTCATAGTTTGTATATATGTATAAACTCAGAAGTGGAAAAAATAAGAAGCAAATAGGCTGTCTTGGAAAAGGAGTAACTTTTATGAATTTGCAATTAAAGAAAAAAGGAAACAGTTTAACTATTACCATTTTGCAGAGCCTTAGTTTATGTCATAATTCAAGTCAGGAGTCTCTCACTCTCCTTTGGCCTATTAGGTCCTACAGATGAACTATGTTTTACTTTTAATGCCTGTCATTTCAGTAACGGAAATTACAGAAACATTTCTCATACCATTTCCTTAATTTAATGTTACTGTTATGATGCTCTACTCATATTTATGTATTGCCAAGTTCTTCTCTTTAGTGGTGACTTCTGCCTGAGGCTGGATATCGACAGCATGCTTTGGCCCTGTGTTTCTAGGAAATGAAAACATTCGGATGTTTGCTCAAGGATTTCAGTATAGGAACATGACCCGTGAGATCTCTGTCAATACTTACTTTGTTGATAAGCTTGATGGGGGATCACATGTACTCAAAGTATATGCACAAACAAGAGTTCTCGTAAGGGATGAGTAGAACTGCTCCTTTTACCTATACACCTGAACTTTGAATGCGTTACCATGAGTTGAGTCATTTACAATCCCTACATCTAAGTTTTGTACATGATTTTTATCTATCCCATGTTCCTCTTTGAAGAATTAAAACAGACTGAAAAGTTAAGGAACATATGATGCTTCCTTGGCCTCACAGATGTCTTAACTAAATCTGTGCCTTTGTTAGTGATTAGTGTTAGTTTTTTGTTAGTGGAGAAAGTAAAGATACAGATAGGCAGACAAGGGAACTCCTACCATACGGTTTAAACTATAACAACTTGATTAGCAATTGTAAAAAACCAAAAAACTTTAAAAAAAATCCAAGCAAATAAATGAAAACCAGAAAGAAGCCCACCAATTAAAATTTTAGAGCTGCAAGCAGTTAGTAATGTAAATTGCTGCCAGTACACCCCTAGAGGGCTTCATGTTTTTGTGGGGTGAAAGATTAATTCTGTGTAAAACCCGTCCAGAGGAAGATAAAGCAGGAGTAAAAAAGCATACAGAAGAAACCATCAAAAAAGCATGGTCGGGTTAGGAGGGCTAGTGCAGATTACTTCTTGCCTGCAGACTGTCTGAACTTGTACGTATGATCACTAAATGTTTGTCTTGTAATTGTAATATCAAAAAATAATTTTACTTAATGTAGCACTATAGCTATATAATTTCTAAAGGAGAGGTGTTCTACTCTCTCGACACACCATTATACGTGTGCAGATGTAACTGCTAACTTGGGGAAGGTTAGGGAATGCCAATATTGCTGTTCTTTCTGAAGATCTCTGGCAGAAGCAGAACATTTTAATTGCTGAAAAGTCTTGTTAGGAGTGAATGCTTAGGGACTGTGCTGGGCGGCATTCAACAACCTGACAAGATTTATCAAAAAGTCTGTGATACAAAAGCAGGCTTCCTCAAATACTCGCTGTTGGACTTCTATCTTCATCATTAATTTTAGGCAAGGGTGATGTTGCTTGCTGAGAGCCAAATACGCCAAATATCTTTGTTAAGCTGCATGCTAACAACTGTCTTAGTATTATGTAACATGTCAGAGAATTATTACGTAGCTGAAGGGCAGCATTCCCTTATGCTTCATGTCAGTGTTAGAGTCAATCAGGGCAATGTTGTGTTAAGAGCTGGCAATTTTAGATAATACCTCTTATGAAGCATAAACAAATGTGAAAAAAATTTAAAATGAATAGCAACACATACAATTTAGAACCACCCTTGATAAGAATGCTTTTGTGTATAAAAGTTTTCAGCAACTGGGCTGGGTTTTGAACTCCTATCTCTAATCATGCGAAGATTAGAGTCCATGGAATCAGTAAACCTGTTTTGATGCACGTAAACTCTTCTGCACTGATTTCAATGTAGAAAGCAGGAAACAAGTTTAAAATAAAGCAATTCAATCAAGAACCCTTGAAAAAAATCTTTTCTGTTTATAAGTGAGACATTCTTACAAAGCATAGTTAAACTGTGCCAGACTGGATACTATACATATCGGTGATGTGCTCTCAGTATACTGTGAATAGTTCGATTATGTCACCTAAAAAGAAAAAAAAAAAATAGCAGAAAAGTAAAGCTTGTGAAAATATAAAACAGCCATAGAAAACAACTGCCAGCTGCCTGAGGGTAAAAGAGAAATATTTCTAAAGATGAGGTATTCTGCTGTAGTTTTTAAAATTTATCCTGAAAGCTTTGATGTTGTCAGACATAAAATAATAACCGGGGGAGATATGAAACTGACCACTAACCTAATCTAGTTAATGGCATGGTCTTTTCCTTACTTAATATATCCTTAATTTTACCTGCTAGTTAAACCAACGTAACAGTGTATGTGAATTGCGTGAAGCAAAAGTAAAGTTATTGTAGTTTAATAATATTTAAAGTGTCAGGAAATAGTTAATTGTGACAATTCTTTGTTGTAAGTTTAAGTGAACAAAAAATTTTACTGAGTAAGAGGACAGTCATTTTGACTAGAAGGTCATTGTTCTATTAATGGGGAACTAATAGATTTTCCAAATGAATGACTCTTATTTTCAATTTGAGGAGAGGTGAGAGTACAAGGTGATGGAATTGAGGTTGAATTGCAAGTTTAATCTATGTATCAAGAACCTTTGTCACTGAAAAGATAGTAAATAGATGAATTAATTTACGAACTGTAATGAATTCCTATTGATAATTAATTATCTGGGGATTTAGTTCTTAAACTGGAAATGTATTTGACCCTTGAAATCAATATCCTTTTCCCTCCTCATACCACCGTAAACTAGATACAGCTTCGTAAGTACAACACAATGAAATTCTTTATAAATTTATTTTAACATATATGAATACAAGCATGAGTGTTCTTCTTGGTCCCAGTTTATTTTTAGTTCTCATGTCTGAGTTCTAATTGCAGTTCTTCTTGAATACCAGGATTGGACATTGCCGACTCTTGATTAAGTCTGTGTATGTGATGGTTTATTGTTTTGAGAAATCAAAAGTGTTGTTGAACCCTAATGTGATTGAGCACCTAGAGATGTCAAGGGAAAAAGCCATGGATGATCTCAGAAGTTAAGGTAGAGAACAATCATGAAAAGATAAAAGCCTCTGATATTGTTAGGAAGAGGAGCAAAATCACCTGAGAAACCAGTGTCTGTCATGGAGAGCAATATCTAGAATAGCAGACTGATTGTCAAAGGACAATATATAATTTATATATATCATTTAGTTTCAAAAACATATGAATGCAAGAGTAACATTGTGAACCATAACGTACATTACTGAGCAGAGATCCTGAGTATCAGTTTTATCTCTACCTTTTAATCTCTAATTCTACACTTACAATATATTCTTAGGAAATAAATCTGATATTCTCTAGAAGTTATTAATGAATGGTAAAAGAAGAGTTCATGCTTTCTGAAAGATGTTACTTGCATGGAAGAAGAAACATTGGTTATAACTGAAGTTTTTGACAAGTTCAATTACATTTTTGCTGGGCATCCCAGAAGTCCTGTTGGATCATTTTTTACTTTATAATAATGTGGTTTTATATTACTGGTTTCTGAATAACTGTGATTCATCACACAACAGGTTGGGAAAACTGGAAAAATCTTGGGGAAAGAAATAACTCTCTCCAGATGACCTGTCAACATGTTCGTCATTTGACATTTAAAATTTCAAATATCTTCCAAAAAGGGAAAGCAGAAAGATAAGATCAGAAAACTACTGATTTCCAGTGCTTTCATCTTAAAAAAGGAGAAAATATGTTAATGTTAGAGCTTTCTCTATTTAGAGTGGTTTCCAAATTTTCATTAAACAGAATTGGGTAGAGATGAATCTTTACCTGTTGCTTTTCTCCACCTGTTGTCTCTGAAAATATCACGCCAACTGTAGACCAATACGATCCAAGCAGTTTTTAACTCTAGAAACAAAGGTATTATTGAAAACATCTGTTTAAAATTAAATACAAAACTATGGGATCTGTCTTTTAATGTCATTTATGAGGTGTTATGTGTGAAATATTTTGTGAAGTGTAGCAAAAGAGGACCCCAGTTGTTTTACACTTCTCCTGCTTTTCCTTCATTGCTGTGACACAGGTGTAGAGAAGAGCATTTTTAAGAAAATCTTAAGTATTTTTATTGGCATAGACAACAATGTAGTATTTTAGTCATTTATATCTTTTATTATCTTTTTCGAGGTGAGTGCTGTCTTGGGAACTTCTAACTTAAAGCCAAAGCAAAGCTCCAAATAAAAAAGGCTAGACATGATTTTATGGTACCTAACCTGTCACATTAAGAGAGCTTAATATACAGAGAAGGAACTAGTGGAAGAAACAGTCCAACTGCTTCCAGTTACCAAAATGTCCTGTTTATTTACCTAGGCATGTTTTTTAAAAGAAAAGAAATCTTAATTTCTACCTTAATTTTGTGAATGAGTCAGCAACAACAGTTGGAAAGCAAAGACAGTATGTAGGAAATCCATAGAAATAACAACTTTAACGTCTTAATTATTAACTTAAAAATTCTATAGTCGTGCCTTATCTGATTCGGTGTGTTTGTATATACTTTGTTTCTATACTAAAGAAAAACTACGTCAGCTTTCTTGATGCTTCAAGTGGTGATAGTAATTAGAGGAGACCAAATCTAAACCAAAATATCCCAGTCTTTTAATATTAAACGAGTCTGCCTTCAACTACTAAAAGGTATCTCAGCAGAAAGTCTGTTAATTTCTTTTGAATATCAGTGAATATCAGTAGGTTTATGTTGTTCCTTCAGTACTGTTAAGATTACTACACATCAGATCAAAATGTAAACTGCTTTAGATGAGAAGCAGATATAAAGCCAATGTCTTTTCTCATCTTTGTTTATGAAGTTTTGGGGAATTTTCAGTTGTGCAGGTTTCTGAGGATGCTTTTTAGAGCATTTAACCAAAAAGCACTAGAATGAGCTTCCATTTCAGAACTTGTACCTTCACAGAATATTGAAGGCCCCTCAACAAAAGAGGGAGAATATTGAAATATTTGTTGTAATCCACCAAACAGTATTTTCAGGGTCATGTTAGGAGATAGTGGTGGTGAATTGTCTCATGATCCAACAAAAAGTATTCTGCTCTTTTTGTAAAATTGCTTCACTTTAAAATTTTGTTAACAATAAAACCTTTTCAGAGGATCAGAACAGAGGTTGAGCTGTCGAGGAGCAGTTACAGGTTTTTTCTTGCCTACAGTCTAACTACTTAACTCTGCCGTGTCCTCAGGTCTATTGCAGCTGTGAAATGTGCTTTTCCACCCCTACTGCTCAAATATCTCAATATTTATCTCAAATAAAGATTGCAACTGGTCTTTGAAGAAAGGAATAAAGATGTCCTTCCATCTACGATGTCACTGAAATTATTGATTAATTTCAGTTAATTTAGACATATTTATAAGCAGTGTTCCAAAAATAGGTTGCTAGTCATAATTCATAATTAACATGATAGCTGAACAACTAGCACGAAGGAGATGTTTGAGGCAATATATTCTAGCTGCCCTGGGGATCCTACCTTTTATTATGTCCATACCTTGAACTACTTTATCCTTTAAACTATTCCCTCAATGGTCTGCCAAAGCCTATTGCAATGTGTTTTGGAAGATGCTTTTGCCAGCCTAATAGAAAGTTTCCATTGAGAGGAGCAGAAGCTGAAACCAAGGAGGATGAGCATTGGAGCAGTAAATCCTGTGCTGTTGTGTGCAGTTTAATAAGCATCTCCGGCACAGATCACTTCATTAA
Organism: Thinocorus orbignyianus; assembly: GCA_013400375.1. Taxonomy (NCBI): domain Eukaryota; kingdom Metazoa; phylum Chordata; class Aves; order Ciconiiformes; family Thinocoridae; genus Thinocorus; species Thinocorus orbignyianus. The sequence continues at coordinate 1,363,651 of VXBW01007377.1, read as the reverse complement.
AGCAACATCTGTTACAAGCATAGTACTTGGATTAGGGATGACAGCCATTTGCAGCCAAATGAACTCTTAAAAATAGAAGATATTTAAGTTTGACAAGGATTAATGTTTTATTGGCTTGCTAAATTCTTAAGGTTTACAGTAGTACTTTCTGTGAATATTTTATATGGATGCACTTTACATTTATTGTAATGTAAGTGTGGTCTGCATCACCAGTTTTCTCAGCTTACCTTGTAAGTTTGATTAGCCTTTTATCTGTCTCTTCTCTATTATGAGGGTCAGGGATATGATACCAGTATTCTTCCCATTAGGGAAGCACTTAGAAATATCAGCTGGAAGCCGAGAGCCTCTTCTACCAGATCTGCTGTCATTGGGATGGCTATATCCAAACACAACAATTGTTATTCAAGTTTTACTATTGCTATGCTTATTCCCACCACAGGATCCTTTCTTATGTAACTTTTGCTTCTCATTTTGTTCCTCCTTTTAATGTATTCCCCCCACCCCAATATATTCTGATATCTGGGGTCAAAACTCTTCAGGTTTTGATTCTATTTATACTGAAGGGACAACTCTAACAAAAATATTGAGCAAAAGCTGTAGCTATCCTTGATATTTGTTTGCTGATCATCCCTTTCCATTTATAATAGAGAGATTGTTAATACAGTAGTATGAAATTTGCAAGACATGTATTTCATTCCTCTGCAGTGGGCTTTATAACAAGACGCTTATCCCACTCTGTGTGTCTTCCCTGCCCCCCAGCGAATGTATCTGGGCGATTTCTTACCTTGTGCAACCTGGTATTTCAGGTTAACTGATGGTTAGGTACTAGAGTATCAGGAGCTATATAAAGTAAGTAGGATACTTAATATGGAATTGCTGGTGCAAAGGCAAAGCCATAAGGCTGAAGGAAAGATGTGTTAGACTGTAGATGATTCCTGGGGTGTGTTCTCCCTCCCTTACCTAACTTCTTTTTTTTTTTAATTTCCTTGACAAAATCTTTCTGTTGATTACTTAAAATTTCCTCCAAGGCTTTACTATTATTTCTTCATTAAGCCTAGTCTAGAGTGCGATCTTTGTATCTGCCCAGAAGTATTTCTTTCTGGTTTTCATGTTGTTTAGCCCCACTTTGTGTTTTATCGTTCCTTTGACCTTCCACGTGCTTCTAATGCAGTCTGTAGTGATAATCTTAACCGTAGAAGAATCCTAAAGAATATATACTTGTTCATTCAAAGATTTACTTAATAATGGACACCACCTTCACTCCCTACTTCCTTCCCTCTTTCCCCAGCATCACTGTGAAAGAATATTACAAAAATGAAGGATTTTTCAGTTTTAGGTTTATAGTAACACCATGCCTCTAATGTAGTTAATGTCCATGCCACACAAAAATGAAGGCATTTTCTTCTTACCTGCTTATTGACCATCTGAAAAACAAGAGGAGTGATGCCTTCATAGCGTATGTATTATATAATCACCTGATGCCTTTTGGTTAATTGCTCGTACAGAGTAGAAATGCTGCAGAGACCATGGAGTCTTAATAATAGATGAGATTCCGGAGTGTTTGAAACTAAGAAACACAAATGTTGTAACATTTATATCAGCTTTATTTAAATGCTTAAGGCATTTACTGTAGATGTATCTGGATCCTATACAGGTTTAATCTTGCAGTCCATAGTCACTCTCTATAAAGCAACTACAGGAATGTGTTAGGAATGATGCTTGCATTGATGATCCTTGCATTGATGATCCTTGATACTGTTGGATTTAGAGCATACATACTTGCATAAAAGCTTTTGAATTAGATATACGAACTGTGCTTTAACCCTTTTTCAAACGTGATTCCAACGGAAAAATATAGGTAAAGGTAAAAAGTGGTATTAATGAGAAGAATATATTTTGTTTTGGAAGGAGATACAATTTTTTGCAATGGTTGAGAAATGGGTAAGGGCTAGCCACTGGTACCAGTCCTAGGAAATGTGTGTCAATGCATTTCTTAGTTCGTTACAGAATTTGACATAATACCCACTATGTGGCAGCAGTAAAAGAAAAGTGATTGTATCTCCTTGTTTCTGAATGGGGGAGTTGAGCTAAATGGATAAAATCTATAGAATTTAAATCCGTAGCATCTACTACTGCATCAATTTATTTGGGAGAAAATGTAGTTAAGACAACATTTTCCAATCCTCCCTTTCCCCTCCTCCTGCCAGTTATGCTATACTAACATACTAATTGAAATCCCTTAATGTGCTAATAAATGGGTGATAAATGAAATTATCACATTAGCTGTTGTTTCAGTCAAGGAATTAGCACTAAGCAATTGCTAACCTTTTCTCAGTTAAATAATAAAGAAAAAATTATTGACCTGACAACCTATAAAATTGTTTCAGATAAACTTTGTTGTGCCAGTTAAACCACCCTAATCTAGTAACTGCACCTAAAAGTATCAAAATATGTTTATATATATTTTATAGTGCTATTTTATATTTATAATGACTTCCCTGGATTCTTTGTTTGAGAACAGTGTCTTCTTTAGGGAGAAATGTTATGTATCACTCTTATGTAAGGCACAGCATTTTGGCTGTGAAAAGCTGATTAATAATGTATAGTTTTATGAGGAGTATAAATAAATGTTAATTCTGTCAAATGTCATAGGAACACTTGTCTTACCTGGGGGAAGGAACATGCTTACTGGATTTCTGCTTTTGCCCTTGCAATATTTAGATACAACACTAAGCTTACCTTGGCTTGTAATGCTTAGTGGCATTCTTTATAGATGTCAAATGCTAATGCATTTGGTTTGGTAGGAAGGAGAAAAGATAGACTTCTCTTCTTATTTTCACAATTTTGCTTCATTAGGTACTTCAATGACTGCCATTATTGAAAACCCTCAGGCAAATACATACACTTGAAGAAACAGCATGTGAACTGTTCCACTGTTTAGCAGTCAGTCCATATAGTCTTCTACGTTACAGTTATAGCTCCCTCTCTGTGTGTGTAGCTATTCCTGGGAATGTAAGCAACTATAAATTTTATTAAGTAGTAAGATAACTCGTATTCTTTAAAATTTATTTTAGTTCCAACACAGTACCTTCTATTCTGTGGCAAACATAAGCATAAAACATCTTTTTGAACATTTGAAAATCTGTTTTGAATACAGATTGTTCTAGTAATCGGTGATAACAGGGAAAATTAATGAATGCATTGTTAGATTCTGTTGTTGGCAAAGATATAATCATTACATTATATTTCCATAGTATTCATTTTAATCTGCATTAAGTGGTCTTTTTTAGTTTATAAATTCTTTTGTGTTTCAAAGAGAAGTGAGCCAGAGTTCTGAGATGGCTTAGAAAAATAGAAAGAGTAGGGCCTCAGTGAGTGTTGTGTTGGCTGCGCACTTGTAGAGTTAATATAGATGTCCTCTAGGCTATTAAGTCTCAGCCCTGTAGTCCTATGAAAGCCTAAGTTAATAGCTTCACGTCGTCAGAACAAACTGTTGGTTTCCTAGTCAGATATTGAAGTTTTAGCATGAACCCTAGAAGGTTCTACAGGACCCTTTTTCTGAACTAAATCCTTGCTTGAAGTACAATGTATTCAAAATTACAGATGAAATCAGACATTAGTTAACTGATGTCATTGATGTAATGAGCGTTTGGTAGTTGAAAATATATAATTGTACAAAAAATACATACTATTATCTCCCTCTCTTTTATTCTGTACATTTTATATTATGAAAACCTTTGCAATAAGGCTTTTTTTTTTTTTTTTTCCAGAATTCTCTAATGGACATGTAAATCTTGAACACTTTTTGAATACTGGATTACAGTTTCTGTTGCCATCTTAAACCAAGTAGCTTTTTATTTTTTCTTCTGGTTACTATTTACTTCAGCTGTGGAGCAATTTAAGATTGTATATGAAGACAAGATCTTTTTATGTGCCTAGAATTTGATAAAAGTATAAGCATCCACTCATTTTGAATTACTTTGTTCCTCAGCTCTGACATAGCTTCCCTCAGATGTTACTGGTAATTTCATATTGCATTAACATCTGATTTGGAGTCTCCAGAGCATGAGTGAATTGTGTGACTACTTCAGCATGCTATTAAGAACGGGAAAGAGGGCAAGCAACACTCCATGAATCTGTGTTTTGAACTGGGACTAGGAGGCCTGATGGTACTGGGGTGCTGACCTCCAATTGAATTGTCAAAAAGTCATATAGTGAACTTGAAATTGATGTATAAACAATCAACTGAGTTTAAAGGTTCTAAGAACTGGGTGAAACCATATTGTCTCATTTCTATCACCACAGTTTGGACTAGGAGTTAAAAATAAAGGGCCAAAAGCTCAAGAACTGGGAAACTAAAAGTAGTGGGAGGAAGTGAGGAAGCCTGATACAGAAGGGAGTTTGGCATCTGGACTGAGGGTTGTAGCCTTGTGAACTAGCCTTATCCTCAACATCAGGTCCTTGTTGAAGGTGCAAAGACAGAAGCTGAGACTTGGAGTATTGGATTGGAGTTGTATATGGATGACTTGGCTGAAATTGGATGGTTCAGGAAATAATGATCACTGGGCCCTTCTGCAGCTGAACTGTTTCTCCATGGCAATTTAGACACATCCCCTCAGTATCTTATACTTGTTAATAGCCAAATAATGGGCTGAATCATGAGCTGATGTAAATTATACCAAAGGGAAGCCCCAGAAGAGAATTTGGCTTAACACCTTCCAAAATTGACAAGGGAACAGTATGGAATATATAGTTTATGTAACAATAAAATCTTTTAATTATACACTTGTTTCAGCAGATGGATGTGCTATTTTGGGACTGAATAACAACTGAACATTCACTCTAGTAACTTGGTTCATAGAAAAAAAGCTTTTTTCAGTGATGGCAATCTGGACAAATGTGCTGCAACTTCAAGGAACTAATGCAGCTGGTGGAGGCAGAGCTGACTGCAGGCTGGCAGCCTGCTGTGCTCCAAGCCCACACCTTTTTGTGTGACTCACTTTTTGTTCCTGCTCATGCTCAAAGCCCAAGGCAAAGCATTGATCTGATCATGTAGTAGGAGTGGACAGAGTAGGTTCTTTCTGTTTTATCTGCACATCTGAAATACCAGACAAATGATGAAATATAAGAAAATCCACCCACATATAAGGGTTGGGTGGAAAACCTACACACACTTAAGGATATTCGATTGTATGATAAGCATAACTGGAATAAATTTATACAATTGCACTCACAGCTGTCCTCAATCTCACTCAATTTTAGTGGTGAAAACAATACTTTTTTGAAGTTCTCTACAAATTACAATGACATTTGCACTCTAAAATACACACTTTTAATCTAATCTAGATGCTAGTTTAATCCCTATATCTTACTATTCTATTTTTTAATTAAAATTAATTTTAAATATATTTGAATATGCTAAATTACAGTATCAAATGTTGCTTTGGGAAAGGAGGATATCAAGTTCAAACAACTTCTGTATTATAAATTCAGAAAGTTCATAATTTATGTTTCTTTAGCTGTGGCATACACCTAAATTTTCTCAGAGTCAGGCACTTGTTGAATTCACATCTGTTCTGCAAGCAACGATGCAGTAAAATCAAGATTACATAGAATTGTACTCAGTGTCTTAAATATTGATGCAGCCCCTGTAAAACAGTTAAGTGAATTCAGTAGTCTGAGAGGTATTAGCTCACTTTCTACGCTTACGCTGTTGTTTCACTCTAGTCTGAAGAGCCATATAATGCCAGTCCTATTGCTTATTTGATGCTTCAGTTGGTTTGGAATTTTGTACAGCTGAGTGACTTCTAAACAGTAATTAACTTAGCAGACTTAAATAACACTCTCAGAAGTTGACAGCCCTGTTTGTAGGTTGTCTTTTTCTCTGTTAGGAAGGGGAGGAGACAATCCTCTGTGAATAAAATAGTTTTGAAGGTAAAAGTTCAATTCAAAGGTCTGCCTTCCTAAAAATACTTTGCTTCTACTTTGATTTTCTGAAAGGAAAAATTCTTCACAAATGGTGAAGTAAAGATTGTCTTCCAAAAGGATATATTAACATAAAGTTAATTAGGAAGCTGTTATAAAAATGTTATTTGAAGTGTTTCAATTTATCTGTGGTCGTGAATAATCTTTTTATACTGAACAAAAAAAATTTGGTGTTTCAGTTTTGTGAATATTATAAAATTTGCACATATAAAGCTATATATATAAAGCACATATAAAAGTTTCCTTTTAATGTACTGGTTGTCAATGATTTGCGGCCATCTCTGGCAGGGAACAAGTCCATTAGGCAATACTAAGTGTGTGTCATGGGTGGGAAGAAAAAGAGCACAGTTATTCACACTGGAAATTTGTCAGGATAGCCCTGTCTACATCTTGATATACATGGAAAATGGCATTAGCTCTTTCACGGCAACAAGCAGTCAGGATCATGTTAAATTCAAACCAAAAAGCTCTTCACTAGGGATTTCAAATGGAAAATAAAAGTAAGGCTCCTCATACGTGGAGGACTGATTGGCTGAGTTTGGGTTCGCAACCGTGTGCCCTTCATCACACACAGAAATATCAAGTTCACTGTTTGTTGTTTTACGTTTTTGTGTGTATTATTGTGATTTAGTGCTCCAGTTAGCATATGGTTATCAAGTAGTTTTCTAAGAAAATGAGGTGGTTTATACCATATTTTCTAGAACAAAGAGACCTACCTTAAAAGTTTAAAATGGAGGAGTTCTATGTCAAATGGAGAAGAATTATTTGTACTTTAGAGGCAAATCCAATTAAGAACTATAGAAGCAATTATAAAAATATCCTATAATAAACTTAATTCTTGCTTCCTTAACAATCCAGGGAGTAAATCTTTCTGCCTACAGAATACAGGGGTGAAAAAAAAAAAAAAAAAAAAATTACCAAAAAAGGTAGTTTTGTATTGAATTATTGAAAAAAAAATAAAAAAAACCCACCCCACTAGTCACAGTGGAGTGGCTGCATACAATATATCTGCTGAGTTGGGCAGCTTTTAAGAATACGTTCACATTTTGTAGTATGATTTAATTAGCTCTACGTTGTACATGATAACATTTTGCTAGCTTCTAGTATATTGTATTTCCTTTAGGTGAAATAGAATAACTCAGAAAAATTTTAGAAAGAGGTTTTGTTCCCTAGGAGTGGGAATGTGGATAATCTGCGACCTTACATTTTCCACTCTGAAACTCTGCTTGATAACATTTTCCTTCTTGTACCTACATGTCAATATGATGTATGTTATTGATGTACTAAATGACTTTTCCAGGAAATCTGCTTTATCCATATCAACATGCACTAATTTTTGTAGAGGTTAGTTTTCCAGTTCTGTGTGTAGAAAGCATCCAGATCCTGTCCTATGGGCTATCAATACCACATTGATAGCGCAAAAGTGATTTTTAATGACTTCTCACTTCATGGGGAATTTTTTCCTTAAGGAGAAAAATATTTTTTTCACAAACTGTTTTGGATCATAAATTAATAAAATCAGTTCCTTGATTATTCTTATAAACTTTGTGTCTAAAACTGGAAGAGATAGATCCTTGTAAGTACTAAGAACAGCTCATCACCCTTCATCTTCTAGTACTTCTCTGTAAGACATTAAGAATTTGCCAGGTTTTTACAGCCTTATCAGAACTCATATTAGAACATAATTTCAAATAGCTAATTAGCCGCAATTTACCTTTCTTCAATTTTATTTCTTTCATTGTGTAGTACCTACAAGATGTGGGTAGTTCTGCTATTGTTCTTATATTCTGTAGTTAAAAAAAAATATTATCTCTTCATATAAGTAAGGAAGCTTAGAATTGTACTGTTTTAGGTAAGTAACACAATTAACTTAAAACCTTCATTAAATGTATGTTTCTTTTCCAGTTCGTTTTTTAAAAGCGGCATTTTAAATGCATTTGGAAAGCACTCTTAAATTATTTTCATTATGTGCATAAAGTCTTAATTCAAAGTCTGAGATATATTTTAGAATTGTTAGTATTCCTCAGTGTCTATTTTTTTTTAATCTCCATTTCAAAACTTTTTCATGATAGGCTGTGCAGCTTTTAGAAATTAAAATGTATTTATCATCAACAATTGTTTTGAGCGTGTTGTACAGTATGGCCTTTGAATTGTGAGTGTCTTTTGTGCATTTTCATTCATTCTTTGCTGGATTCTTGATGTGTAATGTTTCACACACAGTGAGTTGTCTATAGTTTTCTTGTTTTGTTTGCATTGAAAAAATCTTCTGAAAAACAAAAGGGCTGCATAAAAAGAGAGCACATTTCACCTTTCTGTTTATTGAATATTATATGAGAAGTGCTTTAAATGTTTCATACATTAAATTACTTTCACAGTATCTTCTTCTTGAATCTCCTTGCAGATGGATTTTGCCAGCATGTTTAACTGGCTCTGTAATTAAAGCAGCAGTCTCAAGCTCATTTCTTAGTCAGAACTGTCATAACTTGTGATTGGTGATTTGCTTTCCATATACTGTGAAGAAAGCACTTAAAGCTCACACGATTCCTTGATGGGCTGTATCTTGTACAGAGAATAATACCATACGTTGAAATGTGGAAAAAGTGGTGTGGTGATGATTTTGAGTGACTTACTAAAGTTGATGTTGACTTTTTTCTTTTTTTTTTTTTTTTTTTTTTTTTTTTTTTTTTTTTTTTTTTTTTTTTTTGAGGGAGGGGTGTTGGTTTAGAAAAGCTTTTGATACTGTCCCTCACAGTATCCTTCTGGACAAAATGTCCGTCATACAGTTAGACAAGTCCATAATATGTTGGGTGAACAATTGGCTCAGAGTTATAGTAAATGGGGTTATATCAAGCTGGTGACCAGTCATCTGTGGGGTTCCCTAGGACTCAAGTTTTAGGGCCAGTGCTCTTTAATGTTTTTATAACGCAGGAACTGAATGCACATTCAGCAGGTTTGCTGATGATACTAAACTCGTGGACTCCCTTGAGGGCAGAGGGGCCTTTTAGAGAATAGGTATTTTTCATGCATGTAATTGTTAATTAAGCTTGATTAAATATGTTATTCTTTTAACTTTAAAAGTGCATACAAAATAGAAAATTATGGTATTTGATATTGCTTTTAAAAAGGAAACAAAGTCCTAACTGTTGGGTAAATAATGCTAGACAGTTCCATCCATAGTGATTTACAAACCTTAGGCGTGCCGAGGCAAGCTGCCCGGAGACTGTTCCCGTCTGGAACTTTCCCCAAAGACCTTAACTTTTACTGCTTGCAAGAGCTTTCAGCACCTAACTGGAAAACTCGCAACAATGTGAATTAAATGCAATGTGGTTAGCTATAGTTTCATTTTTCTGATATATAAATTGTGACAGGGAATAAAAGCACCTGATAATGCCTAGTACCTCAGTTTGTCTTTACTCATCTTAATCTCAGGACTTTAATTTTCCAACGACCCAGAACTCCCAAACAACAAACTCCAGCTTTTTCTTGTTCTGATTGACAATAGCAATGATAAGTTACAATTTCTACTTGTTAGGAGTTAGTAAAGTAGAGCACCACCAGCAGCCCATTGACAAACCTGTTTTCTTCCTAGAAAAATAAGTCATTTGAATATTAATTTTTAAATCCATTTATGAGTATTCAGGCCATTTATGTTCACAAGAGAAAATACCCATCCATTTTCATGTTTATACTGTATGGTAACCAGTATCTAAGAATAATAAAAATGGAAAATAGAGATCTGTTAGAGACCAATGGTAGGGATATTTGTACAGAATAGTAATTGTCCTTCCTAATGGATCTAGACTGATATTCAGAAAAAAAACCCTTAATTTGATTTAATTAGCTTATCAGTCTGTAAAAACTATTAGGGTATGGGATTCTAATGCGTCCAAAAAATATTCACCAAATGTGTGTGACTGTAAAATATCTGTTTATACAAAAATTTCAAAATTCCTTGTTAGGATAGCAAATACTAAAAATTTGTATGGAATTCTTTTTTATGTATGAATAACATGATGTTCAAAGAGACCAAGGATACAATTGAAGTTTCTAATTTTTTGATGCCATTTTTGTATTTGAGTCTTGTGAATCTGGAGGGCAGCCTTCCTGTCTTTCTGTTTCTGCTGGGTTCAGGTAAGGCAGCATAATGAGTGCTTGTAAAATTGTATGTCTGAAGGCAAGCCTCACAGAAATCTTGATTTCCATATTGATTTCCCTTCCTTCTCAGTCTACTTGAGCCAAAATAAGATGGCAAGTGGATTTTGCAAAGCCTAGTGATATGCCACAAGCAGCATTATATTTTTCTGGGTCAGAATGGTTTTGCTTGCTGTACTGAATATATTAGCTTTTCTTCTATAGTATATTTTAATCTGATTTGCATGAGCTTTTGATAAGCAGAAAGTATATACTAAGTATAAATGTACAGCTATGTGTAAAGAGGATTGCTCAGTAGTTTCTCTGATGTTGAGGAGGCAGACACTACTCCTTTTGTTCATTTTTTGTTAAATAGGAATTAGTTGGTCTGATGGAGCTGATTCTAGCACAATAATGTAGCACTGAGTTGATTCCATTAATATTTAGCTTTGTTTTGATTTAATGGAAAGGAATGGTAAGGGGGGATTTGTTTCAAATGACTGATGACTTAAAGATGTGGATCTGAAACTGAAGTAGGCACGTGGAGTCTCCAAATATGAACAATGGAAGAAAATTTACTGTGGAAGATGCAAAAGAACTTGACAGGGCCCCCTTCACAGGGCAATCTTTACTTCTTGGTTTGACAGCAATGTCCCCAGGCTCCCACTGAGACAGCAAAAACTCCCAATATAGTAAGCCCTGTCAATTCAAATACAGCATCAGGATGCTTTGCATCCTTTTACAGCATCCAGACGCAGCAGCTGACATCATGCATTTCATTATATAGGTTTGATGTTCTTTGCATGATGTGCAGAGAGACACTTGGCATTCAAAACTCATGAATAAGTCTGGGCTTCTTGTTCTCTTCTGCACACGGGCAGTATGGACATTTTATTTCAGTTTGTGACAAAGAGGAAATCTTCACAGATATTTGCTTTGACTCATAGTGTAGTACTGACAAACATCTTTAGTGATGTGTATAATTGTGTTACATATTTATGTCACAAAGCTAGATGTAGATATCATACTCTTCTGCATCCTTTTTCTTCCTCGTTAAGTGAATGTAATTCTAGAGGAGGGCGTGTGATTGACAGCTGAGAAAACTGAAGGCCTCATATCACAATACAAATGTAATAAGGAGACTGGCAGTGTATGCTGCTCAGTAATAGCATCCAAGAAGCTCTGGCTAATTGTCATGAGGTCTGAGGATCCTAGCAAAAAGATTGAATACTAATACTTAATCAAAGATTAGAAGCAGGTGAGCACTGGGTTCTAACAGCAAAGCTTCATTAAGTGTCATTCATTTGCTTCATTCTTAAGAACTGAACTTTGAGGGTGGAAAACTAGGTGCGAAGTTTCCCAGTGTTATGTTCTTTGCAGAAGAGCTGTTGGTGGTGGAGGCAGAACTCCTTTTACAGTATCAGATTAATAACATTCTCATTTAACCTTGTTTTATATGCTGCTTAACTTTTGTAACTGGTTATTTGGAGTGACCAGTGTCTTTAAACATTGCTTTACTGGAACAATTAACTTCTTGCATTGATTGCAGATTCCAAAACCTTTATTGCTAGGGGTTAGGCTTACTTCTTTCTCTTCCCCCCTGCCCTGTCTTCTTGTTTCTTGGATTTTATTACACGTAAGGATTGAATCCATCTTTTATGTTCTAGTGGACTTTTAATTACATCCAAGTTGCTGATGCTTGAAAAACCATCTTAATATGATGGAAAACTTAAAATATTCAATAACCTGTATGCCACAGTGGTAGGCAGATAAATGTAACAAGCAATAAAATGAATTATACTGCCTAGTATGAAGAGGCAGAAACTTGGTGAAAATAAACTTTGTAATTGGATATGTTCTGTGGGCTAGTATCAAGTTAGAATTGTAAAGCGATATTTAAGGGATTAGGCATCCACTGAATGCAATTTGAATTATCTATGGGCAGCTCTTAAAACCCCCACTAAGTCATTATTTGTATGTCAGAGCTTGCTGTGCATGGAATCATGAAATGCTTGAGCCAGCACTACAAAGGAAATTCTCCTTGGTAGTGTAATGTATTGACAGCGAAGAAACATTTCTCCTAGTGATTCCTTCATTCTCCTCCCTCCTTTATTCCATTCTGGTAGAAACTGACAATAGGCTTCTACGATTTTTGAATCCAGATTATAGAATAAAAACATGTCCAACGTAATACTAATATTTGCATGATGTGCTCCAAATGGTAAAGCACTGATTCAGACAAAGGCAGGAATATGAGTTTAGTGAATGAGGTTTAATGTAATTTACTTTCTCTGTATGCTGACCATGCAATTTAAAAATAAAAGATTGCTGCTGTCTGTACTTTGTGAATCATGGAGGCGCATCCCAACAGAGCATGTCTATGAATTATGACTAGTGAGGAAGGGAGGTGTTATACTAGATTTTTCAGTGGCTGCATATGGGCAGAGCAGGTGGTTGCTAGAAGCAAAGAAGCATTTATTGGGCTTTTTATTGTGTGAATAATTTTTGGGCTGTGCTAGACAGATTTCAGCTTGCCTTGAGCTTTAAAAATCCTTGGGCTAGCAACTGTGGCGTTGCCACCTGTGGCAAGTCCAGCCTCTTCATAAGCATTAGAAAAAACAACTAAGAAATTTCTAAAGTCTTTAAACATGAAAATACTAATGAGGCAGTCTTGATTTCTACCTCTATTTACAGTCATTTTCTTGAAATACTGAAATTCTTTCTTGTTCAAGTACATATGTGATTAGCATTTGCAGCTCTCCTTGTTTGTCTTCAGATTCTGCTAATGCTGTTTCCAATGAAGACGGCCATCAAGCACTTTGCGTGGCAGCTTGGTACTTTGGGGACTCAGCCTTTTTCCTTGTTTTTCCTCTGAATTTGCTGCAAGGCTCAATATGTGGTGGGGATAATCCAGTTATAAAAGTCATCCTGCTTTGACTTTGAATAAGTCTACAAGCACAGTGAATTAGATCTTTCTATGAAATTTTGGCACTTTTATTTTGGGAAAACAGATTGTCATTTAATATATATATATTTATTGGTTGATTTTTTTTTTTGTTTTGTTTTAGAGTAGCTTCACTACTTTCTTAGTGAATTGAATATTCAGTGTAATGACCGCACAGTCACTCCAAAGAAGTATCAGACAGGTTATTGCTGTTTTCTCTAATGCATGGAGAGATCAAGAACTGTTGTGCTAGAATCTAATCACATACTTAGTTCTTTGAAATGTTGAAAGTGTCCTGATAATCAATAACTGTCTTCACTTTTTATCACCTCTAAGGGAAATAGAAACAAAATTTTAAAAGAGCAGAATTATGGGGTGCTTTCAAAAAAATTGGGGAGCTTTCCCCTCCCCTTATTCTTTTTTTAGCTGCTAATATTTTCCACTCTGCACTAGCTTAGCTAACCAGATGTAATGAACTTCCTAACATATTTCATGGTATATAGTGAACCAGCCAGATGAACTAAGGGAAGAAATGGTAAGTTAGTAAAACAGCATCTGCAGGAGGCCAGATTTATTAGTCCTTTAAAGCCTGAAGCTCTTCTGGGCATTGCTTTCCCAGAAAGCAGTGTTTCTTTTCCAGTGTCGCTCTCATGTTTCACTCTAACCTATATAGCAGGATTTATTTCTGGATCATACAAAGAGTCTTAGAGGGACCAATGCTGAGCTTACAGGGGTTTGAAATGAAGACAGATCTTCCATCTGCCTCACGCACAGTTTTAATTGCTTGTGATTTTATTCAAACCTCCAAGATCACTGGGGTGCTTTTTTTTTTTGTGGAATGGATTTCAAAAAGTTTTTAGACTTTATCTCTACTGTCATTTAAAGGCATTATATAATTTCTGTTCCCAGATAAAATACGTTTTTAAAGTACCTTTTTTCCTGAGGGTCAGTGAGAGTGCAGTTTGCATTCAATGTTCCCAAATTCTCTGAAGTACTTTGTTGCGATTGCTTTGTTCTTGAGCACCCAGATAAATGGGGTGTGATAGGCAAGAAGAAAACCACCATAGAAAGATAAGAACAGAATCATAAAAGAAGGAAATCCTTTAGAGGAAACTAAATAAAATTCAATAATTCACCCCTTTCTATGTCATAATTTGTATATAAATAGAACTATATGTTCTAAAACTTGACGTTTATAAGCTAGGACTTCAGAGATGTTTGGAATGGGTAAGAGATGTTGCAAAACTGGCTCGTTCCAGTCTTGAAATTCTTAATGGAGTTCAAAACTGTTAATTTCCAAACACTAAATTGCAAATGAAGAGCCAAAAATTATCTCATTGGTGCTAGCTAACTAAACCAAGATGTGGCACTAACTGGAATGTACTGAAAAATGAATATCTATGCACTGGTATATTTCTCTTGGCTATACACTTGAATATTTCTGCTGGTTATCAGGGTTTGTTAATGTGATTATGTAAAGTCAGTCCATTTTTCTATCGTATGGCATCATGGACAAATCAAAGTGACTGGCAGAGGAAAAAAAGGAACAAGAGAACAATTTAATGGCCTCTGTTGGTTTAGGACCCAATCCAAAGCCAAATGACTTCAGTGGAAAGACTTCTATTGAGCTCATAGGGCTTTAAGTAAGATCCTTAATTCTTATGTGTAAACAGCGTGTTAGACAGTTCAGGTGTTGCATGGTGCAAGGAGAATCTTATGGGGAGGGAGGAGTGCACTTTATGCTGTGTTTTCAGACTTTTAAAAGTTTTTGCTGTCTTTTGAACACATTATGTGGCTGTACCTTGAAACTTCCAGGGCAGATCAGGAAGACAGAAAAGAAGGTGGTAAGCAGACTGCATCAATGAAAGAATTTTGAGAGAAAGTAGGAATTACATGGAACTAAGGTTATTTCAAAACAAAACACAATAAGATAGATGAGCCCTGCAAAAAAGGAAAGTATGTTTCAGTAGTGCAAATTCTGGTTGTATGTCAAAGAAATATCAACAAAGAAGGTTTGTATGTCAGGAACAATTTTACCTTGCTCTTCCCTCTTGCAGATGCATGCATGTAATACATGTATGTTTGGTTGTGAAAATGATTGGTAATTGCTTTTAGACCATGGTTCTGAAAATGATTGATAAGTACTTCTTAAAAAAAAAAGTATATTAAAACAATATGTTTACTGTTAAGGGACATCTATTAATATGTATTTTGGATGAAATCTGTAATATTGGTTCTATGTGATTCTGTATTAGCAGTATGTACATGAAGTTACCCTGTAATGGAGAACAATTTAATAACTGAAGAAACTACAACCCAACAGTGTTGCATTTTTAATAAATCCAGGCATATGTACCTGTTTACTGGAGCTTATATATAATACATGGATGTTCAATTTATTGCAAGAGATAAGCATTTGAATTTTCTGCTGCTGTTTCATTTATAAGGTTTATCTCATGAGGCAACTGTTAAACTCCTCTATCATATTTTACTTTTCTTGTGAAATTTGGATTTTCTTCAGTTGATTTCTCTGAAATGTGAAAACATATCCATATATGCATAGAGAACACATTCTCCGTATGTATGGAAGAGTGTAACTGTTTAACATATTTTGATTTAGTTTTTGAGACAGAGGGCTGGACTTTGAAAGCAGAATCAGCTATTGATTCCAAAAGCACAAAACCCAACATATAAAGATGCTCTCCAAGCTGGTTTATAATAGCAGGTATGATTCAAAATTTGCCTGAGTCATAGTAGGGCAACCTGTTCTTGTTTGCCTTGAGGAATCTCTGTGACATGTGGTGTTTAGGTACAGTATCAAGACAGACTTCTCCAGCTATCCCAATTTACTTTTTTAAAGTAGGATGATAAGACAGAAGGTCCACATCTGTGCTATTCAGTAATATTAAGCTAAAAAAATACAAGTAACTGATGGCATACTTGGTGTGGAGATTTCCATCCTAGTTTAAAAGCACAGGCGTAATTTCCAGGTTACTAGTGCCTCTCAATATCAGCTGTTTGTTTTCTCTGCCACTGACATGATTACCCCATCTTATTTTGTGTTTGCTTTCTTACTCCTGAAGAAGATGTAGTCTGAAATACCTTTCATGTATCTCTCTATATTTACAGTTTGGGAATGGCAAAGCTAAAGTTTTCTCCTTTGATTTTCCTCATGAAAATTTAATTAATATGCACAGACTTTGCTCTAGAAAGAACTCTCTACTCCTCTCATCTGTCTAATTAACCAACACCTGTGACACCTCCGTGTGTGACTGAATGATTAGCTTCTCTGGGATTTTATGGCTAATGTACATTGTGTGCATATGCAAGGTTTGCAGTTACTCATTCGAAGTAACATTTCATTATTATTCATTGGGCAACTAATGGATCTAGTGAAACACAGTTCCTATGGTGCATCTGTAATACTCCTCTCACTGCAGTATCCTCAGGACCTCCCTGCTCCCCTTTTGACCCAAAACTTACACTTAACTTATTTTTCCTATGTCAGTGAAACTTTCCCAGCAGTTATTTCTTCCATACATTATCTATTCCATGTAATAGTCTCATTGCTATCTCATTCTATATCTCTTTTCCCCATGCCCTAAAATAAAGCTTAAATTTATTTCATTCAGTTGTGTGGCCTTTCAGGGAGATCATGGGTGACGTGCTGTGGTGTTCTGGAATTAGGTGTGTGCTAATAACCTAGTTAGCCACTGCCCGATGAAAACAGCTTAAAGGGTCAGCTCTCTGCTGTTTTCTCAGAAGGAGCACTAGTAGGATTGCTACACTGTCTCTAGGTGCTGATGATCAAGAATAAAAGATATTAATAATTTTGAGATCTTAATTGGTTTGTCAAATTTGGTTGAACTTAGAAGAAAAAGTTTTGGAGGAGTGTATGTTGGTTGTATGATATTCAGCGTGATGTCTTATTCCACTGCTAGCAGGACTAAAAATAAGATTGGGAAGTAATGAAAGCTTGGGTTATGCTTATTAGCCAGAATTTCCAAAACAATGAATAAGAATGTAGTCCTAATGGATACATAACATGTTTGGATGGAATTTTTAAAGGAGATAGGTAAGGCAGCTCCTGGCTGTCCTTCGGTGGACAAGTAACCGGCTCCTTCTAATATCATGGCACTGGGGAGACAATAAGAAAAAAAGGAGGAAAGAAAA
Source organism: Thinocorus orbignyianus (assembly GCA_013400375.1). Lineage (NCBI taxonomy): Eukaryota > Metazoa > Chordata > Aves > Ciconiiformes > Thinocoridae > Thinocorus > Thinocorus orbignyianus. The sequence continues at coordinate 1,346,418 of VXBW01007377.1, read as the reverse complement.
GGTTTCTCTCTTCAGCGGTGTCCTGGTTTCCAGCAGGGATGGGGTTGATTCTCCCCTGCTTCTATCCGGCACAGCTATTCCACCCGATGTGTGCCAGGCCCAGCGGCAGCAGGGAGCTAGCCGGGGAGGGGAGGGGCCACAACCGGGAGTGGGCGTGGTGACATCACGGCGTAGGCATATATATGGGCGGGTGTGGTCAGTATTGTACTCGTATTTGTCTCCTCCATCTGTGTTACTGTTTCCCTGCAATACCTGCTGTTCTGGTAAACAGTTTTTATCTCAACCCACGAGTCTGCCTTTTCTTTCTCATCCTCTCCACACCGCTGGGGGGCGGAGCCAGGGGACTGCCAAGTGGTGCTTTTGTTGCCGCTGAGGCTAAACCGTGACAAGCGGTCATTTAAGTTTGTTTGGGGTTGGTTTCTCTTTTTGCAGTCATATAACTTTGATACTATTTATAACTATTTTGGTGTTACTAATTTAGGTTCACAGATTTAGATGAGTGTCGTCATATTTTGCACAGTTCTAATATGAAGTACTCTGTATGAGAAGAGTCTTTGTTTATTTTTGATTCTTTCTTGCAGCTACATTAGCCACTAGAAATTCTCATTACACTTCATTCTCCTCATTAATCAGGCTGGTGTCTAGGACTGTGTATCTGTTTCTTTTATATAGTCATGTCACAGTGTTGACAAATCACCTTATGAATGTTAAAGCAGAAGTGCTGAATAGGTTATAATGAGCCTAGATTCATTGGGGAAAGGAAGCGTTAGCAATAGAAAAAAGTAAGGAAGTATTTAATCACAAACATGCAGTGCAGTGGAAGACACCTTGCCAGAAGCCCAAGCACCTTGTAAGGCAGAAATATTATGGAGAGAAAATGGACACATTGCTGTCAAGTCTCTAACTGTCACTATTTTTGATTAGTTAAAATGCAGTAATAGTCGATGCTTTGCATGTTTTGCAAAAGACAATGTGTAAACATACTATTTAAAAAATTGTTCCGTTCTCAGTAGAGCTCATGATCTCTGTTGCAGCTGTCTAAAAAGATTAGATGAATGAACAGGTACCATCACAAGAATACTTTTTTAATTCAGTTTAGATACCAAGATTTTAAAAACACCAAGAGATAGTTGTGAAATAACTGAATAGAATGATCTGCTGAAAAACATATCTGGTTTTGTCCACACTCCATAGTAATTTGTTTTTCAACAAACAAAATTAATTATCTGTTAACTGTGTTTCCCTTGAAATATTTCTTTGCAGTTTTGTAATTTGCAATATTGGGAGTATGATACTATGGATGGCTGGTTATATTTTGTTTTGATATGATTTTTTTTAAACCATGTCCTTGACCTCTGTGTGTCTATGAACATATATTAGTGAAATAAGGAAATTACACAATGAAGCTGGGCTAGTGAATTTGTAAGTTTGGTTTTGAAATAAAATAATTTTGTAAAATATATCCTTTAAAAATGGAGGATACATCATGTATCTTTTAAGATTTTTTACTGTGGAATAACTTATAAAAATCATGTCCTAAGGGTTTTGCTGCCTGTTCATAACAAAGCTAAAGATTATTCAATTTTTGTTATTAACTAATATTAAAAAAGCTCTGCTGCTTCTTCTGTTGCCTCCAGATATTGAGTGTGTCAGTTCATCCATCTTTATTGGCCTCTAATAATCATCTCCCTACATTTTAGAGCTTTAAGTGTCAGCCTTAAGTTGTCTTTGATGATAGTAAAGAATTGTATTCACCTTTCAAGACATGATCCCTTAGGGTGTATGAATGATGGATTGTTTTGCTCTCAGAATGCTTTACTGAAGGCTATACTTAAATACATATTTGTGTAAAGGTCATCCATAACAGTTACAAATATGACTATTGTATGTCTAATAATATTTTTTTCTTCTTAAGACATTAAAGATATATTGAAGAATCTCAGGCCAAGCCTAAAAATACGATCTCTGGATAATTCACATCAGGACATGGCTAAAAAGAACACTGAATTCAATTTTAAAACAAAGTCTTTTAAAAATCAGTATCTGATTAACGAGGCTTGTACATTTGGGAACGGTAATCTTAAAATACTCAGCTTTGTTTACCATACAGTACATTGGTAAAATGAATACATTTTGTAATGCTGGCCATGTGATATGGTCATGTAATAGACTCAAAGGCTAGCTTGTTGACACTTTAAAAATTGAAACACATATTCAGTAGCTTAAAGATAAGAAGAAATATAAAAGGTACAAAGGAAAGGGATATCTGTGCCCTAAGGGATAAGGTCTGATGAAAACTGAGTGACTTTGTACTGTGTAAAATTTTGGTATTATTTGTTAAAATTTTTAAAGCGTGTTTGTTTTTCCCTTAAGTACTCACCATGGTCACTCTCACTTAAGAAATTCTCAGTTTTGTGGCTGCAAAGAAGCTGCTCTTGTATCTATTTTTTCTTGCATAAAAGAGAGCAAAATAGTTTGAGGAGGCAAACCAAAGTCTTCACTGTGCTTTAAATAACAGAGTACTTACACGTACAAGAATCAGTAAGACTTCACTTAGAAAAATGCTTTCTAAATAGTATTTTGTTTATGCACAAGTTTTGCTTGGCTTCTCAGGTTCCTAGAGGTCCAGCTGAAATCAGTCAGGTTTCTCAGAGTCTCCTGCGGAGTCTGTAGACTACTTATTTTGGTTTTCTTTTGGCATTTTTCCTTCTCTGTGGTTGAATTGCACTGACAAGCCTGTTCTTGGGGCTGAGAAAATGCAAAGTTTGTTTCAAAAAAAAATTTGCATATAAAAAGAATAATTTGAAGGCCTGTACATTGCTATTCGTGCTGCAGGTTAGAATTGTACCTGTTAATCAAGAAAGATCTATTATTAGTGAAGAAAAAGTCTTCATTGATGTACCTTATAGATAAGAAGGAACAAATACCTTCATACCCACAATTTACCTGATCAATGAAGATGGAAACTGTAGATAAGACCTTCTACAGTGTTGTAATTATCCTGTTCAGTTAGACCTTTAGCTGTCAGAATCAGAGTTGGGCTATGAATTATTAGAGGAGTGTCTCAGGTGCTCTTTCCCCCTGTATGTGCGCATTAATTGGAGAACTTTTGCCTTCCATTGTGTCTGTAACACTTCAACAGCTTGTGTCAGGGAGCACCTGGACTGACTGCCCCACAGAGTAAGTGAGCTGAGGGTGGCAGGTACACAGGACCATGCCCTCACTGATCGGGGCATCATCCTACAGTACTCGCAACAAAAACTACAGGGTAAATTTGGCAACTCTAACCATGTTAAGTCAAGAGTTCAGGTACCCAGACAAGCTGTGAAGTGGGTCTTAGGTGAAGCTGGGAAAAGTCAGGTCTGTGGGTCAGGATCAGGGTCTGGGTCCATGAGGTACATAGCCAGGCAGAGGGTCAGCTACAGCCAAGCTCAAGCAGAGACCACAGCAGGGTGTGTGCATTTGAGATGAAAAGAATTACAGACACCCACAACTAACATTTTGCAGTTCTTAACCTGGTAGGCTAATAATACTGCCTAGGAGTCGAAACTGTGAGTAGAGTTTCTGGAGAACACAATAAAAATTAACCTGGTTTTATGAGAAAATAATTAAATTTTGCTCTACTAGAAAGCAATGCTACTCCTTCTGTTTGTTTGTTGTGTTTTTTTAAAAGAGGGGAGGTAAATAATCCAACCTTCCTCAAATTAATTTTGTTATTTTAATGGAATCAGATTATGGAATTAGGTATTACTTTAACTTTATTTTTTCCCTGAGGTCAATTACAAGAATTGGAGCTTTTTACTTAATGAATATGTTCCAAAGCAATCATCATTCTGAAATTAATGGTAGTAGTTTTCCCTGTTTCTCTGAAGACTCAGGTTGTCTGCAAAAGAATGCAGAGCTGAAGGTGTATGTAATATTCAGCCACTTGGGCAGTGTTGCCATGTTGGTTTAAGTCCCATTCCTGAACCAGGACTGAGAATCATTGCCATTTGTAATAACTGGTTGAGAAAGCTCTCACACCAAGTTAGTTTTCAAAAATTTCACAAGTTTGTATGCAATATTTTACCTTTAAATTGTTATGGAACTAAGTGAAGTATTAGTTTAATATACATATCCATAAATTATTACAAAAATATGTATTCTACCAAAAATACATGTTAATGCAAAAAAGAAAATATTTTTTTTCCCTAGTAATAGTCTAAATTTAGGCAATTGATAGACATCTTGGCAAGAAGTCCACCTGACAAAGCCAGAAAGAAGCAAACATACAGACGGTGCTGATATATGTGTGACAGAAGCAGCACATTCTTGCTCAGAACACGTTTCCTGTAGTGTCCCTGGAGTTTTGGGAAGATAAATGGTTAGTTGTAGCACTGCTTGATCTTTAAATGTTAAAACATGCTGGTGATTTATCAAAGTGTTGGAAGAGCTTTTCATTATAGGAGATACCTAAAGCTTTGAACTTTCAAGACCCAAAGCACTATGGTGAGAGTAGATGCGGTATAACTGGTGTTAATGGAGGTGCTTCTGCTTATGCCAACTCTGGGTTTGGCATGTATATTTCTATTTAGTATATGATTTATCATGATCATGGAACTATGGTAAAAGTTTGAACAAGCCCAGAGAGTATTTCTTAAGTATAGAGAGGTGTTTGAAGTTGGACAGAACTTGAGTCAGAAAAAGCTGTTGAATGATTATACATCTTTCTTTTTAACTTTAGAAAAATGTTGACATCTCAAATATTGTCTCTAATCTTATAATATGTACATAGCAACTCTGATATTTAACAAGATGTGTCAGTTACCCCTAATTTCTTTGGTTATTTCACCTTATTTTATTGTGATCCAGTGTCCTTCTCCGTTGTTCATATTTATAAGTATAATAAAAATATACCCAGGAAAATAGTTTCCAAAAATCTCAGCTGTGCTCATCATTCTGTCATTCCTCAGTTCTTGCAGTGGTATCCTTGATCTCCACTTAAAACAAAGGGTGAAGGGGGGGAAATTTACAGTCACATTATGTTGCTTCACTGTGTCTATGCCTGAGCAACCACATTATTTACTAAATAACTAAATTTATTATTTTCAATAGATTATTCCTTTGGCTTCCATCACTGTTGCTCTATCTCCTTGATAACCTCCTACTGACCTCTAAGGGCTAATGCCAGAAGTATGAACTGGTGTGTAATTAGCGGGAAGTCAGAGTTGGATGAAATAGAGAGAACAAACAGAAAGCAAAATGTTTATGGACTTGGCTTCAGCATAATGTGTTTATTGATTTAAAATAAAAAACCCCAAACATATGCATAATCCTGTATTTATGGAATAAAAGCATTTAGAAGCGCTCAGATAGTTTTGGCAGCTTTTATTTCTCCAAGTTATTCTTTCACGTTTTCTGTAGTGCAAGGCAGATAACATTGTACTAATTCACCTTTCCAGAGTAAATGGTAATGATAGTTAAATAAAAAAAAGCTCAGATTTTGGATCCCGGTTCAGCAAGAAACGAAGATGCTAGGAAGTCATGGAATGCGCAGACCCTAGCTATATAGTCTGTAAATTTTCAAGTATTTTCATTACTATGAACTCATTAATATAAAGTAGAACAGCCTACAAGTGAAAATTAGGTTTAACTTAGTCTATATTTAAATTGCCAAGCCCTCAACAGACTTATTTTAAAAAATAATTTCATTTTAAAGTGATTTCATAATAGTAGTAGCTTTTCTTTCTGTAATGCAATCAGGCAACCTGGGTAAAGCTTAGTCATTTCTCATCAAACTATTTTCTCTTCTTCCTCCATGTTTCACCAGTGTTTTGCGTTATAATATAGTTGTCCCCGTGCCCTGTTTAACTTATTAAACATCAAAGGATTTTGTTTTCCGCACCTTTTTACGATAAATTAACTTGATTTGAAGTGAAGTGTTACTCCTGCTTCTGTTCTGTGTGTGTTTCCAGCAGAAGACTGATGCTCTAAAATGATGCAGTTAATGGAAAAATACTTATAGTATTTTCCTGCCTCCGTTTACCAGGATACAATAAGCAAGAAAGAGGAGGCAAAATTATTAAATTTAAATAAATATTATTACATTTATATCTGTTTTCTGATTTTTTTTAGATTAGGTTACATTCACCATCCTCCAACCTCTGAATAAAAAGCATGTTTGGAAGATGAACAAAAATCTAATAATATGGAGATAAGGCCATTGTTTTCTTTTATATGGACTGTAGTTGGTGCTGCACATTAAAGCACAAGTACTATTGCAATCAATACATTGAATAGGAAGTGTTGAATAGGACTAATGAGTGTAATTAGGCTTCATTAGCAATGGCAGAAGTTACATATGCATTAAAGGGAGAATACAGTCCTGTTTGTCTAGGTTTCCATTCAGTGGAATGGAGCATTGCGAATTTTTGTCGTACAGGTCTCTGTTATTTATGGCACATACTGAATGAAATCAAATATGCTGAGCCACATGGTTTAGAGAAAACAGGTTGAGAGGAGCGCTGCTTTCTTTGTACAGATACCTTTCCTAAATGAATGTGACATTTGTGTTAGATGAAGGTCATAGTTTGGCATGAAACGTGACTACTTGTCTACTCTAATCCTCTGCAGGTAATGCTTTTAACTGTAACTCTTTAAGGGCTTGTCTAATCTCTGGATATTTAGGTCAAGGTCTATTTATAAGAACTGCAACAAAGATCTTAGGGCCTCCAGCTGAAAAGATTATTTAAAGTAGATTTACATTCGTGATAATTTGTAACTATCAAACCCTTGATTTTACGGTAGGATTACTAAAAGAAGCAACATCATACAAAAATATCAAGCCACTCACATTTCTATCATTAACTTGATATATAAGAAAATACTTAAAAAAAAACCCCAATAATCTTAGTTTTCAGCCTTTATGTTTTTGTTTCATTTTCTTTCTCATCTGTAGGGTAGTAAATCAAACTCTTTCTGTTTTAGTTTTCCAGTCATTTCAGTTTCTACTTTTACCTTGCTGATAATTCTCTTGGTCTCAAGTTCCAAATTTCTGTTGTCAACCATATGATGGTTTTGTTTATTTTTGCATATAAGTAATTAATTTCTTTTTATGGTTTTGAACTCTTTTTGATCATCATTCTTATCTAAAATAAGGGTAATGTATTCTACAATTATGTAATGCAATTTGATTTATCATGTCTCTTTATTTTGCAATTTTGTTAAAATACAGTAATATCATAGCTCTGATATAAGAGATGCAGGCTGCAACTCCCTAGTAAAATGAACTTTAGCTTATTCTCCAGGTTAACTTGGCAGTTGTGACATGTTCTTACCCTTTTAGTTAGTGACTCCCCAACAGATTATTTTACTGCATAATTTAGACAACTTTGCAAAACTTTTTGCATGGATGAGTCCTTGCAGTGGTAAACTACCCACGGGATTAGGTCAACTGTGGTTTTATTTAACTGAGTTTTAAAAAGCCTCCACGGGTGGAGATTCTGTAATCTCTCTGGGAGAATTATTTCAGTTGCACTGACCTCTTATGGAAATGTCTTTTTTTAATGACTGGCAGTGGACATTTTAGCGTGCTATTCAGCTTCCTGGTGACATTTTTTTGTGTGAAATTTTCAAACTCTAGGAAACTAAGGCTCTTCATTATTCTGAAGTGGTTGTTCTATGTTTTTTCTTCATTTATTTTACTGTAAGATGTATGAATGAGTTGTTGAATTCAGTTAAATGTTGGGAGTATGGAAATCTAACTCAGTGATTAATAGCTTAAAATTCTCTTGGCAGAAGTTGAAGTGTGGGGTTGGAGGCAGAGGGAAAAAAGTCAGTGAAAAACATAGGGTGAGTGGAAAAAAGCCACAGGAGACTTTGAAGAAAGAACACAGAAGGAAAGAGATGCCAATTAAAGCAAATACAGAATCAACATCATCATATTGTCTATAGAGTCATACTTTTTGCACTTCTGCAATGATTCTTCTGCCCCTTTAAAAAGGAATCAAGCCACAAGCTTCACCTTGATTTAGAAAGCACATTTTTAATTGGCTGATTCTCAACAAAAAATAAAGCAATAAAGGTGAGGAGCAAAGCCTTAAAAGTTCAAATTGGTTTCACTAATCTGTAACAGGCTGCAAGAGCACTTTTTTTCTTGAAATACAAGCACAATTCAACAGCTTTGTTTAGAATATATTTAGAATTTAATACTTGTAATTATATTGAATGTTTTTAAAATAAATTTTTCTTCTAAGGCCTACAAATTGAAGTAGATTGAAGCAACTGTAAAGTGAGGATATCCTAACTTAGGATATGTGATTATCTGCTTCTCTGGGATATAAAGGAAAAATGCTTTTCAAGAGATGTTTCAGACCCTATCCTCATATTCAGCTTGTCAGAAGTTTTAGCAAAGGGGAGGGTAAAATATTCATGCTATGAGCAGATAAGATGTGGAATGTGTATTCATTAAGAAATACGTTATACTTTGTTGAACAACGCTTATGCGCTAGCTTTGTTTATTGTCAAACTTCATCTTCTAAGAGAAAGGCTGTAAATCTGTTAATCCCATTAGCTGACTCATCTCTTAGTTAAGCACAATGTGATCTGATTCTGAGTATGTCCTCCATTGTGCTATAGAATAGTGTACAATATACCTTTTTTTTAAAAATATTGATTTTTAAAAAAATTCTTAATGTAGGTATCATATGATGAATTTTCATGTGATTCCGGTGATGTGGACTGCTCAATAAAGAGGACTTATTTTTTACACAGATTTGAAAATGAGAGAAACAACATACATAGGAAACCATGATTGACTCGAAGCTCTATGTCATCCATTGTATTATTATCTATGGAATCAAAATCGTTGCCTTTCTGCTCTGGAAGTCATTAGACAACATTGAATCAGAACATTCACAGCTCCCCTAAAAACAGTAAAATAGATTACCAAAAAAGATTTTATGTGGAGTCAAAGTAATGCAAATGAGCAAGTTGTGCAAATAAGTTAGTGAGTTTATGTTCTGGCTGACAACTTTTCCACTAATAGATGAAAAATTTCCCTTCTTCAGTAGAACAGAAATGCTGGAGCCAAGTGTGTGATTAGAACTGAGGTATTGGAAGACATACCTATATTGCCATATATATTGGAAGACCACATACACACCTATCCCCATTGACGTATTATGGGGTATCTTCCAAATAGTTCTTTCTGTTTCAGTGAGAAATTTGGTATGTAAAGTAGTATTTAATAAGAAGAAGGATAGTCTTCAGTAATTGTTTGAGTAATGCTCTTTGTTGCTTTTAATCTGCCTTGTAAACTCACTTAGACACTGCCATTATTCAGTTTGGATTACACCAATAGAATGTTACGTGTACCTCTATGTTACGTGATCATAAGTACAGCACAGATGTCGTTTTATAGGCAGAATGAATCAGAAAAGCAGAGTTTCTGTGGCCATGCATGTCCTCCAGAAATTTACTTCTTCTCAGTCCCGGTCTAGTATCTGTCTGTGTGCAGTCACCAACCCTGTTGCTCGGGTAAGGATGTCTGCCCAAATAATTACTGTGGACAGGAGGTGTTTCCTGCATGGGAGATCTTTTGTGAAAGGCACAACAGGCACATTTGTCACAAGCAATTATGGCCAGGTAACAGGCAGTGGGGAAGCAGGGAACCCAGTAGGAATCTCCACACTTGGCAGAGTCAGACACTGTCCCCAGTCATGCCAAATAGCCCGCACATACCTGTTTAGAGTGATCTATATGCACGGAGCACAAAAATTTCTTACCTAAAAGTCTGAAGAACATCTTTCATGATGAAAAAATGTCTGGGAAAACTGTGGGAGAAACATAAGACGTAAAAGAAAGAACAGAATCTGATAGACAAAAATATCAATGGAAGAGACAATAGAGAATAGGCTGCCCCTTTGTTCTAATTTGTGGAATCTAATTTAGGATGACAAGAAAGCTGCTGACAGGGAATTAGGTTGGTATGGGGTAAAATTCTGTGAATTTTTTCCTTTTTAAAGTTTCATAAAGTTTCAGAAGATACCTGCTAGTGTACACTTAAGTTAGATACTGCTTGACAGGGGCATTACATTAGAATAAATATATGCTTGGTTATTCAGTCTGGATTCAAGTTGGATCTCTTGGAGGAATTGAAACTTTGTCACTCCAAACATCACAAAATCAAGTGAGACTAGTTTCTCTTTGCCCCCATACCAGCTATGCAGAGCTCATAGAAAGGCTGAGACAGAAGATAGATATGGTTTCATTCACATAATGGAAACTGATTCTTTTCCTACTAATGCATTATACATTAATTGCCTTGTTGTGCTGTGACACCGTATTGGAGCTAAGAGCAATGAGCCAAACCTGGTAATGTACTTTCTGTTTTGTTACTTATTCATAAGATTCTTTGGAAGGTTTATTTATTTTCCTTCCCCCAAGAGCACTTTCCAGTGTTTGCTTTGGGAACAAAGCAGAGAACGCTTAAAAACGTGAATTTTAATGAGTGGCTTTGCAAACTGGGAACTGACTGAGGAGGTTAGTTGTTGCTAGTTAGTCAATCAGCAAAACCCTGGAGAGGAAGATGTATTTCCAGATGGATAATACTTTAACAGTAATAAGCAGCTTCACTTTGAAACAAAGTAGATGCTGTAAAGGAATAATTAGACTGATGGAAACAGATAACAGGCCAGGCTATTTTTGTGGCATCTGACAAGTTGGTGCTATTAAAGTTGCATTCAATACTATTTTAGATTTTGCTAAAAGCCATAAACAGTCTTCTTACTTATTTTTAATAAAGTGTTTATCTATTAGAATACAATAATTTCTGAAATAAAAGAAAACCACTAATATATTTTTGAAGTGGTTGAAATAATACTTTGTCTTTTCTACTCCAAATAATACAGAAAAAATACAGGTTTTTATAACTTTGCACAAAATGTGATTTTCTGAGGAAAAAGTATTGGACAGAACCAGTTTATCCAATTGATGAATGCGAAAGGACAATACTCATGCTGTAATATTTACCTTTAACTGTGGTTTAAAAAAGGTTTCTGAAGTGAATGGTGCCAGTAAGTCTGTCTTTATTCCGTAGTGGAAAAAATAGCATATAAATATTAATAATTTAAAATGCATTTTTCAACTGTTTTAGGTGTTGTTGAGTGTTCTTTTCTGTTATCTGTTTGTGTGTGCCAGATTAATCCGTTAAGGTATTTGAGCAAGTATCTCTTTTTGACACTACTGAACATGCACAATTTCCATCATCTTTAGCATCCAAACTTGAAACTTCTTTTCTATATTTTTTTTAATATTTATTATTGTCATATCACTGAGTTTTACAGTCCTCTCCAAATTATAACTCTAAGAAATCATACAAAACTATCAGTGAAAGCATGCAATATAATTTAACTGAAAAAAAGAAGAGATTTGATTAAGAAGCTCACTCTTGGTTGATTGGTAACGAGTGGCAAGTTGCTTCCATATGGTGTAGAAAAGTGCACACGGGTGTACTATAAACTAAGGTCCATGAAATTGCACCTAAAGGAGCTCTCAAGCTCACAGTTAATGCAATGACATTAAAAAGCTAACTAATGTGTGTTGCTACACTGTTGATCATTAAAACTAAAGAGCTTGAAGTTGTCATACTACTGAAGAATAAGATGATGAAGCTGGATTCATGTAAGTTGTTGGTTCAAAGTGGAGTTTGACTTGGTATAGGCAAAAAGATAATCCAGGTTCTCTCAAGCTCATTACTTGAAATGGAAATTGAAATTGAAGTGAATTTTAGACGAACATACAATGGGCAGAAGAAACTCACAATAAATATAAAACTAATATTTCTTGAAAATGATTGTGCATTTTTCAAACAAGTTTGGTTTTCACACAGTCAAGGTTAATTGTAATCTTCCAACAGGAAGTTCAAATGTAATAGGTCACTGATTCAAAACATATCTTGCTGTGCAAGGACCAGCAGAGAACAACCTGGCTCTTGAAACAAAGTGCCAGAACAATTTTTGAAGTGCACTATTCATGCAAAACTTGTATGGCCTACTTTTCAACTGTGTCAGCCCACATGGTGCGAAAGAAATAGTGTGAAGAAAATGTGCATGCTATAAACAGAAAAATTTAAGAGGTGTGGGATTTAAAAGCTGAATAGAAATTAATGTATACATTGGGCATGTTCCATTACTTCTTTAGCTCTGTCTGCTTTTCCCCAGACACAGCCTTCCTCCTTCTGTGCCACAAAGAGGGCAGTGGATCTAAAGTACAGTGTAAACTGTGCTTCCAGTAGGGCCATGCTACTACACAGTTAGAAATTTTTGCCTCAGACCTGAGATCTAGATACTGGAGGATCGCTGTCTCACAGAAATGGAGGTAAATGCAAGAGAATGGAGTTGTTCCATGTTTTTGTGGTGAATTGACCTTGGCTGAATGCCAGGTGCCCACCAACCTGCTCTATCACTCGCCTACTCAGCTAGACAAGGGAGAGAAAATATAACATAAGGCTCTTGGGTCAAAGTAAGGGCAGGGAGATCACTTGACAATTACTGTCACAGTCAAAACAGACTTAGCTTGAGGAAGCAATTTAGTTTATTGCCAGTCAAGTAAGAGTAAAGTAATGATAAATGAAAATATCTTAAAACACCTTTGCCCAGCCTGTTGCTTTTTCCTGGGCTTAGCTTTACTCCCAGTTTCTATACCTCCTCCCCTCCAGTGGTGCAGGGTGTCAGGGAAATGGGGGTTGTGCTCAGTTCATCACACTCTATTTCTACTGCTCCTTCCTCCTCAGGGAGAGAGGATTCCTTGCACTCTTCTCCTTTCCAGTATGAGGTCCCTTTCATGGGAGACAGTCCTCCACGAACTTCTCCAACATGAGTCCTTCCCATAGGCTACAGTTCTTCACAGACTGCTCCAGTGTGGGTCTCTTCCATGGGGTACAGTCTCTGAGGATCAGACCTCTCCGGTGTGGGTCCCCTGCAGGGTCATAAGTACCACCAGCAAGCCTGTTCCAGTGTGGGCTCCACTCTCTGCGGGTTCACAGGTCCTTCCAGGAACCTACTCCAGTGCAGGCTCTCCATGGGGTCACAGCCTCCTTCAGACATCCACCTGCTCCAGGTTGGGTTCCTCCATGGGCTGCAGATGGATATCTGCACCACCATTAACCTCCGTGGACTGAAGAGAGACAGCCTGCCTTACCATGGACTTCGCCATGGGCTGCAGGATAATCTCTGCTCCTATGTCCGGAGCACCTCCTCCTCCTCCTTCTTGACATCAGCAGATTTTCGCCCTTCTTAAATACGTTATCACAGAGGTGCTACCACCACCGCTGATTGGCTCGGCCTTGACCAGTGGCTCTACTGGACACAGGGGAAGCTTCTAGCAGCTTCTCACAGAAGCCACCTCAGTAGCCCCTCCTGGTACCAAAACCTTGCCAAGTAAACCCAATACAGTTTTATAGCAATCTGGATCCTGAACTGCCACATGTAGTCTGAGCTTGGAAATCTGCAAAACTCCCTGAATTCTTGTGCTTTCCACTACTGTATCAGAGCATTCTTGAAAGCAGTATTTCAGATTCTCCTTTAAATTTTGCATCACAGTCAGGCAGCTTCAGTTGCTTTAGTTGAAGGCAAGAGCTTTTGTCCATTAAAATGTCTTCTATCATTGTAAAAAGATGAAAGCCTGGGCTATTCATCAGTCAGCTAGAGGCAGTTATTTTGAGGACATGAACAAATACAGAATAAACAAAACTATGATTATAAAATCCTTATACTTTCTGTATATGTCAACATGGGAAAATGCTATTCATATACGGAAAACACTTTGGCATCACAGAGCAATAACCATTTATCTTTTTTTGTGTGTGTGTGCTGTGACAAGGGATAGTAATGCACTTGTGTAATGTACATTCTTCTTTTCTAGTTTGTGCAAAATGAGCATCAAATCTATGGACACTGATCTGGCCACAGGGTTTAAAAGCTGCTGGACAAAATGAGAAAATCCTCTAACTGAAGCATTGCTGTTAAAGACTGGATTTTAAAAAGTGCTCAGATACTAACTTTGCCAAGCATTTTTTTTCTTTCAAGATTATTGAAAACCTTGCCCCCTTTTTTAAAAAGCCTAAATTGAATTTGTTACTAATGTTAAATATCTGGACTTACAGCACCCAAGAGAGTTTTGTTGTTGTATTCTACCTTCATATTACTGCAGGACCTCTAGCTGTAGCATATTTTTGTAAGGTGATTTGTTGAGCCAATTTTAACTGGATATGTATTTTTTAAATAAATTTTATACTTTGTTAAATATATTTTCTAGATAAAAATATCCATAATTTTCACAAGTTAAATGAAGAACAAAGCCAAATATAATAGAAAGCATAAGTTCTATATAAAATCGAGTACTATTGGAGGACACATGTTAAAGAGCAGTAGTAGTCTGATGTCTCTGTAATTTGTTTGGTCATTAAGGAAAATGTTTCTTTGTGAGGTGTAAGTCATACTCCTGCTGTCATGTTGCTACTCCCACACATACGTGATCTTTGAGTTTCTGATATAACTTCTCTACAGTATTAGACTATAAGTATCTAGTTTACATGTTCCAAAATTAGTTAATTTCAAATTGTAGTTACTTTTGATGGCAGGAGTGTTTCTTCCCTTTAGATTCCTTGTGCAGATCAATAGAACTTATCATTTAGTTGGTAGTCAGCCTCTATTTCCTTTACTTGTTTTTTATACCACAGTATTTACTTCATTTAATTAGTACTAAAGTATTCTGGAAAAATCCTTTGCCATCATTAATGCAGTATAGTGAAACTGAGAAACATAGATTCCACTGAAGCTGACAGAAACCCGGGGTGTTCAGCAGTTGGCTGGATACAGATAAAGAAAAAGGAGAGAGGAGTAAATTCTGTTGCTCACTCGCGCTTCTACATAAAAGCCATACTCACTGTCCTTGAAGAAGAATGGAGAAAAACAGTAAAACAAATGAAATCTATTTCAAGTTATTATGATAACTGTTATTTAAAGTTATTATGATAACCCCCTGATTTTACATCTCTGCTTGCTGTGTTTTATCTGGCTTCTTGGAACAGATCTAGTAGCTAACTGGAATAGTAAAGCTTTTTTTTTAATTATTATTATTTATTACTTTGGCTTTGTAAATAATAGAAAATAATGAACATTTAGAATCATAGAATCACTGGATGGTTTTTGTTGGAAGGGACCTTTAAAAATCATCTTATTTCAACCCCCCTATTTGTGGGTAAGGATACCTCCTGCTAGACCAAGTTGCTCAAAGCCCCATCCAACCTGACTTCAAACGTTCCTGGGGATGGGGCATCCACAGCTTCCCTGGGCAACCTGTTACAGTGTCTTACAACCATCACAGTAAGGAGTTTCTTCATTATATCTGTCCTAAGCCTACTGTCTTTCAGCTTAAAACTGTTATGCCTTGTCCTACCTCTACAGCCCCTATTTTCCCTTCAAGTTTGATTTTCTGTGGTATGAAACTGTTGGGATTTTTTTCTCTGTCTTTTTTTTTTTTTCCCTTGTGTAGAAACTCTTTTAGAGTGTCACAAAAGGAGGTTATTTAGTGGTGAAGGAACCTATGCTATTCTGTAAATTAGAGGACTTAATGTCATTTTTTAAATCATAAACTACCAGAATTTTGTCTGGAGTGATTGGATTTGCTTAATAAGTCTTTTTTTTGCTGGGAGCGATACATCATAAAGTAAATTTGATTGTGTAAAGAAAACAGAAAAAATCAAACCTTGTAACCAGCCAAAAAGATAGAGCTTGCACAAATCAGATGGAAATGGACAACTACTTATCAAAGCTTTGTGCTGAAGGCATTAGGCTCTTCAATTTGTTGCATAGTAAATGGAGCTGGGCTTAATCTGTCTGTCGTTTGATGTATGATGGATCACTGTTGGGTTTTTGGCAGTTTCGTTGCAATTTGCTTTGATGAAATGAAGTTCTACATAATTTGCTAGCCTCAGCACAATGTCAGTGCTTATGTTTTCTTTGGCAAAAATTAATGTTTCACTGCCAAAAACAGATAAATGACCAGAACTGGCAACTATAAAAAACAAAGTGACTTTTTCTTCCTGTCGCCTTTTATGTAGTGCCCAAGTTATTATCTAACTGTGCTAGTTATTATCTAACTTCATTAAAACAAGTGTTTCCATAAAGATCTACATATACGAAAGAGTAAAATATGTACACGTTTACATAGATTTCAAAATCGTATGTGAACAAACCAGTACTGTTAGTTCAGAGATTTATCAGAGAAACAAAACATAATCTTTCCTTTCATGTATGTGAACAGAGGTATTTTGAGATGCAGGATTTGAAGACCCTGCATTAGCTTTCCTGACTCAAAATTGTCCTGTAGTGCAGCTTGAGTCCTTGAAGCAGGTAAACTCAAATATGTTGAGACATTTTTGGTCAAAGATACAAATGACTTGATAAATCACGTATCTTGCTCAAGACTGCAACATATAAAATTCACAGCTGTTCCTACTTTTATACCTGATTTATGCAACTCCCCTGATCTAATAATAGAGACTAATTGTAATAAGGTACTTCTGCAGTGTTCCTGGGGATGTAATTTTCCACAGGTCAGTTTCATAGTAGCTCTCAACAGTAGTAAAGTAAAAAATGTTCTAATCAAAATGTTGTTTATGTAGTCCTGAGCAAAAAATCCCCAACAACCCCAAAACTAAAATGCAGGAAGCTTGAATCTCAGTAGTAGAAGGTTGACCAGTTCTGCAAAATTTTCAATATGCTTTGGGATAAACCATATTACTTGAAAATAATAATTCAAAATTAAAAAGATGGGAGACTGAGAGGAGAGAAAGGAGACTGTAAGAACACTCAGAAGCCAGGCTAATTATAGCACTGAACTTGTTTGTGGGAGATATGACATGTTCCTCTTCCAAAGGATATGTAGTGATTTACACAGAACATCTCAGAATAAAGGAATTGAGACAGATGTAGTGGAGGTTCTCATGTTCAAGCACTGAGATTTAGCAGCCATATTTTACAGAAAATTAAAAAATCTCATGCATATTATGATGTTGACCATTGGCTTTTCTGAAATGGGTGGACTTCCCATCATTGAAAAAATTCTTCTTCCTATATGTATGCTTCCACTGAAGAGTTCTTTAATTTATTTTATTATTTTCCTTAAAATATAATGCTGTTGAACGTAATCAAACCTTTTTTGTCTGAAAATTTCCAGGAGGAAAAGTTGAGGCAGTCATCATATAATGTATTAAATGATTCTTCATTTTGTGGTATTTATGAGAAGTGCAATTTTTTTCGTTTCAACCTGACATGTCTTTATGGTCATTATTTTCCATTTTTGGGGTCATCTGCTGCTTTAGAAAGACATGGATCATGTGAGCATATATTTTGACAATTGTTTTTCTCCTGAAGAGTTCAACATTAGTTTTTAGGTATTCTAAATTTCACTGTACCTTACATTGTAGAATATTTAATGCTATTCTTTATTCAAGTGTTGCAAAATACTACAACTATTTATTAATAATTTACTGTGATGGGGGAACTTAAGCTATTACCATAAATTTAGCACAGGGTGCACCTGGTGGTAAATTTTGAATGTGGTAACTTTTCCAGAGGATTTTTCTAGTTTTAGAACTTGTTTTTTTTTGTTTTAAAATTATTGCACAGACTGTGCTGTGAAACTGAACAAGCCTGTAAAAGTAGGTGGTGATGTTCAAGATCATGAGCTTTGTAAAATGTAATAAACAATATTGTCATTAACACAGATTCCAAAGCATTTACCAGGCCTAGGTCTCCATTCAAATTATCTTCAAAATAATATATTTTAAAAAGTCAGGTTTCTTCATGTTAAATCAGGTATTTCAACCGTTGAAATGATTCACTGTCAAATTTTATTATCTACTAATTTATAACCAGATGAGCTGAGAAAAAAATGTGGTGGTGGTTATGTTTTGTCGTTTTTTTTATTCTTTATTTTTAATGAATTCTGAGCTGTTGATGTTATCATGTCATGGAAACGGGGACATAAACTGAAATGACAGGCCAAACCAATAAAATTTGGCAAGATTCGTAATAAACTATCAAGTGGTGCTGTCAAGAGTAGACTACAAATGATGTAGAAGAGATTAGTTTGATTTGTTTTGTTTTCTTTGATAATAATACGTGTTTCACTGAATGTAATAGGGTTTCACTGAACTCCTAGCATTCCTAGGAGTTTATGGAGACAAGAAATGTTTCCACAAGTTCATCAAACCTCTTGATAAGAGTTTACCACAAATACTTTTTGAAAAGGCATGTATTAGGTCCAAGATATGTCTGTTTATTAACAATTTATAGCTCTCAAAAATAGGAATTTAGGCACACTCAGCTGCTTTTACAAGGGATTGAAGAGCTCCTTCAGGAGTCCTGGGGCCTTAATATAAACCAGGGCATTTTCTCAAGCTAATGGACCGTGAATTTTATCCTTTAAAATCATATTTGAGCTTTTATCTCTTAGTACCTCTTTGATTTTAGAATCGAAAAAAATGGAGTATTTTTTTCATAAAATCACAGAAGAAAGAAGCTCCATTTTAATTTTTTTTTCATGAGTATTGGTATGCTTTCCCTATACTCTAATTTTAACACATTATGTTTCTGTTCTCTATGAGCTTGAAGAAACCTTTCAAAACATTGACTGAGCTCAAGTGACTGTTCTGACTCTTACTGTTTGCAAAGAATCAAAAAACTTTTAATGAGAAGGTAAAATTGTTACACTCTTAAGTGAAGGGTTAGATATAGGTGAAGAATTCTGGTGCAATTGGGAGAAAGTTCTGATCTGATACCTGTTACATTTCTGTATAAGAGAGTCTTTGCTTTAAAAGTGTAAGATTTTTATAAAATGTTAAAATTTAAAGGTATTTTTTCAGCCTTCATTCTTTCAGGATGTAGGGCAGAGGAAGAACGTGTTTGCTTATGTTACCTTTATGCATCTATTTAATAATTATTCTACTTCTTCCATTGAAATATTTAATAAATTAAGATTATCAATAAGGTATTATACAACTAGTTCAGTTTAATATTTTTTTCCCATAGAATTAATTAACTCCATATAGTTTAAACATGCCTGTGCATGTGTCAAAAAAAATGTTTGCTTTTTTCAGATTGAGTTGGCAGGTTTGTGAAGAAGGAGAATTGCTAAATACTGGTTTCTGTAAATAGAGGGACTGAGCTTTGGTGTGATTCTATTGAACTACACAAAGGGTTTTGTTCTGGGAACACATGTAAAGTGATCAGAGTTAACACAATCTAATCAGGTACTCTGTGTATTCAGTACAGTGGTCATTTGTTTCTAATTCACCATAGAACTGGTGGAACAAAAATAAGAGAGTTTGTTAATGTGCAGCTTGTAACTTCACTGTCAGTGGTGAGGTACCTGTCTCGGGGTTGCCTTGTGAGTGCAAACGGTGTGTGTCACCCATTTTAACAAAGGCTTTACTCATTGACAGAAGCCTGTCCTCCTGATCATGTTTTACATCATGGAATAGCTTTGCAACATGTTCTTCTTGTTAGTGACATCCTGCTATGACTCTTGTAGTTAAGGAAAAAAATGCAGCTTTAAAGTCAGGTATATGAGGAGATTTGGGTGTGTGTTTGGTTTTCCTGGTGCTTAATGTACCTGGAACCACAATAAGAAACCAAACTATGAATTGAGGAACTGCTTAAAGGAGATCTCCAAAGAATACATCAGTGCTGCTGGCAGTCATGTTAATGAATCAGTAGGTGGACTTCCTTTCTGAGTCAGCAGTGTTCAGTTGCTTTGGCATGCGTTTACATAGGTCTTTGTTGTAATATTGTTTTGATCAAAGAGAGATTCTGAGGTTTTAGGCAATCAGTAATATGAATTTTAACTTAATTTAATGTTTGAAATTATGAATGCTGAAAGTTCTTTCTTCCAGCTCTGGGAATCAGAGAGGAAATGTCAGCCAAGCTGTTGCGAAAACAGTTAGTATTAGGACTTGATAGTGTTTGTTCTTGTGCAGTGTCATCACCAAAGTATAAATACTTGTCATATGCAGATTTGCTGTAAGCACTTGTTAAGTGTCATTGGACTACATTTGATTCTTTTCTTGTTTGTTTGGTTTGTTGGTTTTTTTATCCACTTTTTGGTGTTGTGCAGGAGGAGGATGTAGGTACAGTGAGCTGATTCAGTGGAGGGGGCAGAGCCCAGGGGTTGATGGGATTTTGGTTGGATACAAAAAACAAATAGACCACCCACTACTGGTGCTCCTTTTCTTTCATCTACCACAATTTCTTTCACTCATCACTAAAAGAAAACAGCAGGGTCTTCAGGGGAGGCTAAGCATCAAGGCGAGTGGGTCTGATGATTCAGTGCAATGGGGGAAAGGAGCTGGGCTTACACCTTGGAGAGAGAAACTTCTCATTCTAGACTAAAGATTTAAACTGATGTTACATCTAAAAGGTCCCTCTCAAAGAGAATGTAGCTAGGCTGAAGCAAGCATACAGAAAAGGGTAAAAATTATGTACTGACAGTAATGAGACAGAACAGAAGATGAAGCTGTATGTTCCTCATTTGCCACCCTCTGTTTTTAATATCTGTGAATAAAATCAATCCAGAATGAAACTTAGTAGTCTTACAATCTCAGACCTTCACAAGAGCCCATATAAAGCATGCAGGAAGTCAGCTAATTTTCTAGGTCCCCGTCCTCAAGAGGGCATCTGTAAGAAGAATAAGGATGCTGGTGGGAGGTACCACAGGCTACCAAAGCCAGGTAAAGCTGCAAAGACAATGGACCCAGAGGAAGTGATGAATTGGAAAAGTTGTCTTTGAATTAAACTTTTCATGATATGTAAAAAGCAAAAACCACAACACCAGAGTGTGAAAGTTAAAGGACGTGACATAGTGTTGTGACTAGCAGGAGAAAAGATCAGCCAAGGTAACAGTTGGTTTCAAGGCTAGATTTAGTGGTCACTGCTGTATGTTTTTTGAAAGCAAGGGTAGCAAACAAGACTATTGGAGAGAGTTACACTGGACATTGTTTCTGCAAGCCTTCAATCAAATGATTTTTATTGTTAGACTGCATTAAAAAGGCTCAGTAAAAAGTTTTAAGTTTTCAAGTTATAACCACATAGCAACACAGGAAACCCCGTCTGCAGGAAACAAGGTTACTGAATAAATCCATTTTTGCATCCTTACAGAGAAACTACTCTTTTCATCCTAACCCTCAAAAATAGGAAAATACTCACCACAAGTAAAGGTTTGTTGTGTAAAAACAAGTTTTTACCTTTGCTAGCTACATCATTGCTACATCATTTGTTTTCTGTATTGGTCTTTAGTGAAGGTTGCAGATCATTGATTCTATTTCATACCTCATGTGAATTTCTCATAATTTGGTACATGATGTTGAATTATAACTTCAGATTGACAGTACCCATAATGTGCCATGAGTATTTCGGATTATTACAGTATAGAGATCAAGAATGCCTGTAATTGATAGTATCCAAGGCTTCCATGCCTTTCTCTGAAATACCAGAGTGTGCAGAAACCTCCATGTAGCGGTGTAGCCCTACACCAACTTTGAATCAAGATTTTACCTGTAGTACCATGGAACTGTACTTGTGCAGATTTTTACATAAAATAAAAGGCAAGATTTTATGCTCATGTTTTTTAGAAGAAGCAGATGTCACTATATGAACAGTTATTCAGTTCACTTCCAAAGCCCATCAAAAATGGCTTTCTTACCAGGAGTGAATACTTCCCCATAAACCAAGATCACCACAGCCTTGAACATTTGTCTGATTTAGGTTTAACTGCTCCAGTGAAATTGCTAAATTTTATTATCTAATTATGTAGAGATCTCATATCTCATGATTAATGGCTGTGTCAAAGAATTAATTGGCAGGCTTTTCACTTCAAATCAGTCTAAAACCACAAGAGTGTTTACATTGTTTATGTTGTTATGGTAAATTGAGAGTTCTGATGAGAATTATACTTTGAAATAGCCCCCGGAAAAGTATTATGCTGGTTATAATTTCTCTTTTTGGATCACTTCAGGTATATATTCTTGTATAGAATTATCAGACATGTTAAGTCTGTGCAATGACTTAAAATTTAGTCAGTGCTAGAATTAAGTCACAGCTCAGACTTGCTCATCTTATAGTTTTCTTTTGTATGCTAATTAAAGGCAGCTTTTGTATTCACAGATTCTCGTATAAAACTGGGTGATTAAGTAGGTTTAGATTTATTCCTAATGATCAAAAAAGTCAATTTTTTCAGTCTTCAAAGCAGATTGGTATGAGAGATGTTTTCCTGTGGCTATCAGTCAAAGCTATCAATTTTGGCAAAATGACTAAAGGACAAACAATGCCAGAGAAAGAGCAAGAAAAATGTGCTTACAAAGGTGACTTTCAAAACCAATATTATTTAACTCCAGCAACAGTAGTTTTCCACCTTCCAATTAAGCATGGTTTCCTTGTGTTGATTTTGATCATTGCTGTCCATTGTTTGATATTTCATTTAATTGCCCCACGAAAGCTTTTGATGTAGTTGACAGTGAGCTGTGCCTTATCACCGAGTAGACAATGTGAACTGTGACACGGTGAGCTCTTGGAAATCCGTGTGCACATCTCTGAACTGGTCCCTATGAAAAAGCCATGTTGTTGATGGCTACCTTTCTTTAGGAGTCTATGAAACAGCTATAGATTTTCCTAGACTTATAGTAGAACTTGATCAATGAATACACGGCTTCATTCTTTGGCAGGTATCAGCAATCGTTACGCTCTCTGTTTGTTTTGGAATGGAAGGGGAAATATTAAAAATCTGAAAATATTCTTTATATTACAAAATATTTAAGAAAAAAAAACACATCAGGTAATGCTAAATGGAAAATGAGAGCTGCAGTGTTGACTATTGCAGCAGAAAACTGGTTTTGCAGTTATTAAGATGTATTTAGTAGATTCTTTTCTCTTTTGAAGACTGTGTCTTGCTTCATGCTGTTTTAAGGTACATTCCTTGACAAGCATTCAGATGCCTTTTTGTAACCTAAATAGTTTGACCACTTCTTCATTCACTTTTTTCCTTGAATGAAATTTCGCTAGGCTTTACTGAAGCCAAGAGCTTCTCATTTTTTTCCCAGAGAATAATTCCACAGCTGCATCCCCCTTTGCTGTATGTATGAATTCTTGTGACTAAGAACCTAAACAATTGAAAAAGGGAGGCAATTATTTCTTTGTTTGTGGAGCTTCTACTATTTGAAAATACAGGAATAGCAACAGCAAATCTGAGTAAATGAATTTACCCAACCCGTTCAATTGTAAAACCTTAGCAAGAGGAAGTAACCTCTTAATCCTTCTCTAATTCCTCTTTCCTCATTTATTGACATGACTGTCTGTCAGATAGGCTGCATGTCAGACACTGATGTCGAAATGAATAAAGAATGTGAGGATTCCTTTTGTCTGCAATACAATGTAGCATTGATTTGGATTTGTAAGGTAAATAATTTCATTACAAGTAATCTTTGAAGTGGTCCATTCATGAACAAAACATAGTTACTTTTAGTGACTTATGACATGGCAGTAAAGCTTGAAGTTCCTTTAGCAGCAGTGTTAGTATGTATAATATTGTAACAGCACACTACCAATTGGAGGATCAGGCCTAAATTATCAGATTGTCTATATTTACAACTTTATTTGTTCCTGAGAGCACTTGCTAGGGTTGTTTTTTTTTTTTTTTACCTCAAACCCTTATCTCATTTCCATCTGAAGTTATTTGATTCCATTTCTTCCTCTAGAAATAAAAAACCTGCTGTCACAACTGAAACACAGGAACGTAGAAACAAACAAAAAAATGAGTTACCATGCACCTGGTTTCAGGATGTGACAGAGTAAGCTGAGGCTTTCCCCAGGCCTGGCACTGGGGATGCGACTGTGAATAATCAGACCTCGGTAAGTGCTACTCCCCTGCTGTGTTGCACATGGTAGGGTGACCGTCCGCTCAGGCTGGGTTCTTTTGCCTTTGAGCAGTTATACAGTTGAGCTTGTTTGCTTTACAGTTAGCATCACTTGATTGTTTGACAGGCCACTCACTCATTTCTCTAAAAGGCCATTCCAGCAGGCTCGCTGATGGCCCTTCTCTGTACTCAAGCTCTGAGGAACTTGAAAATGAGAACGTTGACAACTTGAATAGTTTGTATGTAATTTACCAACATAACTATTTTGCATAATGTGAGTTACGCTTTTACCAAAATACAAAAAATTTATTTAATTTTTGTTGACCTTAATGGGAGGTGGTTTGGATGACTGCTAGGTAATCAGGAGAAAGAAACTTTTAGTTTGGAGTCAAAAACACCCCATATATATGCACACACACATATTTATATACACAGAATGCTTTCAATTGAGCTCGAGAAAATGTCACATTGTGATAGAAAGTACTGCTATTTTTTGACAAAAAAAAATTAAATACTGAATTAGAAAAGTTGCATGCACTTTAATTGATTATATTGCCAGGCACTCTCCCAGCAAACCTAATTAACTGCAAGCTACAAAGCACCATTAACAGATGGGACTTTTTGTCTTGTATTTTTTCACTAATTAGAAAATCTCAATCTTTTTAAATTTAGGGATTGAACAGAAATTTTCATTTTATTATCAATATGTCAGTGAAAAGTTGAGTAAAAAAATCACTTTGTATAAAGAAAGAAAAATGAAGTTGAAATATTAACATGTATTAGAACCTTGTACAGAACAAGATGTAGCAAAGAGATCACATTGTTTTAAATTCTTCCTCAAATAAGATTGGGAATGTGTGAGGTAAACAAAAGTGCATTAAGGTACTGATTGGTTTATTTCCTGCTTTGATTTTTCATATTCCTGAGTGATTTCTGAATTTTGATGCCACGGCTGCTCAAATCAGAGGTAGTCTGTTAAAGTGTATGTAAGAATGTTGAATCTTTCATTGGAGAGAGAATAAAATGCAGCTGATGGCAGACAGGCTGAATTTGCTAATTCTGTTTTGTGTGGTTTTATTCAGAGCTGTGATGTATCCTACTCCAAGTGACCCATTACCTTAATTACTTACCATAGTTATGAATAGTTAGGCAAGCTGACAGTGATTCAGGCCTTTACTGTGCAAAATTACTGTTCTGATGCATAAGTTCAGTATGTGGGAACTGAATATATGGCTAATTTTTTGGGGGGGGAAGAGGGGGACAGTGCGGTGGGATGGGCAACTCTTGAGTATCTGCTGTATCTGTTTTCTCTCCCAGGGATTTTCTTTCTATATTTCTTATTGCTATTATGCAAATCTGTAGAAAGATATGCATGAGACATGAACTGGTTTTCTTATAAGATCTTTTTGCAATAAATACAGAATTTTAATGCTGGGGAGTAGCTTAATTGGACCAAAAATTTAATTCCAGCTAGATAAACAAAAAAATACCTTAGAGTTATTGAAAACTTTCCATTTAAATAAAACCCTTTAATAAATAAAGTCCTTTTGCTCTCACAGATAGTGCTGACATTGTCGCATAGCACCCTACTTAGACTTGTTATTCTTGTGGTGGCAGCAGTAGAGGTCTCAGCTGTGCTAGATCCATTGCAAACACCTCTAATGAAAGACAGCTGTTGCCCTAATGAGTTGACATGCAGTGTCCTTGAAAGCAAAAGGGAGGATGGGAACCTTGGAGAGGTCAAGAAATATGCTTTAGGTCACACATCACAGGAGTGGTAGAACTAGAGATAATAGTCAAGTTTTCTCATCGCTATGCTGACCTACTTTATTCCTGCTTTTTATTTTTAAAATGAAACCTTTGCTATGAATTTTCCTAGAGAAATTCATTGAGACCTTACTGCCTATTGGTTTATCTAATGGTTATTTCTCAGTCCCCTTCACCTCCTCTTTTGGATAAACTTTGACTTTTCTTGGTAAATGCTAAGTTTGTGAGCTTTGCCAAAGGGGAAGATTTATATAGCAAAGAATCTCGTAAAGCTACCAAAGTTTTCAGTACTTTTTTTAATGCGTGTTGGTGACTAATTTATTTGCTTTAGAATTTAATAGATTAATAACTTTTTAATTAATTCCTTGTTGTGTAATAAAGGTAAACAACATTTAAAAGCAGAAAATATAATTGAAAGGAAATAACTTGCATGCAAACTATCAAGTGTTTGGGTTTCTAAGATATTTTAATGTGGCTATCAAAGTTGCAGAGTTTGGGTTTAGTACCATAATTGCTTCAGACTCAAAACTAAGAGTTAGTAAAGGCTCTTCAGAGTTGCGTGCTCTTGAACCTCTTCTGATTTCCCTGACAGGTAGGATTGCCCACTGCCTAGCGTGGAGATGCTTAGTTCCTTCTAGAATTGGATACTAAATCGAATCTGACATTCAAAGTATAAAAGAAATAGTAGAAATGTGGGGGGTTTGGCATGGGGAATGGGGTGTTCTTGGTTTGTTGGTTTGTTTTATTTTGTTTATTTTTTCCCTGCACTACCATTCTGCATGCAGAATGGCAGGATCAGTAAGTCACCAAGACAGAGTTACTAGCCAGCAGACACATCCCTTGAGCTTCATGGTTTCTAGCAAGTATCCTGTTGTCAACAGCGGGAGCTGGCTGTAGAATTTACACTTTGCCCATTCATCTATCACTGCTGCTTCTTTGTAATATTATGTTCTATCAAGCTTGGCTCTTCTATGGAGAGCATATTAACTGCAAAATCTGTTTCCCTATATTTACGAATAAAAGATAAATAACAGTAAATTTCCCAGTTTCTTAGAATCTTCGTTTGGACTTTTAATTTAGTAATTTTTGCTGGTAGGAACAAAATGGAGTTTTATTTTCTTTTTTCATTATTTTATCGCTTTATCTTTCTCCTTCTATTCTCCCACTTCAGCCCTGGTTTGCTCTTGTGAGGTGGCTCACAGCTACTGGTGCATGGTTAGATAATTTTCTTTAAAGAGAAGCTGGCGTTATATACACTTGTTCTGGGAGATATTAAGAGCACATTTTCATCAATAAAAATATGATCTTGCAAACCTGAGTGAGGTAGAATGACCTTCTAAGAGCCCCTGGAAATTCATGACCTCATAAAGTAGACGGTAGAGATTTTGTACTTTTATCTTTGTTGGTTGAATTAGTTAGATGTTGTCCTGAGAGGGAGCAGATAAAGCAGCAGAGGCAGAATGACTACTGGATTCAGGGCAATGTGTTTAAACCCAGAGAAAAGTCAGCGTACAGCTCCATACAGAGCATGGTACGAGGTCCTGCTGATGGATTTTAGAGATCCTCACTTCTAACTTTACTACTGGGTGTCAGGATATAGTGAAAGAAAAGCCTCTAAACAGGAATACACTATTGATTGCTATGAAAATATGTATAACATTTAATTTGTCTTGACCAGTCATAAAGTTCTGAAGACCATTTTGTTGGTTGGTAATGTGAACTGCATAATTTAGCATGATGCAGCTGCTTTAGTTCACTGTAATATGTGCAGAGGTAGTATTAATAAAAACATCTTAACGAAGAAAGTGCTGCCAAAAAAGAAAAAGAAAGAAGTGGAGAACACTGACTTTTAGAGCAAGAATCTATATTGCATTACAGTAAGTAGCACTTACTTAATTTTTATTTATAGCAATCTAAGAGATATTAATTACTCAGCTGCTTATGTCAGCCGCAGTGCATAATTTATTACTACTTATGGTTTTGCCTACATGGAATGCTTTCTGAATTTTGTTATTTGCATATAGGGTATCAGTTAATGAGACAACAATATAAGTGAGCCATTTTGGCTCTTCTGTGATCCAGATTTGCTCAAGTCTTACTTTTGTAAAACTGCAATCATTTCACAGGTGCTGGTGCATATCCGAGTCTTCAAATTAATGCTGGGATTGCCAAGAAAGGATTAAGTAATTCCTACTTCTGAAGTGTGACTTGCAGCTTATGTGTTTTTAGAAATGCAGGTTTTTCTTCCTAACAAATCCAGATGAGTAAATTCTATTTATCTATCAAAGTAGTACAATTGATTTCCATTTTTATGGTTAAAGGAAGTTTGCTTTTTATATTTAAATTACATAAATTTTCATTAAAATTGGGTTAAAACTTCAGACTACTGACAGTGATGCAAAATTTGGTGTTTCAAAATTAATGGATCTATGAGAATATACCTTTATTGTCCTGAGAAATAATAGATATTTTACTTTGGCAATTTGAAATATAAAAGCTAAGAGAGCTTTAGTTCAAAGTATCGTAATAAAAAACTCTGTAGTCCATTAATGGAATTTACTATATGGATGTAGAAATTAAGTGAATTTCTAAAAATATTAAGAACTTAATATATTCTAAGCAGTACAGTAGTCTTGAGGTTGAAATATCTGACCTTAGAATAGTAAGAGTTTCAGACAGACATTTCTGAAGAGCAATACACAACAGTCATCAGGTAACTTTGCTGGTGCCCTAAAGTGGTAGGGGGTTATGCTGAGTACTTCTTATTTTAATATTTGATGTTGAGAAGAATATAAAAACAGGCAACTCTTCCATTTTTATTTCTTGCTTCACCTCTTGAGTTCTATTCTAATTTGTATTAATGATGTCTGTATTGTTCAATGCTGTATAAGCAAGAATTTACCTCTGAAACTTCAATGAGTTCTGGTTCAGGTTCCACACAATGTTCAAATAGTACAGGGTAAGGAGAGATTGAAGTTCCTATTCTAAAGTCCTTATATTACTCATAGTTGTGGATGTGTTAACTGTAGCCCACCTCTCTAATGTAAGTAGCCTTTCTGTTTCTTCAGTAATGCCAGGACATTAGTTCAGTGCAGTTGTAGGGGAAACAGTGCCACCCGTTGGATTATGTGTATCATCCTTTTTGTTATGTAGGCCTGGTCCTGGAAGGTGTGCTGATCCCCTTTAATATGGTTATCATGGCTTAATTCTGCCTATATTTCCCCTGAAATTTCCTTATGTTGCCCTTGTTAATATTTTTTTTTTTAATTTTTTGTCCTTAAT
The DNA here is from genome assembly GCA_013400375.1 of Thinocorus orbignyianus. Classification (NCBI taxonomy): domain Eukaryota; kingdom Metazoa; phylum Chordata; class Aves; order Ciconiiformes; family Thinocoridae; genus Thinocorus; species Thinocorus orbignyianus. The sequence continues at coordinate 1,317,419 of VXBW01007377.1, read as the reverse complement.
GTGGCTGTATAAAGTTTGACTGCAGTTTGACTGTAACAGAGCAGCCAAAGTTCTTCGGGAGCATCTTGCTCCAGAATAACACCAAACATTTTTTTTACAGTTTTCTTTAAGTGGATTTTATCTGGGGTTTCTCAGAATCCTGCCTCAAAAAGACATTGTACACTTTTGTTGAACTCTGTGCCTGGATGTTTTTTAAGTAAAGATTTAAGGTTAGGCAGAAACTATTCCATGGTTTTCCCCCTTTTTCCTTCAATCAGATCAGTGTTTATTTTTAACTTGATACTAAGTGCTTAGTCAGTGTAGCTGCTAGCATATGACTTCACATTTCTCAATCTTAAACAAACAGTAAGTTATTATAAATTAAAACATTCTTTCCTTCCAGACAGAGAGAAGTTATAATAGATGTGTAGCAATTGCAAAGTTGTGCCAAATGCATTGGAATAATAAACAGAGCAAGCAAGCTTTTCTCCCCATGGCCTGGGTAACTAAAAAGGCAATAATTCACATACATATGGTTTCTTTCCTCCCTTAGATTCTAGTTACTGTGAGTTCCAGGGTATCAGTCTGTCTGTGTTCTTACCTCTCTTCAAGCAAAGTAAGTTTCCCCAAATAGGCATTATCTCCCATGACAATCTAGCAAAGACTCTAATCTGAATCTAGACCTAAACTCACTAATTTTCTTTCTGGGTTTGAATAACCAGGTTGTATTGAGCTTTTTTAGATGGGAATACAGGAAAAATCCTGCATCTGAGTCTCTATCAAATGTGTTTATATAGCGTGAAAGTGTATTAATTCTATTTTTGGAAATTTTAATATGACTCTAACCTGATTGGTTCGGGCTCTTCTTTTTCCACATACTCGATGAACTCAGCTCAATACTCATGTCACTTGGCAAAGGAAAACCATATTTCTCTGCTAGCAGGATAAAAATGGAGTTTAAGATTCGGTTCTTTCCTGATGCTTTTTCTGTGTTTTTCAGAGACATTATGAATTGTAATGTTAGGTATGTGTTTTGGGGCAACAGAAAACAAGCCTGGATTTAAATTCAGATATATATTACAGTGAATAGTGTAGTTTTGCATACATATCTTGCTGTTTGGTATAGCATGGGAATCTGGAGCTTCTTGCAAAATTTAGATATTTGCATTTTAGTGGCAATTATAGGAATTGTCTAGAGTATTTAAATTCCTTAAATACCTTGGAAGATTTTAACTTGAATCTATATAACTTCATTTAGGCAGCATAGTGATGGTTATTAATGGATTGGATATAACTAAAATACATTGGTAGCTGAGAGTAGATAAAGTTTTATATCGTTGTGTCAGTGTAGAATTAGCACATTACCTGTTCCCTTTTATTGCTTGCACTATGACTGTTGGACTCATTTCTAATATGGCAGCTTCAGAGAAAGCCGATATTGAATAAATTTCAGTGAAGGTGTGGACCTACTTTGTGTAGGATGTGAAACTAAATCTACCCACAATGTTGGAGAATCTTTGGGAGCTAGTAGAACAGACGGTTGTACTGGCTTTATGTTCAGAATAAAAGAGAAATTAGAGACAGATGGAGATGTGGCTGCTGCACTGGCCAGAAAAGCAACTTCTACCTTGTTAATAAGGACTGGGTTCTAGACCTAACAAGATGATTTGGTTCCAAAAGTTCAGCTGGTTTAAAGGGGGGAAAACAATGGGACTACAAGGTGCCTGGTGTATGTATCCATTGTATTAGGACATGCTGCTTCAAGCTACGTTTTACCTGTTTGAAAGTCAACTGTAGTCTCAGTGGACAGGTGTGCAGAGTAAATACATATTTTTATATAGCCTTACGTTCAACCTATGGATTTCACAACTAGGTATATAAATAGAAATTCAGTCTAACCTGTGATCACTCTTGGTTTACCTACCAATAAGCAGAAGCCTGCTGCAGTTCTGAAGGATGGGTCTGATAAAGCTATAGTATGATTTGAATGCCGTGCAGCTGGATTGCTTGCCATTTAAAATTGAAGAATATAGCTTAATTGAGGTTAGGGTCTAGGGACCTAGTTGTATCCTGGGTTTCCCTAAGCTATGATTCAACTTTTTTGTCTCTTTTTCCATGGAAGGAAGCATTCTATGATAACATACAGTGTTTGAAATTCAAGTAGGCACAGCTTTCTAAAGAAAATGACAGCTGAAATAATAATAAAAACCCACTAGTTTATGATTAATTTTCCTTGTATTTTTTTTTTTTGTGTGTAAAAGAGTAAATGTTTGACTTTAACCCTATTAAATCTCTTTTCTTTTCTTTTGTAGGTTGTCTTAGTCTTCGCTCTTAGTATTGGTGCTCTTGTAATATACTTCATAGATTCATCAAAGTGAGTATTCTAGTACATTCTCCTTTCCTGCAGCAATTATGCATCTTTAAATTGCTTCATTCATCTACTTCAAATCAGTGCTTGGTCTCATTGCCTGATTGCGAAGAACTTTATAATAGTGCATGGCCTACCAAAATAACTCAAGAATGGGAAAAATATCTCACGTAAACTAAGTTGAACACAGTCACATTGGATCTGTAGAATGAATAGAGAGATAAATTACTTTTGTGCGTTGAGATTATACATAGTGTTGTGAAATTATTTTTTTACATATTTATTTGGCATATGTAGAATCTTTCAAATTCAAGAGTAGGAAAAGAAAAACAGGGGAAGAATATTTGCCAAAAATTGCAGTTTGCAGAAAGCTGACAGGAAAAGTTCTGAAAAACTGAATGAATTAGTATAAGCATTATATCTTGCATATAGTTCAGATTTCCAGCTCCTGGGTTTGATAGATTTCTCCCAAGATAAGATGAGCCGGAAAACACTTGCAAAGCATCTCAGTATTTTTTCAGATTTATGCCAACATTATCATTGTAGTTTTGCCCAGGCAACAGAAAGCTTGATCCTGAACTGTTGAGGTATGTGATGGTTTGATACAAACCAGTGTAACTAGGAATATCTTCACTTTGATACTACTCATACTCCACCCTTGTTTTCATATCAAGTTGGCCACTGTCAGTGGTGTAACAGGCAAATTGGTAGTCTAACGTGGAAAAAAAAAACAATAAAAAGGGACTTAATAGAATGTTACGCTGTTGAATCCAGTTATTTTTGGAGGATGATATGCTGAACTATCAATAGCATTTTGGAGCTCTAGAACTGCTTCTGTGCTGTTTTTCTTCAAACTAGTTTTAGGCTTGCCATTACTGCGATGGTCACTCCATGTGTGCCAACTTGGCTGGCTGTAATGGCAATGGTTGCATCTGAAAGCAAGTCTTAAGTGACCCAGAAAGTTGGATATTTCACTGTTGATATCTGTATATACTGATACTTAAGTAGGTGGTAGCACCCCCAAAAATGCATTCTTGAATACATGGAGTGTGAGTTTCAAGCCGTACCTTTGTAGCCTACATGTGTCAAGCATAACGCAAATAACTAAGGTAGAGATTTTCTTTGTGGAGAGGAGCCAAGTGGTGGGAAAACTCAAGTTCTATCTTCAGCTCCCTTAAAGTGAGGACAATACATTTTCCTTCTTAATGTTGTGGTGAGTGTTCTCGTTAATTTTAGCAATTTATTTTTTTCTTAAGATGTTACCACTGAAGCGCCTGAGGTGGTGCTTTTCTGAAGATCTTGTTTAAAACTTTTAAAAACACAATGGCAAGGCTTCTGGGTGCCCAACATATCCAGGTCAAAAGTGTCAAATACAGTAAAATCTGTTTCCACTTATATTTCAATTTCAGACTAACAAAATACAACTATTTGTCGAGGTAATTGTTTTTTGTGAAACTAATGGGTTGTGTAATGATTTTGAGGCACTGTGTTGTAGAAGCCTGTGTTTGATTGTTTTCCTCAAGGAGAGCAAAACTGACAACATGTGAGATTTCTCTGGGGTGCTTAACCATTCTGTGGGCCACATAATCCATGTGCTGCTACCAGTTTATTGGCTGTTCTGTCAATGGAGACAGGAAAGTGTTTTAACAGTAGGTTTCTCTGGGGTTTCAGCCGACATTTAACTCCCTGCTGCAGTTTAAATTCAGTAATCTCAAATTAATATACTCTACTTTCACATTTTTCCTTTGTTTTCTCCTCCTTCTCTCTTGCCCTACTTTCTTCCTGTGCATGTGTGAGATTTTTGGGGATATTTTGTTTATCTGTAAATACTCATTAGTAGTTTAATTCAGTTTAGTAACTCTCCAGTTGTATCCCTGAAGTGAAAAATTCTGCTTTATTCTCCATTAGTGGACCTGATACCCATTTCAGCAATGCAGAATCAAATGTAGTAAAAGATCAGTCTATTTAAGATCCCCAAGTGGATAATTAGTAAAACTCATTCCTTTTCGAACAAGAAATAAATTAGGTAGGGTGAGAGGAAGGCTTGTGATATCTTCAACAAAACAACTGGAACAGCATGGAGTAGGGTTTGGCCAGGCACAGCGGAAACAAATGAGATGTAGTGCACACACCAGAGGGATAGTGACATATGCCATTGTGTGCTTTCCCTCAACAGTGAACTCTAGAGCTGTTGCATTCCACATGTGCCATGGACACTTAGCTGTCATTTATCTTATGCGTAGAGTGACAAAAATCTTGTCTTCAATCCAAAACTAAAGAGTACTGGTGTAAGCATTTGTCTAAAACAAAATGCCAGGGATCTTTGTCCAAGACTCTTCATCTGTCAGTAGTTCTGCAGGTGCAATGGCAGATATATCCGCAAAGGAGCCTTCAGTGACTTCATACATAATGGACGTCAAGAAAGATGGGAATAACACCACCACTTTCTTAGATGATGAAGGAAGGGAAAAGAGTGGAAAGACCACTGAGTTTTGTCGGGCAGGGATGCGTGTCATGAATAATTCTAGTGGAAGACACTGAGAAAGTCAATGAGGGTTATAGTGAAGGTACTACCCATTGCTCGCTCTGCTATATTCATGGTAAAGAGAAGGTGACTAGAGGCAAAATGAATGCTATCACAGCTGTGAGAGGAGAGTAAACTAAGAGTATTTCTATGATACCCAGTTCAGCACTCTAACAGACACTGTCCCAGACTGGTGCCACATGAAGTGGTATGGCCAGTGCAATACTATTTGGACAGATCTGAGGTCAGAAAGTAGTGCAGTTTCATCAACATACCAGCTAGTCCTACATCTCAGCAGAGCCAATTAAGCAGCGTCATGTTGCTATACAGTATGTCTGTACTAATTCTGGTTCTGGTGCAAACTTAGGGATCTTTGCATCATACTCCACTATAAAATACAGGCGCAGTTGTGATCCAGTGCATCTACTGTAATCTGAATTGTTGTCTTCTATTACCACAAGATGAGTATAGAATATTTTTCTTTAAAGTGCATATGTACAGTTTCAGTGATACATATAGCAAATATTGGAAGATTTCAGTCCTTAACCAGGGGTTTTATTTAACTGAGAAGTTACTGTTTTGGCATCCCTGTCAATTAGATCTGGTCACACCCTGGTAGGAAATATTTTGCTTATTACTAAGGACTAGTCTCCTTCCTTCCTTTATTTGTTGAATCTCCTTGATGAAATACTGTTTTCTTGGACAATGGTGTTTTTTCAGCAGGGGAAATAGCGGTTGAACGTGAAACATTTGCCAAAGAGGTATTATAAATATCACCCATATAATTATTTTAATCTCATGGTAACAAGTAACCAAATAATCACATTTTTATTTTTAGAGATTCCTTCACTTTAGTGTTTGTCTTCTATTTTTAGTTTAAATAAGAGCAGAACAGTCAAAGAAGTCATAAGCAGTTAGTTAGAAGTGTTTTGATAAAGTAATCTATTTTAGTACAGAATAGCATCATATATTCTACTAATCATTCTTTTCCAATTGGCATTTCCTTTAAAATTTTTCATCATGTAATTCTTCAAGGTAATGAAATATGGAATTATCCTTCATTGTTCAGAGGAAAATCTGACTTGATGTGTACTCCTTAAATGGTTCTCTAGAGCCTGCTGAACGTGCTGCAGAAGAATAGAGAACTTGATACATTTTTGTTTTCTATACTTTTTATAAGTGGTTTTCACAACTTTCCTCCTTCCTGTGTCTGCTTTTGTTTAATTTCTGCATGTAAAAGGTGTTTTAACAAATACTTGTAGAAGTAATTCTTTGAGTTCTATTTACATCAGCATTAAAGATGCATTGTCTATTTTCATTTCCATTTGTCATCCTGACCTCTGCACATTGTACTGAATTAGTGATTCAAACAGAGTAGAGAATAACTTTTGCTTGCCATTATCATCTTTAGGCACGATCAGTAAAAGCACTAGCAGAGAACAAAATTTCTCACGAAGCTGGTAACTCAGGGCTCCCATTTTCTAGTTATTGTTACGACAGTAGCATGGAAACTGTTTAGGAAGTCAATATCCTTGTCTACTCCACTTCTGTTTTCTCTTTGTGAGTGGAATGCAATGTAATATGAAACTGTAAATATAAGATGTGCTTTTGAGGCACAGAAATCTAGGGATTTTTTGCCAAAGAGCTTGCTTTCTAACAACCAGTTGTTATTGTCCTGTCTCTTGAAGTTTACCTCATTTACTGAAACCCCTTCACTAAAACCTGGTGTCAATGCAGTAATAGTAGAACCCATCTATGACAAGGTGAACACGTTAAAACATTCTGCTTTATATGTTCTACTCGTGTATTTCGTCTTTTGGACTTTTATATTTTCAGAGGCACCAGTGTAGTTATTCCTAAATAGCTCATTTTTTCCAATGCTGTTACGTATGTACTGGATTAGAATTGTACATAAAAGTGCCATCTGGCAATGAGTGTAAAACAGCTGGATCCAAGAATAACAGTGGCACTGTGAATGGGAAGATTTATACAAGTATACATACAGGCATATAGGTTCATGCTGAGCCATGAGCTTGCTCTCAGCCATTGCCTTCTTAATCAAACAGCTTTAATTCTTTTTAGATGTGGAAAAGAAGTTAAACTTATAGACAACTCTACTTCTTTGTGTTTTATGTATCTGAGGAGATGTCAGAAGCACTTGCTCCTTTCACATACTGATTGTATAAAACCCCATTTGCCTAGATCTGATATCCAGGAAACCTGAATACTGCCTAGATGTAAAACTACCAAGATTGTTTTAAGTGTACCATAAGGAAAATACTCTTATCTAATTATTAGCTTGATTTATCTTTTTTTTTTTTAACAACCTTTGTGCTTTTTTGCAGATGTGTCTGTTCTAGACTTCCCTTAAAACTTTCCAAGTTTCCAAAACTATCCAAAAAATGTCAAAAAATACATTACATATATTCATACCCTTTCTATCAATGCCAAGACAGGAGAGAGCACAAAGATAGACTTTAAACCACCACAAACTAAGCTTTGACTGACACTGATCCTTGTCTACTCTGTGGGAGTGTGAGATTGTGGCCCATTTGGGATTACATTAATTGTGAACTAATCCCTGAAGAGTATGGGATAATGCAATATAAACCACAGTTTTAATGGATCAGATTACTTATCTTTATGGCTCTAGGATGTAGTTTATTGAGATAGTGTTGTTTGACAGTGAACCACAAAGTTAATTTCAACCATTAATCAAATAATTTTATAAGAAAAAAGAAAACATTTTTAATTGTTAAGATACCTAACTGCTGCTATTCTGACAGGTACATCATTATTCATTCTTTTGTCCAGCTTTTATTAAATACATCTGTAAAAACTATCCACATATATATTTGGCTGCATAAAAATGCACTCTAACCTAACGACACATTAATTGTATACATATGTTCTGTTCTTTATGTGGATGACTTTTAGAAAGGATTGTCATTCCCTTCTGGAATGCAGTTTTCTTGAGCTTTGTCTGTGTCCTGTGGTGTCTTTCAGTTCAGTTTTTTGGCCCTATATTTATTATTTAGAGTGAAGCAAGTCTTTGTTACCTACTTGGTTAGTAGCCAGATTAGCTGGAAACACAGATGTCATCGATGCTATACTAGAAATTGCTTGACAAAACAAGGCAAAATTAAAAGTCTGGTTTCTTGCTTTGGAGGATTCACACTGTTTTTTGCCATTGTATGGGAATAGATTAAGAAGGATGCATTGGAAATTAATATTCTAATTAAGGAATTTTGTGTGTGACAGCACAACGAGAAAAGTGTCATTAGGAAGTTCTCTTGGAATGTTCTACTAAGGAAAAAAAATTTTCCTAAGTGGCATTTTATTTCAAGTCCTTATGAACTGTTTTATTCTGTGGGAATATTTGAGTATAAATTGTGATTGTGCAACATGTTTGTCTTTGCTGCTTGTTTGCTATTGCTGCCATTTTGTCTTTTGAAAGATATTTGATTTAGTGCAGCAAAATGTTCTATAGAAATACTACAAACCTGATGATGCTTATTTATTTACATTTGTTACAGACTGTCAGTGCCCAAAAGAATTCACATCTTCCTCATTGGTTTAGGTTGTAACCCTTTTACAGATGTCTGAGGCGTGAAGTTTAGCTGAGTAATTCAACAAGCTTGTGCAAGTGATAAAAATCAAGTCTTTTTAGATATTGATCTCTTATTATCAATACAAATCAATCAGCTTTTTTTCATCACCTGGACTAGTCTGAAGAACATTTGATAACTCTGTCTTGGTTCCATGGCCAAGCAATTGAACTTTCAATTGTAAATCAAACAATTCAACGCTGCTACATATGATTTTTGAGTGAATCTCAGTGACCTGATTTATAAAAATATTAAGATGTTTCCAAGATGATCAGAAATGTACTTCTTCAAGAAGGTTCAGTGTTTTGATCTTTGATTTTGTTACTTCACAAAATACTCTAATAAATTTTATAGAAAGCTTCAGGTTACAAAAGGATTTTTTATTTTTTTTTTAAAGTATTGTGAGTGTATTTTTCTTTCACATTTATATGTCTTGTATTTCTAAAAGACTGCTGTTTTTTACTTCAATAAACAGTTCTAGAGCTATGATTTATCGTATTATTGAGGACATCCCTAGCAGATCAGGCTCCTGTGCTCTTAAGTATTGTGTTTACCAGTATTTTGAATGAGCACAGATTCTATATAGCATTTTAACCTTCATATTTGAGGAATGAAGTAGGGCTTAAATAACACTAAGGTCTGTGTCAGCCCTTCCTACTTATCATGAAATTTACTCATGCAAAAATATTTTAATTGTATTTATAAAACTCTTTATTGTCTTACTATACTCACTAACCCACACTAAGTGGTCACTGGAGCATTCTTTCTTACTATAAGTACACATTAGATTTAATATATATACATTTTGTTCATGATGCATGAATAGGCATGAAGAAACTGACTTTAAATTCTGGGATCTGGTTCAAGGAAATGTTGTTAGTGATATTTACCATTGCTCAAATTGCTAAAATTACAACGGTCTGTATTTTGGCAAGTAGATTAAAACAGTATTATTCCCTCCATAATGAGAATTCTTGGAAAATAATACAGATTATCCAAATCCCCCATGGTACCATGAAGCCAGTCTCCATGTCAATTTTGATTTTTTTGTTCATTATAACTTCATTAATACTGCAGTATTTTCTAGCCTTTTCTGTGGGCTGATAAATTTTGTCCCATGCTAAATTAAATCGAGCTGGATTTTTTCTCCCCTCTTCTCCTTTACAAAAAGAGGGAAAAATAAAGAGTTGATTCCTAAAGCAAACTTAATTCTATTAACTTCTCAATAATCATATGGTGATAGGTTTTACTTTTTGATGTAAATAAAGTTTAGGTTAAATATGTAAATTAATTTCTCTTGAGCCATTACTTTCAAATCACCTGGTTTTTACTATTATAGCAGAAATAGAACTTCATCTGTTCCTACTGCTGATTCTTGGCAAATGACAAAATTTATGGTTTCTAAAGACTCTGTCAGCACCCTTTGAACTGATACAGCATTAAATAAGATTTTCCACCATAAGAGCAAATTTTCTCTTTACTGTGTTTGTGATAACTGAGTGTATACCATTGTTGGTTTAATTGAAAAGTGATTTGCAGAAGAATTTGTGGCAATGAATATGAAGTTTCTTCCTTGCTCTGCAAAGTTCCATGGAAAATGTCCATACCTAAGATTCATTGCTTCCATAATGGCGTGCTACAGTTGAAGCTGGCTAGGTCTGCAATGCAGTGTATGGCCTCTGCAGGTGACTGAATACCAGAAAGATGGAAGATGGTACAGAAGGTGTTAATTATGAGTGAAACCCAGCAACAACATTATTATAAAGAAAAAAAAAAAAGAGCCACAATGACCCAGACAATTGTCTCAATTGTCTTCCATGTGTTGGTATACACTTAGCTGTCTATGGCACCCTGGTTATGTATGATTGTATGTTTTCTGGTCTCTTGAGATACAGAAACGAGTCATTCTAGGTGTTATCTTTCTCAATTTATTAAAAAAGTTGGATATAGTGAGTCATACCTGTAGAAATTAGATGCATTTTTTTGTGCACTGTCCATCTCTTAGCTCAGTGTTCGCATTTGTTCCCTGATATGCTCAGAGAGCTCAAATTTGGTAAATTATGTGCAGATAAAAGTTGTAAAACACTGCTGGAATAACGTTTCCGATCTGCTTATGAATTGAGAAACATTGTAAAACTCCTTCATAAAACTTGCTAGTATTCTTTAGCTGGATTATAGTCATAAATAAAGATAATATATTTGTCATATTGATGGATCAACATTGGATTGCAGTGATTATCACTAGTTATACATAATCACTGGGTATGCAATATGGAAATATCCTGTTTTCTCCAGACAAAACAATACAATGAATTTCCTATTAATGCCAGTAAAATGTGTTTGCTCAATGCTCAAAATTAATTGTTGCAAGTGAACTAAACAAGAAATACTGTGAATGAGTTTCAGATAAAATGGGAAAAAAAAAAGTTTCTTTTTATGAAAGTTGCAGATCAAGCTCTGGGGAAGTTCTTGATTCTGTTTTTACTCCTTGGTATTACAGAGGAATTCTTATTAGTCACCATACACAATCTTGATCATGTGATAAATTGCAATAGGATAAATTTTCTCAAGTGCTAGGTCTTGTAAAACATTTCAGTAAGGTCAAGATTTCTGGAGAGCATCTAAATAAAGATAAATTATTCTTTTATGGCATAAATCACATCTCTTTTGTATATGTAGTTCTGGAAATAAGCAATTATCATCTTCTGTTTTGTTTTCAGTATTTTACTAACCAGCTTTTATTTCAATGTGTAACTTTATTTGAGATGTCTCGATGCAGAATCTCTGAATTGTTGAGATTGGAGGGGACTCTCTCGAGAGACTGTTTTGTCCAACCTTTCTGCTTCAAGCAGGGTATCTTAGAGGAGGATGCTCTGGACTGTGTCCAGTAGGGTATTGAATATCTGCAAGGATGGAGAATCCACTACCTCTCAGGGCAACCTGGTCTGCCAAATTTCTGGATCTGTTTCATAACCCTCACAGTCAAATGTCGTTGTTTGGGGTTTTTTTTTCCCCTTATGTTTAACTGGAGCTCTGTGTATTTCAGCTAACGAAATTTCCTCTTTTTCCTCTCATTGGGTGTCACTGAGAAGAGTATGGTTCTGTTTTCTTTATTCTTAAAGAAGACTCCATTGGGTATCTATACACATTGATAAGGTCCTGCTGAACCTTCTCTTTTCCATCAAAATGGTCCTAGCTCTTGCAGCCCTTAATCATCTCTGTGGCCCACCACTGGTTTTACTACTCTGTGTTTGTGTCTCCATGCTTGAGACACATTTCCTAATCAGCCCAGGATGCTGTTGATCATCTTTACTACAAGGAGACATTGTTGAGGACCCTCTGGTCTTTTTCTGCAAAGCTGTTTTCCAGTTCCGTGCTAAGGAATCACTGAAGTTCAAGCTTGTATTGTTCTGTTATTCCAAAAAGAAGTCAGTAATTTTAAATTACTTTATACGTGCATTGAGTATCACTGCGTGTGACTTTATTTGTATAAAAATGTTGCCACGTAGGTCTCTATGTAAATATTTGTCACTTGAATTAATAATGTTTATACCAGACATAGCAGGCTTAAGAGTTTGATCTTCAAGAAGCTAAATCCTCATTTTACATGAGCCAATTCTTACATGGTTTAAATTTCTGTGTCTCCTAGACTATTATCTGGACAAATTTGAGTATCATATTTCAGGAATCAGATCCTTTATTTAAGGGCTAGATAGAATTAGCTTTTTTGTTTGTTTGTTTGTCTTTGTTTTTTGTTTTAAACATTTTGCCATTAGGTTTTCCTTCTCTTATTTGTACTGAATAGCCAGAAATTTGGGGTTGATATGCACAAAAATCTGTATTGCTGGCATGTTTGCAGGAGGGCATGACATGTTGCTCTCTTTAGTTTGTCTCTCTTTAGGATTAGCTGAGGAAAATCAACTCTCAAATTTGACACAATTAAGTGTTGTCAAATTTGAATAGCTTGTTAGCTATATTTACATAATAAGGTTTTTTCAAAGGAGCAGGATTTTACACTAAAACCTGGCTTTATATTTTTTTTGTGGAGAGGAAAGGAAATGAAGTTTCTAGACTAATAGCAGTAGAATATCTTAAGCTTTGGTAAGGCCTCAAAGCATGTTTCTTTTTCTACACTATCATATCAGAAATATGTAGACAAACTAATGAAGCAGTCTGGAGAAAAACAGAAGTGATGAAAAGTTTAGGAAAATTCATGTGACAGACAAGTTAAAGGAATGAGGAGAGGTTGTTGGAAAAGGATTTTTTCAGCCTGGGCAAGAAAAAACCCTCTACCTTGTGATGTGGGGAGGGCAGACATGACACCATGCCAATATATAAATGCAATGGGAACCAAAGTTCATCTCCATGGTGTCTGGAGAACCTATAAAATCTGTATGACTTATGACTTTGCAGAATCAGTTTGGATCTTAAGGAAAGTTTGATAGCTCTGGCAGTGCTAAAGTGCTGGAAAAGATAACCTAGAATGGTTGTGGAATTTCCTGCACAAGGAGCTTTGGAGAAAATAAAATACCCGATACCCCAATTGTACATACGCTTGGTGGCACTCTGGTTGGTAGAGTGTTGGACCATCTCATTGTGATGTCTTCTGTAATGTAAAGATGACTGTATAGCCTGAGATGCTGAAAGGGACTGAAGACCGCTTTGGTGCCCTGAGGATCTAAACCTGCAGAGCAGCAGGAGTATTTATAGGTTTCAGTGTTACAAAGATATTTTTGGCCTAAAAAATACTCTTGATAAAAAGTTAATATTTAACACCTTAACTTTTCGTAAAGCAGGTTATTATTTCTGATGATAAACTCGGAGACTCTCACAAGACTGAAATGGGTAGAAGTGCAAGGAAGATGAGCAATCCTTTCTGGCCTAGGGCAGACTCTCTTTTCATAACACATTTCTCTGAAGTTCGAGGTTACAATTACACAGAGAAGAGTTTGGTCTTTTATTGTAGCTGGTCAGTGAGAAATACTATTAATTTTATTTTTAATCCAGAAGCTCTGTGTAGGCACATAAGAATGCTTCTGAGGATTTGATGTTAGATGTTAGCATTGTGTAGCTTACCTGAAAATGAATAACAAATCCAACAAGTATGTAGTACCAAGAGGTTAGAAGATTCTGTTTTCACTTACTGTGTTGCAAGCCAATGCTGTCATCTCATGAGAAATTGCATCCGTGGCAAGAAAGTTTATATTGGTGATTCTGGAGCTGTTTGTCAGAAGTAAATTTAAAAGCATAGGTGTACATGTCTATGTTATAATCTGCTTTTGAGTAAAATTCTTTTGTCTCTTCTGTATTTAAGGAAAAAAAAAGTTTGTTGTTTTTGGTTTAGTTTGTTTATGTGGGATACCTGAGCTCCTTCAAGGGGTGGGGGAAGGCAGTGGCTTTAGCAAACCCGTAGCAGATTATTGCCTCACGTGGCAATTTTTCTCCGAACAAGTGACTGTTGATAAAGGGCATTTGAATACCTCTGGCTGGTATTCATCACTCCTGTGTGCCAAACCGCATTTTTTTCCGCCCAGTGAATTGTTTCTGCCTTTGTGTGGTGAGAAATCAAAAGGCATCAGGTTAAACATCAGGGTGAAAAGGGACTGCAAACGAACAGCTGTGTCCAGTTGATTCCTGGCAGTCTTTGTGGCTTTGTAGCGCTGTTCTGGGAAGATTGTCCCCATCTGCTCAAATTCCATTAGTTTTTGTAGGGCAGGATTGCAAAGTTTCACTTGTGCAAGAGCAAGAAAAGTCTTTTGTTCACCTGAAGGTTCAGAGCAAATGTCAGGCATAATCAGGCATGTCTAGAAAACTTGTACTTCTACAATATGTTTTGAGATTTTAGTTTGTCCTCTGCTGCCCTGCTTGCATAAATCTTGCCTTAGTTTTGATACAATACTTCATTCATATCTCTGCTTGAACTCGCAGGTTTGTGAGGGTGGTGCAACCAGAATGATAAAAGTATCTCTCGAAATCACAGAACCAATGTCATTTTAAAATTTCTATGTATGTGTAATCATTTCTTTTTTCATCCAAGGCAGGGACAGATGCTACTGCTTGTCTTTTCGTTGTCATCCATAGATAGTTACATGAAATGTTCCTCTACTGGACACTTGAAATTAATCTGAAGAAAGTGCCTCAGGGAATAATCATATGGTGTTTCTGAGGGAATGAAAACATGATTGCAGTAGATCTTTGTTTCTCGTTCCTGTGGTTTGCAATTCTTGTAAATTTATTTTTCCAATTTTTATTTAATATTTGTGTTGCAACACTACATGTTATGCCCCATCTGAGGAGCAAGCTGTTACTTGGTGGCTTAAGCTGCAATTTACTAATCATAGTTGTCCCTCTGAAAAATAATTTACTGTCTGTACAGCAGGAAAAAAATAAGTTTATTGACACCATTATACTGACATGCACATTCTTTTGATAATGACTTGGATCTGAACTTAAGAAATACAGATCAAAAGAAAAATAAAAGACTAGCATTTAATTGTGACTTAGATTCCATTAGCTTTCACTGGGAACGAGTTTTCAGGAAATCTGTCCTGTGTTTATTTTCACCACCTACGCAATAATTTGGGGCTTAGTTTGTGTAATGAAATTGTGTAGATCACCTTTATGCCATGCTTGGTTTCACTTCTCTGTTTTTAAAAACTCATATCGTGTTACTTGAACTGTTTCCAATATTGCCATGAGGGTATATTCTGAAATTCCATCTTAAATTCTTTTAAAAAACCCACACCAGTAAATAATTGATATACATGTTGGAATCTCTCTTTGGTTTTCATCCTTTTCCTGTGTTCAAATGAATCTCTGCATTTTTTGTTTCATCCCAAAGCATCAGATGATACATCTGCAAATATTTCATCCCGTGCTTTCCCTGTAGACAGATTAGTTACGCACACTGAATTAACAGCCTTCCTCCTTATCACTGGACAATTTTACAAATCTACCTAATATAAAAGAGGAGATAACTCAGATGAGGTTTTAAAAATACTGGATACCATGTAGTTATTATCAAAACATGGCTCGTGTAGAAGATTGCCTTTCAGAGCTGAGTTGAACATACAATCAGTGCCTTGCCCTCTGCTTTTCAAGCTAGAGATACAAATAAAGACGTGACCTCTTTTCCTTTCTTCCCCTCTGTTTTCTCCTGACAGCTTGACAAATTGTAGCTTTTGGGACACCCCAGTAGTTGATGAGTCATTTCTGCTTAAAAATAGAATTCCTTGCAGCAAGGACACCCATTCCAGTTTTGACGCATATGTTGTTTCTGACAGAGTCACGGGGCCAACTATGCCATGTTAATTAAGCAACAAAAAAAAAAAAAAAGAAAAAAAAAACCACCACAAAAAAAAGCAGCTGTCTCTTCAGTAAATACCAGAGCTGGAACCCAACACCAAAAAATAGAACAAGGAAATCCCATATACTTGTGTGTTTCCCTCCCTTCGCTGTAGTTTGCTAACATTTTGAGCCTTTATCAGATAGCTGGTGCAATTTAATGAACTTCACTATCCCACCTTTCTCTGTCTCCTTTTTTTTTTTTGTTAGTTTGTGGGGTGGGGTTTTTTTGTGGTGTTGTTTGTTGTGTGTTTTTTTTTTTTTTTTCATTTTTCCTTCCTTTTTAAAACCCTCTGAGGCCTGAGAGAACATCAGCTTTTCACAAAGGGGATTGTAAGACATGATTAGAGCATACAGAAGAAAAGCTGTAATGGAGCATTACAACATTGTTAGTCTTTTATTTGTAAGATACTTAAAATCAACACAAGAAGACTGTTGCAAAAGAACAGGGATCAGATGATCAACTGTATTTGGCATAAGGTAGATGTGCAGGGAACCCTATACAAGATAAGATAGTATAAAATACAAATATAATTAATATTAAAAAATGGCAATTTGTTGGATTGTAGTAGATCTTGCTTACTTTAACAATCAGATCTAGTGCAAATAGAGCGGGGCAGGCTGTTCTTTAACAAAATTATTATCTTGTGAATATTTATTCATCCAGTACTGATGGTAATTGTTTCACCTCAAAAAATGAGGGTGGGTCACTGGTGTGGAAGTTTGATGACACATGAAACCTTATCAGTGCAAAGGTGTTTTTACTGGAGATTTGCAGACTTATTTTCCTCACAGGAATCTGTACTGTGATAAGCACTAGAAATACTGGTTTCTTTGCAACATCCATAAAATAATTGTTTGATATAATTCAGAAAATTGCAGAAGTTTGCTAGAGACAATGTAGATTCATTAAGCAGTGTGAGTTTAGTAGTTTGATGCTAATAGCCCTAAAAGATATTGCATTGGCCACACGTGCTGTTCTTGTTACCCTTTTGAATTTAATGTTTTCTCAAAACCTAGGAATTTTCTATTCACATCTAGTTGTTTATATTTATATTAAGTTTACTCCATCTCTACTGAAAAATATTGCCATTTTTCAACAAAATGGCTTGGTTTGTATCCCTTTGAGAAAATGGAATTGTAATAATAAAATGATACTGAGTATATGAAGTATGTTTTGATATTATTTTTATTTATGCTATTAAACAGTATTTGTTCGGAGTAAAAGTCCACTTAATGTAACTGCACTCAGATAACTAGTTCTGCTACTCACAGGTGTATTTGTCAAAACACTCTTAGGTGAAATTGCATTTTAAAAAACAGAAGGCAATACTGAAGTCAGTTCAACAGCATGTGTATTATTACAGAAAACCTATTCTTCACTGCATATCATCTTTCTGAATAGTACTAATGTTTAAAAAAATTCTTTGATAGCTTAACTGTTACCTAATTTTTTCTCACTTATATTTGAAATTAGTCTTCAGTGACATGCATTATGTTATCATCAAATTCAAGTGAGAAATAATTACAATCCATAAACTTGCATTAGAATAAAAAAAGAAAATAAATTTAAAAATGCCTGAGTACCAGTCGGATTATCAGGCACTCTGTAAAAAGCCCTGTAACACATCTACAGTGTTACACATTTACTGGGGATCTGAACTATTGTAAAATTGAGAGAGTAGAAGTGTGTGTGTTTGTGTGTGTGTGTGTGTGTAAATTTAAAAAAAGTGAAAGTAATTTCAGGGTTATCTTGGCTTGTCATAATTAAAATTAATTTGTAGCAATGTGCTGGGAAATTTTTGAACTGTGAACTTTAACTGGAGGAAATATGAATTGAGGTGGGTTTTATTGCTTACTGATTGTGAAGATTTTATAAAGAATAAATAAATCTAAGAATTAAATTCCTCCTGGTAACTATTGGTGATTGGTTATCTATTATAAAATTATGGCGTACTTCACATTTTTAATTTCATATTTAAATGCATATGAAGATAATGGGATTTCTTAACTAGTTATTTCCTTTTTTTCATTGCTGTGGGTTGTAGACTTGGAGAAAGGCTGACTGAGATTGTGAAATACCTTTGGGTTTGGAGTTTAAACCGAAGAGCCTGTTGAGATTGTTTTGTTACATTTCTTAGTATAGCACTTCCTACAGTATTTGGTTTAAATAACTGTGTCCTGATCACAAAGATATTCAGACTTCATTTTAAAGATGTAATGTGATACAAAGTTTGCCATTTGCCTAGAGAACTAATTAAAGTGGTTAACTGACCTTGTTGATAAAAATGTATTTGACTTGCAGTGTAAACATTTGGCTTCATCTTCCACTTAGCTCCTTTTTTCCTGCTAGTGATCTTTCCACTGTAATATTTGTATAGATATCTTGGCAAATACAAGTCATGCTTTTAATCCCCTCCTTGTTTTTTTTTTTTTTTTTTCTTCGCATTAACTGAACTTACTAAGCTCATTTTCAGTTTCTTAAAATAGTACACGTTTTTAGATCGAATTGTTGTAGCAGAGGTTTTTTTCTGAACTCTCTGGCATTTGAATTTTATTTCTAACGTTTTGGTTCAAGCATTTTACAGTCCAAATTGGATGCTACTAGACATTAATATTTCAGTGATTTTGAGTACTGCGTTTCAATGAAAACTCTGCATTTTCTTATTCTTCTCTGGATATTTATTAAAAACAAGATAGCAAATTATGAAAGGTAAAGTTAATGCAGTGCTCTGTCTTTTTACTGCTGCCCATTTAGCCAAAACAAAACCAATATCATGCTATTTGTTGTCACAAAAACTTTTCCTTTAGTCCAGATTGTAGAGGCTGTTTATTATTTGAACTGAAGCTTGGCCTTTGAGTTTTGAACCAATGAAACCTGTCTTCAGTGATAGCTATATGGATGCTGGTGTATGATATGTCTAGGTTAGCACATAATACATAATACTTCATTTCTGTGTGTAAGGATGGAAGTCTTATTTCTAAAAATATCCTCTTAAAACTTAAATTAATCTGAATAGTCTGTGCACTTGGTTCAGCACAGTACTTTGCCGTAGCTGCTTATATATTCTCTTTGTTTTCCCAGTTTGTCTCACAACTTCTGCAATGTAGAAAATATAAAGAAAAAGGTACAAAGACTTTAATGAATGGAACAAAAAAACTCTATTTCTACTTTTCCTGGGCAGCTTCACGGCAGTAGCCTTAGTCTGTGACTGCTTGCAAAAGACTAAGAGAGAAAGGAGCAGAATAGTAGTACACACTATGTAAACCATTAGAAAGAGGCATTATATTCTCGGATATGGATTTTCTTTTTTAAAACAAATTTATAGTAATATAGTCATAAAAAAGATCAGTAAATGCATTATATTTTATACTGCTTGTTTGTATAATCTTTAAATAAATCAACTTTTTATTAAATTTCAGAAAGAGTCATACAGGTAATCACTGAATATAATAGGGGATGTAGACCAGTGAATATGAACATTATTGTTTGAGATGTGTGGTGTGGGGAATGGTTTGGTTTTAGTTTTGTATGTTTGCTGTTTGGTGGTGTTTGTTGTTTTTTTTTTTTTTTTTTTTTTTTTTTTTTTTTTTTTTTGTGGGAGACTTAATTTGTTTGGGGGTTAGGGGTTGTTGTTGGGTTTTATGGGTTTTTTTCACCTCCAAACACTGTTGCTAAGTCACAGGGTTATGAACACTGACAGGATGTATTTTCCAGGACATAAATGGAAATGAGTCTATATTCCACTTAAACTACTGAAATCCTTAAGTAGGAGGGAGGCACTTGTATCTGTTTTCTGTCAGCCTAATATTTTAAACAAAGATGTGTGGGATTAGCTGGCTTTGAAAAAAAGTTGAAGGGGTTTTTTTAATACAGTGGTGCTGTTATTAGGTCTGTATGGCAGCACTGAAGCACACTAATAACATGTGGACAGCATAACTATTTCTCAAAACAGATTACAAAGTGTAATTATTAAAAAAAAAATTATGTCATAGGCTTTTCTGTAAACTATTTCAACCCTAAAATTTGGGTTGTGTGTTTTTTTTTTTCCAATGACGAAGTGTACATTCTTTGACCATCTAGAAACTAAGAATTGCAAATCAGCCTGGATTCTGTCTTTCTTGTAGTTATCATTAGCACTAAAGATTTTACGGATTAATTATAAATGATATTTTGATGAAGTATGCTGTCAGAAATGTAGAAGAAAACTTATTCTCCTATATGTATGTTGAACACGTTCTCAATGAAATGATATTTAAAAAGACCATGTATTGAAAGACTTACTGGGGTAGGAAAGGTTCTGTCTTTGTACAACAGCTTGTTAGTAATTTTTTAGCATAATTTTTCCTTAGCACATTTCGAGTGAGTTGTCCACAAAAGAGATTATTTTTCTTTTTTTTTTTTTTTAACTTATAGAAGTTGGTGAAAATCAACAAGGGATGAAATTATTTTCTGTATGCAATTATTTCTTTCTCAGTTTCAAATCATTTGTGGATGAACTTTCCCAGCTTTTCAACAACAGAAATTTGAAGCCTTTTTTTAAAAAAATTTTTCCTTTTTTCTTTTTTTTTTCCCTGTCTGATCGTAGCAGCTCTATATTCAGTATTCAGGGTGAATGGATTTGGTAGCATCTGTATAAGAATTGCTAGGACTGAATCCAATGTGAATACCCCTTCTTCAAAGAATCTTTACATCATCCACTTCAGAGACAAGAACATATGGCAGATTCATCAGCATAAAGGCAGAGCAAGGTTACTGGATAAGAATCATAGGGATTAGTGGGATTTTAAAGGTAGCAGGAGAAAGTCTGTTAAAGTTCTCTCGTGCCTATGTAAGTCTGGAGCAACTTTACTGAAGCCAAAAATGTGGTGTAGTGTACACCTGGAATAAATGGCAAATGAATCCCGTAGTGATGCTTGTCAGAATAAGGAGTCTTCTGTCTACAACTAAAAAACTAAATAGAAAACTGTAAACACGAAAACAAAAGCTGTGTTTGCCTTAGTAGTACTTGTTCTTTGACTAAAACAGTTGGTGCTAAGGAATCTATGTCCACATTGCACCTTGAAGGGAGTTTCCTTTGGACTAGATCTAGTCAACTCTCAGGAGGTGAAGGTTCCTTAGCAATTGAGGATTATTAGATTTGTCCCTGGAGCATATCCTCCTACCTGGTTTCATCATAAAGGAATTTGCTTTGTGTGCTCTGACACTATTCTGCGATAGAAACTAAAATCAGTAGGTAGGGACAGTCAGGAGATTAACTTCACAAACATGATTTTGATGCTAACTAAAATGTCAGCTCTAAGAGGCTCCAGAGTCTCACCTTTTGTTGTAAACTGAGCAGAAACTACTGCATCCCAGGCAGCTATTGGCAGGACACAGGGAATAGTTTCTAGTATCTTGTTAGCGTGGTGAAAATCGATGTACTTTGTTGCCAACATTTTCCTCTTAAACATCACAGAACTCAAAATTCCCCCACATTCTTGTTGACTCTCACAATTATAGCTTTGACAGTAGGATGAACAGCTATTAATCACTGTTGTAAAAAGCCATAATTTCTCATAATAAAGATTCATAGAATTATTTTTGTTTGTATTTTTTAATAATTCAAATTCACACCTGCTTTTTTTTTTCTTTTTACCTTAAGTCCATATGACATAGTTTCAACGCAGAGCCAGAAATCGACACAATATTACTTGGAAATTAAGGCTACCTTTGCTGAGATTATTTTTACACCTTAATTGAATATGCTTAATGAGATGTTGTAGGATTATTTGTGTTATGTTGCCACTCCTATTTTACTATTCCCAGCCTAGTCATAGAAAACTTGGAGATCTGGACTATATTTTAGCTGTCACAAACTTTTGTTATTACTACGTGAGAGCTGTTTACAGCCTGTTTGTCAGAGGTGCCAAATATCTGTAGGTTCTATTGAATTTATTGGAAGTGTTATGCCTGAAAAATCTAGCCTCCAGCACTGGTGTGTGGGGTGAATGGTTGTTTTTGTTTATTTGTTTATTTGTTCTGATTATAATTTGTTCCCCTGGATTTTTTGATGTATATTATTTAAATTGTAATTGGGCAATAAGGTAAATGAGATAAGACTGTAAGAATTTAGTGTGGGACTTCTAAATTCTGTAGCTCAGTTCTGATGTGTCATATGCTAGCTGAAGAAAACCTAATTTCTGTGTCTTAGTTCCTGAAATGCATTAAGAACTTAAAGTGGAATTTACTCATTCCTGTAATTCGATGTAGCTGAATGAAAGACACAACATTGAAAAAGTTATGCAGCAATTAGGTAATTGTAGGAAATAGAAATTTTTTAGGAAAATAAATTGTTAGGAAATAAATTGGTATCAATATAGAAATAATTGTGTTTGGGATTTTTATAATGTTCAGATTATAAATGAGACCAAATGAAAAGAAAAGAACAACATCACTGGAATGTCTCGATGTGAGTCAGTGAAGCCAAAGTTCCCTTTCCTCTAGTTACTCAGGCACTAATCATGCAGGGACTTCCCATAGAACTAGAGAGAAATTTATTTTATATTCCTCATCGTGACTCTGCGTGAGTATCTGTGGTTGCTTCCTTTTCTGTTTTTGTAATGATATGAAACTTTCCTCGGTTTCAATCTCTGAAACAGTACAAAAACAAAGTGTAAAAATATTTAAGATATTGCTGCAAATACCATGTCACGGCATAGCACCTGATGACATTAGTTATTGCTAGTGTTATATTGTTGCCTGAGATATGGCATTACAAAAGAATAATATGATAGGAAGGGGAACATAGAAAAGATTTTTCTGATCTCTTGAATACTGACTTGAGAGACATGTCTGTGACAAATACGTGCACCTCTTCAAAAGTGAGATATTTGTTTCTGCCAGATGTTGTACTGTTTCCCCCTTCTTCCCCTTTATTCAATCATATGGTTGCTATTTTATATTTTCCTGTCAAAAATAGGAGTTTGGACATAATTTTTATAGGCTGCTTTTTTTCTTCTGATATATTATTTTTCTTAATTAGCCTGTGCTATTTGCTGTACCTAGAATTAATCACGTAAGCATGTGACCTTGATTATCCAAAACTGCTTGGTTTTTGAAAATTGAGTAATGATTACTCTTTTTTTTCCTATAAAGCAATAAGGGACTTAAGCTTCCAGGGTCCAGAAATGTCATCTGCAAAATTAATTTAGGTAGAATCAAAATTCAAGTAATCTACAACAGACTGACTTTCCATGCAGAAATAATTTATATGAGGTACATTGATGGGTTGAGTGAATAAGAATTCATCAAAATTGTACCTATCCCAAATACAGTAACATTTATGTATTTACATACAGCTTTTACATTTTGTTTAAAGACATATGGAACATGCTGATAAGTATTCATATTGACATTAGTTTGTCAGTGAAGACATGAAGATGAAGTAGTTACGAGTTCTAACATCTTACATTCATGATTAATTCTTTATCAGAAATTAAAAAAATTACCACATCTCCTAGATCAGCTTATGGTGAGATTTTACCACACTGAGTATTTCGTGGCTGCTTTTGCAGAGATGTGAAACTTCATCGCTGTGTGGTTTAAGACCTGGAAGACTATTCATCTATAAGGAATGCATAATTTTTAATATGATGCCAATATGCTGCATAAAACAACCTGTAGTGTGCTTTATATTGTACTTTATTGTGTCATTTTTCTGCTGTGTGCTTGAAGTCTAGCTGTAATGTACAATCTCTCTTCCATACAGACACTAGATTGTTCAGGTTGAAAAGAATAGGGAACAATAACAAATTTATAATGTTTAATTAAGACAAAATGTTTTGCTCAGCAATACATTGTGTTTGAACTGAGATATGTAATCATCCAAATGCTTAGTTAAGATTTGATTTGATTTACTCTTTATATCTCTTGTGGTGCCAATTGCAGATTCATGGCACCAAGAGAATCTGTAGTAGGTTGGATTGATTCCAAACGTGGCACAGATGTTGTTTACACATCTGTGTTTCCCGGGAGGCTTTCCTGTAGAAAATCAGATTAAAGCTTTAGTAAGGATGGCATAGGGTCCCCATTGGCAGTGTCATAGAGGCACAAACTAACTCATTAGCAGCTTACCTAGCCGCTGCTCATTGTAGTGCTCCTTTGTGGCTCCCACAGAGCAAGGTCCAGGTTTCCTGCTGTATTAGGCATCATATAGGCTTTGCCTGACCACAAAATTTTTTCTGTTTAACTGGAGATCAAAATGTACTTGCTTCATTTTGCAAAATTAATGATTTTGGGGGAAGTGGTGGGATCGTCTGTGGGTTAGGAACAGGTGAATGCCAGTAGAATATTTGATCATTCCTTTCACCCCATGCTTTGGTTTTAGTCGGCCAAGTAATACTGAATTTCAAAGTTCTAGCTGAAGGAAGCCTCTTTCAAATGGCTGAAGATGAGCTTTGAGTTCCAGTGATATGAATCCCTAAGAGGACTTTAAACTAGTCCAAACTGCGGTGTATGACATTGTATGGTTAGTGAGCTGCCACTCTGGACTGTTGTTTTATAGGAAATTATGTGGTTTAGATACAGAATTCAGAAAGTTCATAGCAAGTTAATTTCATTTATTGGATTGGTGTAGCATTTTCCTGCTTGTCCTTTTCCTCTGCAATAGAAATTCTTGTTTGAACTGGCAACAAGGTACCACAAAGGTGACACGTAGTGGTACTAACACTCAGATGGATTGTCTCATACTATGTTCTGTGGTGGTGATTTTGATCACATCGATGTTGCTGTTTATGAGAGTTGGTTTATTAGAATATTTGTTGATCTAAACTCCATGTTTAAGTGATAGAACTCAGCTTTTTCTTTTTTTTTTTTTTTCATTATTGTAACTTAATAAAACTCAAAACTTGCAATGAAATTTCTTTGGTTGTCAGTGACTGATAAGTGGACCTATGCAAAAGAGAAAAGATGTCATTTACTGAAGATGAGATTCCCAGGAGGAGAGTTGACAAATTGAATTGCCTGGGCTAATACTGTGTGCTGAGTGGCTCCCAGAACAGTAGCCCTCATTTCACTGCTCAGTAGCATTTAGTTAGATCCTTATTGCCTGAAATATTTTTCTTCTCAATTGAATTTTAAGGTGTGGCAAACCAGCACTACACAGAGCAAAATATTTTGAAATTGTCTGAACTCTAAGGTTGCTCCGTTTCTTTCTGAAGCACTGTAAATGTAACCAGGTTTGCACTATGATTAATTTGGCGGTAAGTTGTGTATTTAATTAAAACACTGAGAGTAAATAACGTGGTCCTCTTCGTTTCTAATTTCTTTATCAAACTTCAGGTAGTTTCTACTTCATAAAGTATATCCTGGCAGGTACAATTTCTTTTTATGAAGACTGCTGCTTTTTCACTTGTTCTCAGCACAGTTAATATTTGTGTTTCTCCTGACTGTGGTTGTTCAAAAATTAAATAAATTGGCAGATCTAGAGTTTTAGGACAATTGAAATTATTTAGAAGGCTTAGTGATAACTTGGTGGACAAGAAGATGTACATCCTGTATTATTGGGGGATTTTAGTGCATTAACATAAAAATACTGAAAGAGTTAATGTTACTGAGGTATCCATTGTTATCACTAAATAAAGAAGATAACAGGCATTCATGTTGTTGTGATGATTTCTGTTGTTGAGGACACCTTATACAGGCATAGGGGTTTGAGGGTGTGTGTGTGTAATTATTTGCTCCTGAAGCAAATAAGATATATTAACTTCTGAAATGAGCAACTCAATTGACTAAAAATGATGAAAATGAACACACCATGAGATATAATGAAAGATGGAGTGATTCTTCCCACTATACAATATTCATGATTGATTACTGGGTGTATTACTGTATGAACTTCCTCCTCTTTTGGCAAAGGAAAAAATGATCTTGCCAAGTCTAAAATGGCTGATGAGACTTCAAGGCTTGCNAAAAAAAAATAAATAATCTGTAGCATAAGTCATTTTGGAATGCTGAAGATGGAAAAGAAGATGGAAAGAAAAGTAGACTTAAAGCAATAGAATGTATATAGCTGATTGGGCTGGAGTTTGGGTTTGGGTTTGGGTCACGGTTTATTGTGCTTAAGTAGTAATAAATCTGTTAGAATAGTTTATAAGCCCTATCATTTTATAATTGTGAAACTTTTCTGAGCATATTATTAACTTAGTGGTGAATTTGTTTGTGTCCTCTTAGTAGTAATGAGCGTGTGTTTAGAAAAGACAGTAGGTATGCCTGGGAGAGAATGAGGAGTAATAAATTGGAGCCAGTATGGGGTCGGAATATAAACTAAAGTGAAAGCTTGGCCTTTCTCTGTAAGCGGAATTTCTTGACCAGGAATTAGTAGCCAAAATGCCTGGTGTCAAAATTATGCTGGAAAGAATTTTGAAGTTTTAAAATTAAAATTTTAATACGTATGTCTAGTGATCTGTTTGCATGTTCAGATACGGTTTAGACAAGTAGGTAAACTAAGCTTGGTGTTTTGCTGGAAAAGTGACATCAGTGTCACTTGTTGTCAGAGTATGATTGGCATTTTCTTACTGAAAAAGCCTAAGAGTTTTTGTCTGCTTCATTTTCCTAACCATGAGTACACATTAATACATACATACCTAGCTAAAGATTATATGGAAGATAAAATTAACTGCTTCCTGAAGTTCTAAAAAGTTTAGATGTGACATGTTTAGGTGCAGGTACCTGCTGTTTGTTTCCTTACTTGAAATTTTCTGAACCTTTGGTGAGCATGTTACATTTGTTTTAAAGCACACTTTGGTTTTTAAGTCATATTTACAGCTGACTGGCAAACAAGTATATAGGATTTATTGTCCTAAGGACTATATTGTTTTTAATCTAGCAGATACAATTTCATGAATCAGATGCTTGTTTTTCTCTGAATGTTAGCATTTGGTTCTGTTTTCATTGAGACTTCTATAGAGTACTTAGAATGGCTGCAGACAACGTGATAAAAGTAAATCATACAAGGTAAAACAGAGGTCACAGGGTTTCGTTTTTCATACTCTGTGTCAGAGCAGTTAAAATTTCCTGTTTGTCTCCTTAAAAACATAATTAAAAGGCGTATGTGCGAGGTTCTAGATAGATATTAAATTATGTTCCTGTTTTTCCAGTTTTTTGATATTATTCTGGCTCGCTCTTTGAACAGTGTACTCATTTTCCCCACTTTCAATTTAAAATTAGAGAACACGGCTGGTTAATATCTCTGGATGTTAATCTCTAACTGTTCTTCTCTCTAGAAGTAATTAGTTCTATTAGAAATATTATTCCTACTCAATACAAACAGTAAATACTTTACTGTACTGGAATATTTGTGTAAAATGAATGACCCCCAGTGGTCATGGTGTAGATTACTGGCTGTCAGTTACCACTTTTCCTCCCAACAGTGATAGAGGTGAAATTATTTTAGATGGGGCACCCTTGATAAATGATTTTCATAGTAGGAAATGACTTTTGATGTGAAATTGCAATAGGTCTGTCCTGAAATGTGTATTTTAACAGCTAAGGAGACTGCTACATATAGAAGATAATGAGAAGACAACAAATACAGCTGGAAACAGTTCAGATAAGATCCATTTGTACAAAAAGATCTGTACTCAGTTATGTTTAGGCATTTCACGAATGTATTGGTTTCTTCATGTTTTTAAGAGAGATTAATTAAAAATCTTTTTAAAGCAAAATGAAATGGCAGGAGGAGGACCTTATAGTAATAGGCAAATAAGTTTGATGCATGCTTATCATAATGCAGTGTTAATGTTTTGAATTATAATTTGTTATTCCCTTAATTAGTTATCTGTATTAATCACAGACACAGAACAATGCAATTTCTCTGCTAATGCTCCCCCGAATAATATAAAAGGAGTATCTTATGGTTCTGATTTTATTCAGATTGATAGGAACTGAAAATTGTTGGTACCTTGGGGGCTCAGATGCTATTTACTCCATAAACAGATCTTTCTTACTTGCAAATCTTTATCCTAGAGCAAGTTCATTTAATATAAATATAAACATAAGTGTTGTACTTCCTAAAGTTTCACTGCCTGAAACACAAAATGTATATTAATGGGGTTCATTTGGTTTTTAATTTATTGAGGGTTTATATTAAATTAAGCTTTTCAGCATGTAATACATAGAGATATTCTGTCATATTCTCTTTCCTCTAGATATGTGTGTGTGTAAGCACATACACTTGTATATATTTGAAATCTTACAGATTCTTTAGACAACGACTGAACATAAGAAAAGCAAAGAAGATTCACAGACACTCAGCTCTAAATCAGATTCAGGCCTCAATCGAAAAAAGGAGGAACAATAAAACTGTTTAGGGTGATAACTTACCTTCCTTTCCCAGATATTACTGAGCCCCATTTTTACTGAATTTCAATGCAAATCAGTGCTGGAAGTAGTAATAAGAAAGAATTGCAGGTTAGAAATATAATTTTCAGCAGCAGATCAGATTCTTTAGCAAACCCAGGCTCAGTTTCTGATAAAAATGGAAGTGCCATTCGTTGCTACATTTTGCACGCTGTCCTTAGGCTGCTTACTCCCACTCATGCCAGCTGCCAGATCTTTTCCAACCCCCACTCTGCATCTGATGTAGATTTTTACATCAAATGCTGGTAGAGTGGAATATACTCTATGTGGACCTTAATCTGATTCAGAAGACTGACATTTGTTAACAGAAAGGGAGACCACCTGATATTGTAATGTTGGAAACAGACCCCATCCAATGTGAGTAAAGAATCATGACATGATCGTGGTGTAACTCACAAGGGATTCTCTAATATAAATTCAGTATCAGTTTAAAGGAGCTAATGTAGAAACACATTAGAGACAGAAATAAATTCTTTAAATCTGTTTGACTGAAAAGGCATTACAAGGGGAGGTGAAGGCTGGACAGAGAGATTAAATGGTAGATGCAACAGAAGCAAGATGAACCCTGACACATTCTGAGACATACAAAGCTCTCAGAGGCCAACAGAAACAGAGAGAGGAGAAAGAGAAATACAGGCCACTGTATTCAAACAAACACATAGATCCACAGTTTAACCAAGAAGTCAGAGAAGAAAAGGTGTTTCAAATGGGGATACATATGTGTGTGTATATCTATATATATATCTATATATATATATTTAATATTAATTCCACATTTTAAGAAGAGTAAGTGGGGATCTATTATTGATCGTATGTTGATTGTTAATTTATTTATTGACAGTAGTGGGAGAAGGGGATTCTTTTATCTCTTTGCCCTGGCCTAAGGAAGGATAGCAATCCCTACCCACCAGTTTTTATTCTTTTTACCGGGTATTTGAGTTTTATGTATGAATAAAGGGGGCAACTGACAACTTTAAATGACTTATTATGATTGGGGAGGAAGTCAGTCTTATTTGACATGCTAACATAGAAAGTGAACTAGTTAGATACACTTCCATATGCTTTTGCCTAAAGAATATTTTCTGTGGTACAATTCTGGTATTTTTTAGTTACCGCAATTCTCTAGAGAGTGCTTG
The DNA here is from genome assembly GCA_013400375.1 of Thinocorus orbignyianus. Lineage (NCBI taxonomy): Eukaryota > Metazoa > Chordata > Aves > Ciconiiformes > Thinocoridae > Thinocorus > Thinocorus orbignyianus. The sequence goes on along the minus strand of VXBW01007377.1, from coordinate 1,288,060 downwards.
GACTTCAGGCCACACAGATACTGCTAATGTTAGAGGCATGCTCTAACTGTTCTACACATTAAAGCATGAGAGGACTTGGCTCAATCTAACCACCAAGTACTTTTCATAAACTCTATGTACAGAGGAAAGAGCTTTTCAAGATGTTATAGCTATAGTTTACCTCAGCAGGGGTTTAGAAAGGTTTTAAAAAGTATTTTCTTAAAGTTCTACTGATTAAGGATGTAAACCAGCATTTTCAGTTATTTCCTAGTCAGTTGACCTCTATACAAAGCCAGCATCCATGCTGATTATGTTTCTATCCCAAGTGCCTTCAAACAGAGCTAAAATTTTTATTTTTTTTTTGTGCAAACAATTTTGTATTATTTTCTTCAAGGTTATCCTTATGTTTATTTGGATGAATTTACAGTATAGCTAAACAGCACAAAACTCATCTATGTTAGTAGCAGCAGCAGAAGACAAAAATTCTAGCCAGACCTTTGATGTGTATGTAAGCTCTGAAAAGTGAGCTGTGGGAGTTGTCTTTTATTAGGCAAAATTGTTACTATGTCCCTTGGGCTACTGCGTGCATCACGGTATGCTGATGCCATAGAAATACTAGATACATATTTATAAAAGTGTAATAATAATTCGTCATCTTTATAGATCTTTATGCATACGCTTGATCGATTTGCAGTGTCCTCATCCAGAACTGCAATTATGGCTCGTCTTTAGTTCTTGGAGTGCACTAGCCAAACTGATGGAACTTGACATCAGGCAGGATAGGCTCAGTGGTAACCCAAAGGAAACATGGTGCTAGGAGAGCATCAAAAGGAGAGGGAAAAGTCTGATCTACAGTCTTTATATGCCTAGAGTGTCCAGATCCTAAGGGTCTGTAGGTATTTAGGAGGAAAGTTTTGTTCCATGTTCGATAGGGGCTGTGATTTTTATTATTTTTTTTTCCCAGATGATAAGTAATATGGTTCAAAACCTCCCAAAATGCAGACATTTAACTCATTGGGAAATTTAAGCTGTATAGGTATATTATAGACTAGAATTTCTGAAGCTGTTTATATAAAACTGTTATAAACTCTTTTGCTGAATGATTTCATTGATTGATTCCTTTGTTTTTCACAATATCTTCACACAAAGTTTGCAGAAGTTCTTGATAGATAGCTTCTTCAGTTGGTAGTCTGCAGCTTAGACCTTTTATAACATAAAAGGTTAGACATTTTATAACATAATTTAGAAAAAGAATTAACTGAAAGTTTGTGAAGAGAATGTAGGGTTATTAAAAAGGCTGATTTTGTTCTAGTCTGATGTGAAATTGACAGGACTTAACCTTCGGTTTCCTTTGAGAATTTTCTTTATATCAAAAGCAATTGAAGCTTATGTTTTTTTTTTACTAAGCTGTTAGGCTGCTAAAAGAATTAGCAGGTTTTTGCCAATTCAAATTATTAAGTTGTGCTCTCACATTTCAATAAATTTAACCTGTGTCTTATCTAAAGAAGATCCCCTTTTTTCCTCTGTTTTCTCTTTTTAATGTGGTAGGCCAAGCCAGCTTCAAAAAGCTGTGAGAAGTTATACATAATGTTCAGTTTCTTCATTAGAACTATGAAAGATTTACTGTCAGGATGTGAGTGAGAAAAAAAGGGCTTTAACAGAAGTTTTCTTGATTTTTCATCTTTCAGTTGTATCTGTTATGTAGGACTACATCTTTTATAAGATGAAAAAGGAAAGAAAAAAGTTAAAAAGAATGGAGAAATGAAATAAAATCTGTTTCTTGAGCTCAAATCAGAGTATGTTCTAAGAGAAGCAGGCTGTGGTGGCCAAGGTTGGATGTCAAATGGCACAGAATGCTCAGCACTTCCCACTGTTTTCCAATACAATATTTTCTTTTGTGATTGCTACTTTAAAGCAGTTCAGTAAAAAGAGGTAATCACTTTGGCAGTTACAATTTAAGTGAATTCAGGTGTAGCAAGAATAGAAATGAATTTCTTTAGAGCTGTAAGAACCTTGAAGTTCACAACAATACTTTTTGTCTCTCCCTTCCTAATATAAGCAGTAATTACATATTTGGAAGTAATACTTAGGTGCTTTTTTTGGCATAGGGAATTACATATATATGTATATAATGAACATATTCATACTGAGAACATGGTATTGCAGATCTGTTTGCTGACTAAAGTAATTATGCAAGTTCTTTTTGTTTTTCTAATGCTATTTTACAGGCTGTGTATTTTCAAGTGCTCTTCTACTTATAGTAGCTCTTTCTTGTTCTTTCTAAGTTGGTAGCTGTCTAACTGAGTTAAATGTCCCTTTTTTCAAAAGTGCTCGAATGACTTCAATTTTACAGATACATGAAATAAGAATTTGCATACCCATTTGGCAAGTGACTCCCATTTTTGAAGGACTTTGTCTTAATGTTTCAATTTTCTCTATTTAATCCCTGAAAGAGAAGTTGAATTCTATGTATTTATCTACCCAGTTGTTGTGTAATAATTTATCCCTGAAAATACTTGGGTCTGTCTACCACTTACAAAAAGTGCTAGAAAGAATGTTGCAGAAGCACATTATGCATTCCAGTGCATATAGGTGGATCCACCTATTTATGTGCATACCTTAATGGACTCTCTCTAGTATAATATAGAAGCATCATAATAACCTAGCCAGTCATTCATTTTATTTACAGTGCCTCCAAAGGGACTGCTGAATTTGCTGGGTTTATTTTCCTTAGAAAAAGGAAAATAAAAATGTCTTGATTAGCTTCAAAGAGATCAGCAAGTGGCCTCTGAATGTTAGCAGTATTTGACCAAATGCTGATTTCCTATGTGTTCAGTGAAGTGCATGTTCTTTGACTATTTTTCATTCACAGTGGCCCTCCATATGTGTATTATGACATTTTTTTTTAAATTTGTTTCTGTTACTTTGTAATATTCTTTTCAGCAAAGCATATGTTTTATTCCTTGAAGTATTGTGTAGCTTAATTGAGCTGTAGAGTTCTACAATCTCATCCAATACATAAAAAAATATGTATTAGAGTTTTTTATTGCTTCACTCCTTTAAGCAATGCTGGTGGAAACATGAATTCCTTGAACTGCACGTTAATGGATCATTTTTTAATGTGGTAATAATTCCCTTAAGTCCTCTTGAGTGTAGTGCAGTGCCATTCTTTGTATGTAAAGTGTGCATCTTTTAAAATAACATCAACATCTATTGTTAAATAATTCATAATCACATTGATCACTCATGTCAAGACTGAAAGCCCTTTACTTAGGCAAGCACTTGTCAAAAGCTTAACATTTTGAACTAAGCACCATTCTTCATTTTCTCAAAACAGTTTGACAAAACAGGCAACCTTTGACAAATTACATCACGGAACTGGCGAGTAGTTGATTTGGTATCACACTATAGACTAGAGTTTATGAACTGTTCCTTTGGCTGATGTAGTCTCTAAAAATTTAATCTTTTCATTGTGTTGGAGAGTGGAATCACCCTAAACTAGGGAAACAGTGAATAATTCTGCTCTGGTGGGAATACCTTTCTTTCATGTGAATAGAATGTTTTCAGAGAACTGCTGCTTTCTGAAAAGAAAAGGAAAAAGAGCTGACTATATGAAGTGATCTGAATGCAGCTGACCAAATAACTGTGTACATTTCAAAACAATACTGGCTAAGACGTCTTTGAAACCTTTGATGGGTTAAATGTGCTAGCTTCCTGACTTGAGTGCCTCAGATTGTGGTCGCTTATGTTAATGTTTTGGTAATCACTTGTCATCTGGCATATATGCAAATTTAGGACTAAGTATATTTAGAGAATTATTAAATCGACTGGAAGTTATTGGTTCCATTCGTAACAGGATTAGATGAACACAATTTTTTTTGAAGTGAAATAGCAGTATTTCTGTGTATTTGACAGAGATATGGAAAGGTACACAGATGTTTCTAATCTGCAAATACCCACTATCTCTTGAAGTTCAGTGTCTGTGGTCTGGAAATCATACTGGAACATTTTCTTATGTGTGTGCAAGTGCTATAGTGTAGCACATGGTGGATTTAACAGTTTGCCATGAGTTTTAGTGATTTAACACTAACAGTATGGTTAAACTACCAAATAGTCTAGCCAGGGATATAAGAGGTCACCATCTCCGGCTGCCAGAGAACTATGATATATTCATAAGCAGGCAAGAAGGAATTGTTAGTGGTCTGTTTATGGGGCCCTTTTATTTTTTTTTTCCAATCAAATCCCTTTCCAAAAGCAAGTTGAATCAGTTCACTTTAAAAGTGAACACTGAAGCAAACTCCTCAAGCAGCTAGTGCACGTACAGTGTCAGAATGCCTAAAATGGACCCGCCTGCATAATATACGTGCCATATATCTTTAGAAGAAAACCTGTCAGCTGTAGCACACATGCATTGGCTCTTCCTGACATGTTATACATGATGACAGCTGTTGACAAAGTATTGTTAACAGCAGAGATCAGAAAGACATGGCATATGAAGGCAGTTGTGGCTGCCAGTGACTCTGATTGTGTTACGTGGCAGGCTTGGAAATCTCTATTAGACTCTGCAGGGTGTCAAAATATAGGTAACTTAACGAGGTGACTGAGGAGTTTGTGAGTAGAGACCTGAAGGATTTTTGATTGCTGAATTAAGGACAGATATTTTACAGTGTGAAGTTCAAAGCTATGGACTTATAGCAAAGCTGTCTAGTGTAATAATATGATGTGCTTCCTTTCATTCTCAGGGAACCTTTCAGGCTTCCATGAGCTCGCTGGTTGGCACCAAGAACTTTTTTATTAAGAGAACTCAGTTATTGCACAACTTCAGTAAGCTGTCAGTGTGATGCTATATAACTTCCTAAGCTTTCAGGCAATCTTAATATGTAAAATGTTAAAAAGTGGAAAAGTTGACAGAAAAGAAAGGTGCCCCAATCATCAGTTACTCCTAATTGATTTCTATTAACACATGTTGATAATGACATGTTGACCCTAAAAGCAGGAGTGTGCTATTAAAATTTGGTAGTTAAAGGTCAAAGTGCTTCGAGGGCAAAAAGCTTTAAGTGCTTCAGGAAGCACACAGCCAAGGAATTGGTTTCTGTACGTTTCGTTACAGTGCTTGCCATTTAGAAGTTAAAACTAGATAAGATTCTATTGAGATCTGCCAATTAAGATGTCAAAAAAAAAAATGCTGAAAATCTTTATGTCCTTCTGCACCTATGTTAATATTGGTGCTCTATTTTAATTTTCTAAAGTTTAACTCCAGTTTTTAAATCTATAGAGCCAGCATTGTTATGAAATACCATTCTTTTCTGTGTAGCAAGCAGTACAGCTGTGATCTTTTTCAGTGTTGTTTTCCCAAGAAAACCGTAAGTTCTGCAGCCTAGTAATCATTCCAGAACTTCTGTAAACTCAGTTCAGAGTATTTTATTCCTACATGTATTCATGTTGCTTTTCTCTTTTATTGACTTTCTTTTATTTCATATTATTGTTGTCTTTTAATATTTAGAATAACTTTTGCTAATGTTTGTACAAATATGTTATGCAAAAATGGACTTATATCTAAATGACAGGGGAATTACATTGCTGTATTTGTAGACTTTCTCTGAAACAGAGCAGGGTAACTTTATATTATGAGGTGGATCAGGCAAATCCAGTCCCTCTTTTATGTCCATTTTTATGTTTGATCTCAGTACAGGTATGTGTTTGCCAGTGCTCTCAAAACGCATAGGATATATTGTAGGAATGATACACATTTTTGTAATCACATTTTTTTCCTTTAATGGAAAATAACACAAGGTAGTGATTACAAAATAGAATAATGCAGATAAATGCTCATTTTGAGTTTGTTCCATCTCATTTATATCCTTAGCAAAACAGCCGTAAGATTGTATTATTTTGTTGTCCTTTTTTTCACTGCTTAAAGCCCTGTAAATTAATTTTTAGTGTGGAAGTCAATTTTGAGAGCACTTACTGGGGAAGACAGATTAAGAAAGCAATTTCGCAAATAATACTTTGCAGCTTTTATTTAAAAGTAAAAGCAGCAATTTATAATCTTGCAGCTCCTGGCCAACCTCCCGTATATAAGCCTGGGATAATAGTTCCATCAAAAAAAAATTCCTTTGCATCTCGGCCATTAAAATTTTCCATGGTGTTAAATATTTACTTGCTAGGTTTTGGCCTAGAAGAAATTTTATTCTGGCATCAACAGGTCTTAATGGCCTTGGCGGGCTGACTGGTGCCTTCCCCCCTCCATGCATGGTCCAGGAGGCGGCTCATGCTCATCCCAGCCCAGGGGTCTGCAGCATTTTTCCATGGTCAGCATGGGATGGGGTTCCTGGGGTGCCAGGGTGGGGTATCCCAGACCCAGGGCATGAAGACCTACTTCATGCCCTCAGAACCCTGGCGTTTCACAGAACAATGTTCAGGTAAGTCATTCATCCACTTTTGTGAGGTATGTTAGTGACACAGCCATGCATTCGGGAATGTTTAGACACTTTTCAGTGATAATTAAAATGAATAAAAATTAGATTGAATTCCCAGCCAATCCCAGGAAATAACTAGAGTGCTTGGCAACAATTCCCAATCACCTTAGCTCAAAGGGCGAAAAAAATCCTCCAAGCCTTCTGTTTCAAAATCTGGTAATCAGTTTAAAACTGAACATGTGAAGAGGCACTAGAGTGCTCTGCCTGAAATGTGCTAGAGAATCTGTAGAACCTCGATAGCTGAAGGCAGTTAAAACATGAATTTTGGGAGTATTCACAAGTCAGGAATATCTAAAAATAATTAATTTCTTCCCTTGAAATGGTTAATCCAAGCATGTTAAATTTTATGTTTTTCTTCTCTAGTTTGCTCTCCTAGTTCTTCCTTTAAGCAGACTTTTAATTTGTAGGTAACAATGTTATATTTCCTAGGCATTGCCTTTGTGCAGGCTACCAACTCGGGAAAGAAAAATATTTTTTTTAATCCTAATAAATCTCCCTAGTAATATTTTACCACATTATTGCATGACTGTACTCCCTTATGTCATAATAATGTGATTTCATGCAAGCAGAATACCTGCTAATATATAATAATTCAGACTTTCACCAAGATATATTGCAGTGGCATTAATTGTACAAATAAACCGTAGTCAGCTAGGATTTGCTTCAACACTAAGACAGCATTTGTATTGGAAAAGCTGAGATTGTGAACTCAGGGAATTGTGGGCTTGTACACCAAAACACAGCAGGGTTTTCATGTAACCCCAAAATTTTCTAAGGCATCCAGGGTGAAGGCTGATAGTTTCCTTTTGTGCTGTATTTATGTTACTGTAGACACCGTAAATCTGCATGATCAAGGTTCTCATTACTGGCTTTTGAGCAAATGTGAGGTAAAATACAGAATATGAGAAGAGCATAGGCTAATATGAATAACAAATGGAAGGGAAAAAACCAACCCAAACAACCCCAAACCTATAAACTGAATTCTACAGCTAGAGAAAAGAGACAAAATGGTTTGAGGAGAGGAGGACCCAATATATTAATTTGTTTTTTAGTAATTTGCTCTGGTTTAGGGTTTCACATCCTTAGTGTTGGGTTTTTTTACCCGTTTAGGGATGCACATGCATTATCGCTAGTGGCTTTTGCTGTCCCAGAGCAAAACTAAGGTTTTGGTTGAATATTGTAGCTTAGATAATTCTTTGAAGATCAAATTTTAATTACATATGCGTAAAGAGAGGTTTTTGAATGACAAACATAGGAAATGTAATCTTGTGTAAGGTAATAGAAACATAGCAGCAGTACTGCAAGCTAATTTTCCCTAGTGGTGTTTGCAAAAACCAGTCTCTGGTGAAAAAGATTGTAAATTTTTAGTGTCCACGCAGCATGTTATTCCAGCAATGGTAGGTGTGATTACAAAATGAATTTAATGGATTTTAAGATTGTTGTTAGTCGTAAGCCTGAGGCCTTTGCATCTTAACCTTCAGAACCTCTCTGTGCTACATTCTTAAAAAAATAAGAAAGGAATCCCTTCTCTACCAAACCCACAGGTAGAGTCAAAAAATATGCGTGTGTTACAACAGATAGAAAGACAAATAGAGAGGGGGAGGAAAAAATTTGAAATAAATAAAAAGGATCTCTTCAACACTTCTTTAAATGATGGGATCTTTTGACCAATGCAAAATAAATTAAGATCACTAAGCCTGTTCATTTTAGGCAATACGCCACATCTTCTTTTTGGATCAAGAGCTGTGGCTTAACATCTAATGATTATTGTCTTACTTGCCAAATCTCTCAAAATATTTGGGACTCCCACGACTTTATGTCACTTCTTGGCAGCTACTCACAATCTCTTGAACAGCTGCTGTTAGCTCAGGAGTTTTTGGCTTATTTTCTTGTGAGATTGCAGTCGCAGCTCCAGCTGGTAATTGTGGGTTGAAGGCCTCACCTGTCACCAGCAAAAGCTTCTTTTCTCAGATTGTGTATTTCCTGAGAGCAACTCACTCAGTTTCTTCTTCTTGTGCAGAAACGAAAGGCAAATTGCAGTTTGCCAAGGGAACGAATATTTATGGTCAGCAAAGGCAGAAGGGACTCTCAAACAGTGGAGCCGTATCACCAGTTGTCTTCCCCCCAAATTCAACTAGTATTTTCTAGGATTGGTTTGTTCTTCTCTTTGCTCTTTTCATCCAACTTCTGCCAATAGTAGAGTTGGGAAGAACAGATGAACAGGGGAGAAGAAGACAGTATGCATCACTTACATTGACCAAGCTGTGAGTTCCAGTTTTGGAGCCAGAATTTTGAAAACAGGCTAAGAAGGGTCACTTTTTGATTTTTAAGGGCATCCCCTAGTGGTGCTTTTGCTCAGCTTTAGCTTTTCCTTGAGTTGGCAGAACTGATCCTCTTTGTACCTAACTGAAAAGCAGCTTAAATCAGTGACGTATTAATTACTTTAGATGATGACGGAAACCTGGAAACAAATTTCTTGCCATTCATAGTAATATTTTTAGATTCCCTTTTTTGGTGAAAAATTGCTGTGATGCAGGTATGATGGGGAAATGGTGAATACAATGGGAGTTATTTCTGGAAAGACAAGGGAGTTATGGTGTCCACTAACTTGGTGTGCATTTCTCTGCAGGCAGTTATTGCACCCCTGTTTCCAGTTCAATTTTTAAGAGGTGTGTTAATAGTACCTGCTAGTTAATCAGTGAAGGGTGTTTCATTAGGTTCATGTAAATGCAAAAATAGGAAGATTAGGTATTCTTAGAGTCTGTTTTCTGTGTGCTTAACACCAGAGATTTCTCCAAGATTTTTGATCTTGGTCAGTAGAAGTGTAAGCCGAACTGAATCTCAGTGAGTTTATAGTATGGCATCGGAGTACTGCTTTTGAAAAAATCTGAAGCTTTTTTATCTACCATTAGGAGACAATACTTTTTTCATCTGTGTATTAAGTGTTGATACACTAAGGTGCAGCTTGTACTACATGCTTGCAGTGACAAATCTGGGAATTTCTTCTCAAGATGTTCTGATATTGTACATGAGAGAATTTACAAATCCATGACTAATAGGCATGATATTCTGGGAGCTGGCAAAAGAACATGATTTTCTCTGCCAACAGGGCACTGTCATGGCTGTTTAGCACCCAGTTAAAACAATAATCTTCCAATATTCTGGGAGAGGGGAAGAAGCAGGATGTGGAATGGAAATATGAACAAATTTGGCAGCACACTGTCAGCAGGCTCTTTCACTGTGTAGATATATTCCCTCACAAAATTTTTAATTGCTGCCATAAATGGCATTTAAAAATGTTTATAGTATATTTAAAGAAAATTATAATGTTTAACTTGGTTGAGCCCCTGCTAACTCTTAAATATTAGACCTACCCTGTAACTATTATGGAGCCACAAATTGTGAAAGAAGATTGCTTAAACTGTAAAAATATTGGTTTTGGTGCTTGTATTGACTGTCAAATTAAGGTATTCCGGTCACGCACAGCATTGGAAATACTTATTCACTCCCTCTCCCAATTTATGAAGCTGAGTTTCAAAAGAATTTTTAAAGAATAGACAAACCTTCATATGTCTAATTTGGAGAGTGTGGCAGCTGGACTTAATATGTTAACAAGGGTGCTTTTGGTGTGTCTTCCTTTATTTACATGGTCTTTAAAGATTCTCTTAGAAACTATGAGGAGGGCAGAGAAATTATTAGAAACATTATCTTTCTCCTTTGAGACTTCATATATTTAATGGACTGGTTTTCTTCACTGATACAGAGAACTGTATAGGTTTCTTTTTTTTTGATTCCAGTCACAAGAGCTTCTTCAGATATCTTTCCTCTTCAGAAGATACCCCCTCCTTCCTAAGCCACCATGGTCTTAACCTGTGGAGTTTTGCAAACTGTATTAGGTTTAGTGGGATTAAGCTGTTTGGGGTGAATTCCTGCTGTTGTCATGGAAGTCAGGCAAAATTCCCTTGTGAGTATTAATTAGTTTATAAAGTTGGTTGCAAACCAGTAATGTCTACCCTTCTAAATACTCTCTTCCTCAAATATTTGCTGAAAAATCAGGAGAAAATTTCCAAAACACGAAGCAAAGTATCACATAATTGCTAGGAATTTGTTTGACTCATTGATGGTCACTGTTGACAGGGACAAGCTGTATTGAAAGAATCATTGAGATGATTGTTCTCATTTTCCCTTATTCAACATAATTAATAAAAATGTCAAAACGTTTTTGAATTGTAGACAAAATCTGTGCTTGTCAACTAAATCTATCAGTAAATGGAAGAGAAGGTGTTGGGGTGGGAGGATGCCACCCAATGGTACAACAGTGAATAGGATACTGATAGTCTGGAAGTTTTGCACCAAAGCTCATTAATGGCTGGTACGTGAGTGTCTTTGAGTAATACCCTAGAAAGAAATCTGACTCAGGTTGCTACATAGATAAAACTTGGGTTTATGGAGAAAGAGAATTTTTGCGTGTAAGTGACTAACAGTGAAAAGTAAAGCAGAATTCCTTTGTATTGATTAAGAGTGTCACTACCAGTTCTATCAGGTTTGGAGAAATGGGAATGAACCTGCCTGTGTAGATTAATCAGTGGAATAACCTCTCAGGCAGGAGATAAATGAAAATAAATGACTTGCCTGCATGAGAGCAGAGTCTGTTGAGACTGGTCTAATATCACAAGTGTCTCACTCAAAAGTTAGTACCTGATGAACATTTAGAGCGTTCCTTTTTTCTGTATGAAAACACACAAAAAAGACCCCAAGGCTGAATGCCTCCAGGACAGAGAGATGACAGGAAGAATAGAAAATTAAGTCTAAAATGTTAGTAAACAAGCAGACACCTACAGGTTAACAGTAAAAAAAATACCACAAAAAAAGGAAGGAAAAAAAAGTATATTTGGCAGCCTGACAACATTTATTTAAGGAAAGATTTTTTATTCTGTGGGATTTAGATCTTAAAATTGGCAGACGTTACACTGAAGATAGCTTTTTCTCAACATTTTTGAAAAGAAGTCTTTGGAATTACATTCTTTTTGTCTTTTGCAGAGGGTAGGTAGCAAGTAGGTGATACAGTATGAAGAAAAGTCTGTGAAGTACATACAAATGCATGTATAGTACTTAAAAAAGCTTTTCCCAAAGGAACAGTTACTTGCATAGAAACAGAATTATCCAAGGAAACATTTCCATGCAATAAAATATGGTAACACACAATGAAAATAGACCTTAGCATGACAGCAGACCTGCTAAGCAGACTATTATTCTGAGCATTAACTTCACGGCAGGTGGCTAGTAAATTCCATGCAAGTGCTTGTCTATTAATATAAATCTTTGTCATGAAAGCAATAAATTCTTTAAAAGATATTTTAGTAGAGGAGAAGGAGAGGAGTTCATTGGAGGTTTATTAAAATAAGTAAAATAAACTTTACTCCTTTTCCAAACTACTGATTTGGGTGGTGGTTTTTTCCCCCCACCCTTCCTGTTTACAGACAGTTCCTAACCATCCTACTTCTAGTAGTTGGAAATTTTTTATTTCCAAACAAAGTTTATTCCTGGGCAGTGAATGCTCATTTTTCTTCTGACTAGATAATTTGGATTAACAGTCTATGTCCCTCCATGGTGCTTAATCTTCAGTGTGCACATAGAGAGGAATCACACTTACTGTCTTTATTTTGCCAGGTTAAGTAACCTAAACTTTTAATTTTTTCTCATTTCTCTGTCACTTTGATAGCTCCCTGTGTAGCTTGTTGCAATTTGAACTGATTATTCTGAGGCTGCTAATGTCACAAATATCATACTTTATTCCAGGTGTGAAATTCATAGTGTCCTACTGGATGTATCTTGCCTCATACAACCATTTAATGAGTTAACTGAACCAGGGAAAGTTAAGAGAAAAAGAAGACAGCAAATTGACTGAAATGAAGAAATGTATGATTATAAAAGTCTGTTTACTTCCTTAGAATAAATAGACGTTTAGATGCCAAAGCTATTGCCCCGCTGTGATTTTAGTACCTTGAAACAGCTTGTGACCAAGGGCTAAGGACAATTCCACAGAGAACAGGTAAATAAATTAATCTGCTTTCAGCTTTTTGTGGCAATGAAAAGGGAATATATCTGTGAGGGTGTGAAAAACTGAAGCTCATAAACAAATGACAACCAGCAGGTGGGAACCTGGAGTTGGGAAATACTAATTGCTGTCACTACTGTCCTGATACACTGATTGGGATATCAGTTTAACAAGATGAGTTTTGAAAACTCAGTGGTATTGTAGCTCAAGAAGAGCAATTAATAGACTGACTTCTCCTCTCTTCACCTCCCTCCTGTCTAAAGAGTTGTTGCTCTGCTGAAGGGAATGAAGGAAGCATTGCCCTTAGGGTAGCATGCTGTTACTCTGGAGATCACAGCACTAGCTCTCTGAGTAGGATCTTGTCTGACAAAATGGGGAAAGGAGGAGAGCTCTGCAACCCTTCCTCTCATCATTCCTTGGAAACATTGTTGGGAGTAGGAAGGTGTCTGTGGTATTTCTTTCCTTTACTCGAATTCATCTGCTACCTCTTCTGACTGTAGATAGCTTACAGACTCCCAGAAATTTGTTTTGAGCGATGGGGAAAGCAACTTTCTGCTGAAGAGAATGCAGAACTCACTTTCATGTTTCTTGCTGTCTACATTGACATCTGAATGCTACTAGTCGTAACGTGAAGTTTGTATGCAGTTAGGTCTTAGTACACGGGAGCTGGTATTCCAGCTGGGAATTTATTGAACTCTTTGCTGACTGAAACACACATACGTGAAGGGAAGTAAGCAAAGGGTGTGGGGATTGTGACAAGGACAGTGTATAGGATTTGGGGGTGTCCCTAGCACCTTTGCTGTTAAGTATTTCTAAAGCTTCTTGTTCACTTTTGTGTCAGTTCTTGGAAATGAGAGTCATGTTAATTGAAAAGTCATCTAAGATTAAAGTCTGCTTTATATGTGGGCCTCTATAGGACTTGCTGTGACTATCAGCCAGCCTTATCTAGTTGTAACCAGCAGAGCAAAGATCAGAGAAGAGAATTTAAGATCCATAAGAAATGTTTAAACTGTCTGGAAAAAAATGATTCAAGGTCATTTCCTCATGCGATCTCCAAAGGCAAATTAAAAAAAAAAAAGAAAAAGAAAAAAGAAAAAGGCATTGAAATAATCAGATATTGCAAGATTTAATATTTGTTTCAACAGTTGCTAGGTTTTTATTATCTTTAATAAGCACATCTGCAAGGGCCTTAAAGCTATCAGGACTTTTTTGTACTAATTTTCCCTCCAACTTCCTACCACTCATTATTCCCCCAAGGAGTCACATAACCTAGCTTAGAATGAAATAAATCTAACAGTGATTTGAAATGCTTGAATGACTCACAAAATTGTGTCCCTTAACTCTATAAAACAGGAACTCTAAGTGAAAAGAGGCAGCTTAGAAACAAGCTAATCTTCAGCTAAAGTTGTTGTGACTGTAACAAATTGAGATGTTCCTTTGCATCATTTAGATGGCTCAAAGAAAGCAAAAAAAGGCAAACGTGGGTGATGGAATTTCCATGTTAGTTTCTATACCACTGTCTTATTCAAAAATGAGACATGGCAAATTGTTATCAGATTTTCTTAGGCATATTGAGTTTCTGAGAAATTGATAACTAGGTAGAATTTGGAGTTAGCTTTTAGGTGCCTGGTTCATACTGGAAATGAGCCTTTACATAATAGCTTCTAGATTAAGACAGCACGACGATGGGTACAGCGTCCTTACCTACTGCACTGATTCTCTTCTTGGCTTTTTTTTTTTTTCCTATCAGAAGTTGCATTGACTGCAGTTTTCCAGGATCACTGTTGTCAAATCAGTTACCAAATACAAAACCCAGTCAGTGTTTTATTTATCAAAAATTATAAATTGATTGCAAAAATGAAGATTTTTAGCTCTATTGAGGAAGGGAGGATAACCTTTATTACTACTTTCAAACTTCAGAAAGTACAATATCAGACACATATTTCTTTTTGCAAGACAAGTGATCCAGTGCCTTCCTATGTTTAAGTCTCATAAGTCTCTTTAAGTATCATATAGTATTATTTGCCGGTAAGCTTAGATTTAATTCTAAATGAAAACACTAAAATCAGGCTTATGGAATCAAGGACTAAAGTAGAATAGCTCTATTTTGTAACTGAAATGCCAGTTGTACTCCACTGGAGAACTTTCATTCACTTGAAAAAGGAAATGCCACCTGAATATAACACAGTATTACTTGCACTTTTTCACCCATACTTCAGTACAGAAAAAAACAGTTGATCTGAACTCCAGATAACAAAAGAGGACAAGATAGGGCTTTTTCCCAGATCAAATAATGATATTTGTAGTTAGTTATATCATTACTGACACAGAAGGAGAAAATGCAGAGAACGGTTTCAATCTAATTTGTGCCCAGGGGGTTGAGGTAGGTCTGCCAGGTAAGCAGTCTAGTTGTACAAGAGATTTATGGTGTGAAATAGTCTATCAAATGTGAAGCTATCATGTCCCCTGAGTATGTTGATACTTGGTAATTGAATATCTGACTTGGTAATTGAATATCCGTGTTCTTTCTTTTTTCCTTTTTAAGAAAAGGGAAGCTTCCAAAATGCTTTTCTTGTTTCGTTTCTAAGCATCCAGTGTATGGCAAGTATGTGTCATACAAGGATAGTGTAGGACTAAACTGCTTGGTGTTCTAATGTAGCTTAAAAGTGTTTCAATATGTGTTTCAGATAAAAGATAATTTTTAATCGTACATAGAATTTTTATTTTGCATACATATCTTCAGATGAATAAGTGTTTAGTATTCGTACATTTCTGTTTCCACAAATGCTAATATCCATGCTTATGATCTTATTAACATGTGTGAAATTTCCATACAAGTTGGTCTAGATGAAGTATGCTCATCAATAAAAACTGCAACAGACCATCCTGCCACCTTTTATACACTTTATTTGCCTTCTTACAAGGTAAAAGAAATAGAAATAAGGAAAACTGAGTTGCAGTGAGTACCTTCAGGCCCAGATTTTAACTTTGTCAAGTGTATTGAAAATACTGACTGTAACAGTTGTCAAAAAACTTGATGAATAGTCTCATAATGTTATATTAACAAAATATCAAAAAAGGTAGCCCATTAGTACATCATAAACATGTTGTATAGTTTTTTACACTAAATTGGAATTGTGGACTCAGAACGCGGGTGGTATATGTTTCTAGAATGTAATTTATAGGAACATTGTGAACTTGAAATATAGTTAATATAAAAAAATTGAAACATATTTTAAGTAATTTTAAGGACCTCATATGCCCTTTTATTCTCCTGCCAACTGCATTGGCTTTAATCGTTATTCTATAATTCTGTGACTCAAAGTCTTTCATTTTTTTCTCTCAAAGTTTCTATCTGTCCCTGCATGCTCACAATATGCTGTGAAAAATGATGAGGCAGAAAAGGATTATATTTTTAAATATGCATGAGCCTAAAGACAGAGACCATTTTACAGTGAAAAAATACAGTAATTTCTTTCATATAGAGTGTTTAGTCTTTGCTGTTCATCCAAAATGAAAGTAGTGGAACATTTGTATGAAAATCCAAAAATGTTTTTATTCTTAATTACTGTACAATATACAAAGTTGTTATGCTGCTCATTATAACTGCTCATGTTATCAGTAGTAAAGACATTAACAGTTATGGCATATGGCCAGTCTTTATCAAAGCAAAATCATTATGCCACTCTAATAAATGAAAAAGTTTTCATAACTTGCCGGTGCACAGATTATTTTAGCTGTACATGTATTTGAATATCTATCACTCTTCAGTTATGTATTTCCATAGTATTAAATCTTAAGCGGTTTTAACTGCAGAGTTCCTTGATGCACATACGGTATAGTAATGCTGGCATGAAAACTTAGTTTTTCTCAAGAATTAATCAGAGGAGGGAGTTCAAGATACTTTATTTTACCTTTTTTGATCCAAAACTCCATTAGTAATACTAACAACATTTGGGAAATTGAAGAAATATATGTAAAACAAAAATATTGTTTGAATAGAGCAAATATACCTTTTCAAAGCACGTGAGGGTCCAGACTTTGATACCTAGGGAAGCACACAGGTTGTTCCATATGTAGATGTTTATTTACTGACATGAAACCAAAGTAGTGTCACAATCAGTCAGGAACATGTCTTTCAACTCCTTGTTTTTCCTAAGGCCATAATTTACCATCAGACTTTGTGTGAGTGTAAAAGCATGTCTGTCAGTGAAGCTACAATAATTTATAACCTCCAATATGTTACTGCCACTGTGTATGATAAATATAACCCATCTTAAGGCCTCAGGGATGCATGCAAGCTACTAGAAGATGTTGAATGAATTACAGAATATTGGTTCTGGTAGTCTGTGTTCCATCTAAACAAGCACTAAGAAGGGAGGGAAGCCCCCTGTGGTCTTATGAGGCCAGTCTAATTACTTTTATTCAGCTAATGCCAAGATTTACAGTACTGATGGGTTGATGATTCTGTGGTTAATGAAGTTTGGAGATGTTTTTCCTTAGTATTCAAAATGTTAATTCTTCCGGCTTTCCAGAGTGTCTTCTGTGACATATGCCAAAGAGATAGTAAAGAACAGAGAATTACTAATGAGTCATAAATGAAAGAATTACCATGCCGTGAACTAAATGTAGGTGCGTGGATTCTTTTGCAAATAGAAAGGACTTTTAGTATCCTACAGTGTTGGGTGAACATACAGAAAGCAGGCTTTGCTTATCTTCTCCCAGGTGAAGTTGTTTCATTTCTTGTGACAACATGATGAAATTATTCAAAAACTTGTGTAATATTCTACAGCAGCAGAAGTAAAAAACCCCTCAAATTATAATAAATTATTATTACCTACGGTTATTTTCAGTCCTAAATTTTCCAATTTTAGTATCTAGAAATCAGCATCTAAGCCCAATGCTTTAATGTTCTAGTATAGAGAAGACCTGAGCACTCAGAACTGGTGCTGAATTTGGTGGGATATGAAGGTTCAGCCCACAGATCATATTGCTTTCGAGTGAAATGCCTGAACATTGCATAAGTGTAAGAATTTCAGTTTTCAGTAGTTCTAGTAAAAATAATTGTAAATACTGTGAAACAGTGAAATTTTGTTCAGGGTTTTGTTGTTATATTTGTTTCTTAATAAAATTATCGTGAAGGTGTTTTTCAATTAGCTGCAAGTTCTCCCCAGCTCTTATTCAATTCAGACTTTTAGGTCTGTTGATCTGATGCCTTTGTTAAAAAATACCGTATCGTTATGAAAATCATTCTACCCCCCCAAATTTTCATAAGCCTGCTTTATGTGTAGACCAGTAGATCTAGGATTTTGCAATAGTGTTGGGGTGGTGGGGGTGCTAACATGCTAAACAATAATACTGTGCAAAAATTTGTCATACATGGTTTGTAACTTAGTCTAGTATAAATGTCTTATGTTGGAAAGAATATTTAAGGATCCAACTGTTCCATAAAGCAGAATCCTGGTAAGTCTTCCATCATACTAATCCTTTTAATGGCTAATGATCATTGCAGACCACTTTTTTAGATAAGTAGGTAATGAATAGAAACATGTTCTTTACAGCCATCATTGGAGATAGGTTAGTACGTGTATATTTTGGTCTTTACTCCATTATCTACTACTATGCTACACTTGCTTTTTCCAGAAGTCCTGGGACACTGTTCTTCCTAGTTTTCCAATAGATTTGATTTAGTTTCTTCCTGTTTCTGTCTGGACAAGCCTTTTGGGTTTAAAGGTGGTTTGAATATTCTAGTAATAGTCTATATGGTATTCTGAGCCACCAGTGTAGAACCTTACTAAATCATGTTCTAATGGAAACTCATGTTATTTCCATGAATAAATTGTAGGTTACGACTCTCATCTATTCCTTTTTCCTAAGCTTCCATAAACTTTTATTTGACTAGAAAGGGTTTGGAACCATTTAGTTCTAATGTGACTTGCTGCGTCCTTCTTTTCCCCTTGATATCTTTAAATTTCCAGATTATATCAGTGCTCTACCTTGCCAAGTGTGTTTATGCAGATATACTCCTTCAAGAGGATGTACAGTGCTTTTACTTATTTTTAAAATTTTCTTTTGCAGTGTTGACTTAGAGAGAATTAGTCATCATCTTTTTTTTTTTTTTTCTTCTGTACTGTCTTTCATAAATTAAAAATTGAGCACCTGCGCAGCAGTTGTGCATCTTATCCCAAACACACATTCTGCAGAGCCAGAGGCTTCTGCCCTTGCTTTAACTTAACGGCTGGTAATATTTGTTGTGCTAATTCACTTACATGGAAACACTGATGCAAGTGTTACAAATTGGGAGTTAGGGTTGGTGTTTTTTTTTCTAATTTTTAGTGTAAGACAAAACCTGCTCAGTACTGAACGCAGGGATGAAAGACCAAGTTGTCCTGCAGAAAACAAAGATGAACAATCTGCCCTTTTTCTCATGGAGACCGGTGTACTTGACCAGGTGTAACTCATTTCAGCAGATCACAAGCAACTGCAGTTTCCTGTTCAGAAGGCAGCTGAGTCTTGCCTCCTGTTCCTGTGTGTTGGTGATTAACCTGCAGGTCAATCCTTTCACCTTCTACATGTCTGAGGGAAAACAAACCCTGTCAAAATAATTACAGATGGGTATAGAAGCACATTACAGAGAAAATCCTGGGCAGATGTGGACAAAATGTGGTGTGGTCCTTAAGTGGTGTTTATAGGAAGAATTTGAGAATTAGGGAGGGGTTTTTTGATATTTTTCTTTTCTTTTTTTTTTTTTCTTCTTTTTTTTGTTTTTGCCTTTGTGTGATAGAGACTGGCTGGGAAGAGAATGAATTCTGGAAAAGGAATGTAATGGGCTTGATGGAGGTGATGGGAAGAGGTGAGATAAACAGCCACAGCAATCAGGACAGGCTGGGGTTAGACTACCCTTGTACATGAAAGGATGACTACTAGGTATGCTCAGTGAGAACTGTTTTAGCACGATATCTCAAGGCTTCTCTCAAGGCACTGTTAGTTCATGGGAAAGAAAGCTTTTTCTCTAGACCCACTCACTGTCATAAACACGAATGCCTGACATGAATTGAATAAGCTTGGCTGCCTGGGGAAAGTTTGAAACTTCAGTGCATTTGATTTTGTAGCTAAAATGCAGTAGAAATTTAATTGTTTGGATCACCAGGGTTTAATGCATATGGATCCATTCACTCTGCAGTTCCAGGGACTTCCTTATGGCCATCTCCAGTCAAGTAATTCAGAAGAGTTACTCAAACATATTAACTCAGCTACCTGGTTAAATGAAACCAGGTCCAGAGACTTGAAGGGGTTACAGAGCCAGTAACACTTACTTAAGCACAGAGATTTTGAGAATATTTCTCATATCACTTTTATTTACTAATTTGTGCTTCAAAGTTAGGTAACTAATTATGCATTTTCACTTGAATCAGCCTCTTTGACTGTTTTTACACTTGTTTTTTATTTTGTTGTACTTGCCATCATTTTTCTATCTGGAGAGGCAGAGACTAAATTGTTCTCAGTAACCTCTTTAGTGTGTGATCTGTGATGTGACATTTCTACATCTCTAAGTTCATATCTGCTCTTTTTAAATTTTACTTCTTTCCTAGCTTCTGTCTAATGTATATAATTGTATCTAATTCCTCTGCCTCTCATGTTAAATATTAGTTCCTCTATTGTTGAAGGATAAATAATTTTCTTAATTTCATATTATTTCCACAGCCTGAGTACTGGATTATAGATATAGAATATATGGACTTAGAATTCTATAACATGTATTGCTAGATGTAGAAATGTATAATACAGAATTTTATTCTGATATTGTAGAATATCACAATCAAAATTAGATCTTCATATTTTGAAAAAACAACTGTGGAGTAAGTCTCTGTTGTCTTAAATTATGTTAGTAATTTTTGAATCTTTTTAGCTTTCCATTAGAAAGTTAAAACAGTTTGATGTAATTCGATAGATTCTAATTGAAGAGTAAGCATCTATTCTGTGTTATGGAATATAGAGATAGCAGTGACCTCCTTTGCTGGCTCTTTAGTTTCCAAAGCAAACAGTCCTGTGACAATGATGTTTTACAGTAATTTAGTTCTATTATACCAAGTGATGTAAAGTAAATGCAATAATAGCTGTTGATGGATGGGTTTTTATGTTGAGTACAGGTTCCTTATTGCACCATTGTTGCAAATCTTCATTTTAATTGTCAGGCATAAGTGCTTCTGCCATAAGCAAAAGAGATTATCTGTAGTCTGCTTTTTTTTTCTAACATCATTTTATGAGTAAGCTAATTTTCAGTGAATGCTAGTGATACATCCATGAAATTCTCTTGTTTTTTTTCCCTAGCAATCTATACTTTTTATTAGAAGTATAGGTGCATTTTGTCAAATTCTTTTGTGAAGCAATCTATGCCACCTTACATAGCAAATATTTATAGGTCTCATTGATAAAAGTCTAATTTTAAATGCAGTGATATTTAATATTTTGGGGTTTTTTTAGGTTTAGGAAAATGATTTTTGTTAAATTTGATAGCTTTGTTTGTTTAATTTCAATGGGACAGCATCCTTCATAGTGATTAGAATTTGTAATTTGCAACGGACTTGTATAAGCTAAGTAAATTTTGCTATGCATTTTTTCTGTACCAAAAAGGAGAAACCTCTGCCATTTTAGCTCATTTTAGAGCATTTTAGCTTCTCGCTAGATGAAGCAAGGAAATTTTTCTAATGTGAGGTTGGTTCATAGCAACAGTCTGAAAACAGAAGACTGAATCTCTTCTTGAGCATAGTAATTTGATCCCTCGGGCCTAGTTGGTTTTCTAGCAAGAACCACTGTTCACAGGATGATAAACTGCTGGGAAGTCGTATGGTAAACTATAATTTAACCTGATCTTCAGAGATCTTTACACTTGTAGTTTCTGTCATCCCTTAATGCATTAGTAGCAGATACCAAGCATAAGATGATCCTCCTTTTTTTCTTTTTTCTTTTTTTTTAAGTGTTATGTTCATATTCAGAGTCAT
Source organism: Thinocorus orbignyianus (assembly GCA_013400375.1). Classification (NCBI taxonomy): domain Eukaryota; kingdom Metazoa; phylum Chordata; class Aves; order Ciconiiformes; family Thinocoridae; genus Thinocorus; species Thinocorus orbignyianus. The sequence continues at coordinate 1,266,542 of VXBW01007377.1, read as the reverse complement.
GAGATTGTAGAAGTAAGGCGAGCTCTGTGTTCTATCCCTACCTTAAGGACTTTTCTGTCATGACTAGATGAGAAATTACCTGTATGTTATACTTACTAAGAATAAATATAAGGGCTGTGTTTAGTCTTTTGCTGAATCAGTGTTTGTCAAGTCAAAGATATAGTTTATTTCCACAACAATGGTTAAGTATACATACATACATACATAACGTGTATAATTTATCTTGTGATACATACATATATCTTGTAGCATGTACTGTCTATGCCACAGTTCGTATTACTGACTGAACAGTACCTATTTGGGTTGTGTACTTGGGAAGTCTGCAAGTTTGGTTTCTAAATTTTTGGGCTTCGCATCTGCTTTACTAGGTTGGTGGCTTTGTCAGCAAAGCTTAAATCTGTCTTGACTCAGTAACCTTTTTCCTATTTGATGACATTTGCATGCACAGTGCAACAATTTGTAAGTGCATACCTGTACATGCACATACATATGTTCACATCTTTAATACACAGTTAATGAAATATCCTACTAGCCTTGTTAAACAACACATAGTGGCCAAAAGTAGTATGAAGCATGAATGTAAGTTAATTCTGTCCTGATGAAAAGGATGGAGGTGTGTGGCTGGAAAAAGAAGAAATATTTCACTCTTTATGAATAGTAAAATTGGATGTTTTGTAACTGGATTATGTTTGGATTTGGTTTTTTTAACCTGTCAAATTCAAAAGGTGCCAACAAGTTTTTCTGCAAATCTTCTGAGCAATTTCAGGAGGCTAGAAAACAATTTCAACTGTCAATTAAACTGATTTTATTTTGATCTAATTTTTTTTTCTGGCAATTTGCTAAATAAAATGATATTTTAAAAAATTATCAGTGGATAAAAACAGTGATACCAAAAAGTAAATGTTCTGCAAATGGAACAACAATAGATTATATTTAAAAATTCATACAGTAAACAAAATTTTAGTTTTCTTGATAAAACCGTTTTTGGTGTTCCCTGAATTGCTGCCCTGCATTAGTTGATATATTTGGGATCTGTGATAAAAAGAGTGACCACCTACAATTAAGGGTAATTAAGAAAAATTGCTCAAAACCAGCGTACCTATTGAAAAAATGGAACAAATCTTTTTGTAATGGAACACGCACACAATGTGTTATGGTTTTGCGGAATCATGCTTTTTTTCATCACCAAATAGGATCTCTTATGTGAGTGTTGCATTAAAATAAATTACCTGGTCAGCTCTTTCTTTCCGAGTTTACTGGAATCAGGCTATGGAGTGCTGAGCCTGATGTATGTGCCTTAAAACAGCGTAGGTGGTTATTCAAGTCACATTTTTACATTCAGAACAACTGAAGGTGAGTAAGGTAAAGGCAATTCAGAATTACCAGTATTTCTGCAAAAAAACCCTCTGCTTTATTCAGCAGAAAGATGAATTTACTAGAAAAGCAGCAGAAGGTGGCTGAATAAATAATTGCTGAATAAATCATTGCATCCCATACGTTACCCATATTCGTGCACTCCACTACATTCTGCATTCAGATCAGTAGAAGCTGTGTTGTTTAGATCACATGCACTGCATTGAAAAATTCACCTCTGCGTATCTGTGTGTTTATTATCTTGTTATTTATTAGGGACTGAGCACTGTGGACAGTTTGAAATTACCCTGTATCTCATTATTTCATCCATTCCATTGTTTTTTTTGCAAAATACATTGAAAATTCAGGTTTGGTTTGAAAGCTCAAGTGAGATTATTTTGAAAGAAGTAACAAAATGCTTATTAAAAAAGACTAATTGGATTTCAGGCTTGTTACTGTGATTTATAATTCCTTCTTCCCCTTCTTCTCTTTCTCATCCTTTTTGTCCTCCTCTACAAGCAGCTCCCCAACCTCCCACCTCCCCACCCCACCAACTTCAGAGTAATACCGGTGCTATGTGCAGTATTTTGTATACAGTAGTATAAACATTTTCAGCCTGTGACTTCATTGCTGAAATAACTCACCTCTTTCATATCAACTCTTACCTAGGAGCCGTACAGCAGACTCATTGATGTAGGTTTTTTTCTGCATGGCAGCCCAGGCCAAGCTGTGGTTTCATTGCATGATGCAACTTCACCTATTTTGGTTGTCTATGGGATTAATTATAATTTATTCTTGTATTGCCTGTGCATGCCAATGTGCTTACCATAATGGTGAATACACTGAATGCAGTCTAAGCATTAAGTGCATGAACTGGAACTAAAAGAACCCATAAAATTAGAAAGTTTGAGCAACTGTAAATTTTGCTTATCAATATCTTTAGTTAAGCTTTTATAGAATGAATAGGACTTACTTGATATGCATCAGGTCTATATATCTAAAATTTCCAGCATATTACAGTAGTTTGTTGACTAGACTGACAACAACAGGGTGGTCAAGATAGAGAGAGTGTACTGACTATTCTGTTATGACAATGGCTGAACGATGCCAGTAGCTTTCAGAACGATAAACCTTTCCCTGCTGTCAATTTAGCAGCAGGTGACAATGAAAAGAGGTAAGATTATATATAATTATTTATTAAAACTCAAAATTTGGGAGTAATTTTGAAGTGCAACAGTTGTTTTGTTGTTGGGTATTTTGTTTGCTTGGTTTTTGGTTTGTTTTTTAAAAATATTAAATGCTTGCAAAAGAATTTAAATTGTATTGATATAAAAAACAACACTAAAATGAAATTTCATATAAAGAGTTGTAACCCTGCTCTAAGTTTCTTTTACAAATTACATTGTGACTGTCCTAAGCAAGCTGTTATGCATATATTCTTAAATGTATTCAAAATTAATCTTTCATTAGCACAGTAGAAGATATTATTTGATGCTAATCCTATTGTTTCCTGATAAAATGATGAAACAGCACTTTGGAATATGGCTTCAAACATTGTGTCTGAACACAATTTTTTACTGCTGTCAATCAGTGCAAGTGTTGGGTATATGTGTCCAGAGGTTACATTTTATGATTTCTTGTGGGTCAAAATTAGTTTACAGATTACAAATTAATAATCGGCTTGGTGAATAAGCATTATTTATCCCATACATTTAACTTTTAGGGCCTAGAATGTAAAATGCTATGGTGTTTGAAAAAGTTATAATTGTGAGCAGGTATATATGTAAAGCCAAAATGTGCTCTTGTTACATGCTTAGAAGCATACACTTGATGACATGCAATATATTCAAAACCATAAAAAAAAAGGAAATAATTTCCACAACTGCTGTCATGCCACTCATCTGCTGATATTGTGCTGCCCTGAGAATGTTTATTATTTAAGTTTACTTAGAATTTTTATTTCTTTTATGTTATTCCTATATTCCACATAGTGAGAGTTTGGAGTTTTATTTCCTTAGAGTGAAGGAAAATTCTTTTAGGGCTGTAAAACTGATCTGAATTGTATCTATACAGAACATGAAGTTATTCTTCCTAAAATTAGTGCAAAATGAATTATTACACTGGTCCTTTTGATTTTGCAGTAGCTCAATGTGTAAGCCTAACTCCACAGCTGTTTTCCCATCACAGCAGCCAGGATGAAAAGGTCTCAGATGTTTGCGGGTCGTGTTAAGATGGAGTTAGAAAAAAAAAGGCCACTATATATTAATTTTTAACATTATTATAATCCCCTTTTTACATTGATCTAAAGTAGTTTTAGATCAGGCTTGTGAGAATTGATTTAAGCAACTGCTGCAAGTGTTGGTGATACTTTATTCCGTTTGTTAATGGAGATAAAGTGACTGCTGAAAAAGATAGAGGTAGCATCATTAATCTGCCTAAAAAGAGCTTTGCCTTTCCCATTTAGAAAAGTCACTGTGACTGAGACAATCTCTTGGGCTCCAGGCTAGTTTTTGTGTGTGAAAAGTTAACTAGAGAAATAGTTTACTTTTTTTTTTTTTAAATTTCTTCAATATTTTATTTTAACTGCTTCTATTATTTTGACAAGTAAATGTGGATGTTCAGTGAGTCTTTTGTAGAATCAGCATTTTGCCTTAATAATATGGTAATTTGCTCTTACGACAGTCCTGGTAAATATTCAGATCCCATAGCTGGAACAGATGCGACATGAACATTTATAAGTAAGAAAATTTATTAGGTTGTCATTATGTGCGTGCAGGAAGTGAGCCGCAGCAGAGGAGTGTATGGCTAGAGAAGTTGTGTACATATGTTTTACTTTAAAAAGGGGTATGCAATAAAGACTCTCCAGGAGTCCAGAGGAACTAAAAGGGAAGCTGGTAGAAAGGACTGTCATAAGTGTTTATGTATTCAGGTAGTGAATGTTAACTGGATTATGCCTGAAGCTGGTTTAAGGCAGAGGAATTTAAATAGACACACTGTGATGCTTAAGATATATTCCAAGATCTTAGATGGTTGCTCTCGGTAGTAGAAAGGTTCTTTACTTCAACTTAACTTCTCCAATATTCCTAGTAAAGTAGAGCAAAAATACAAATACAGACTTTTCTGTGACAATTTGCCAAGTATACTTGACATGTATTAGTTCAGATTGGGAGCAGTTGTGTTGCATGACCTATGGCATCCTAAATATGTTTTAGTTATTAAAAGACTAAGGTGTTTAATAGAACCCTTATTTTGATGGAGTAGATAAGGGTAAAATGTTCTCACAAGGAATGAGACAGACAATCCGAAATTAGGAAAATTCTTTTGGCACTAATATGTTTTCTAGTTTTATGCAGATTTTTTGCAGGAATGTTCATGGTTCATGTTTACAGTTATGCCTTTGTTTGAAATATGAAACAACGTATCCTGCCTGGTGTAACTGTGTATTAGGACTGCTGTAGAACTGCCATTAATACAATATGGATAGCTTTTTATGCATAATAATAGATTTGGGTGCTGCACAAAGAAGCATGACCAAAAAACTTGTCCAATAACCTAATATCAACTTTTTAGTACTTCTGGCTTTTGTTGCTCTGTTACGTTATTCACTGACATTAAAGTAAAAAATTATACTTTAGGCTTATTACTTCTCAGTGAAAACTAGATAGTAGTCAGATACTTTCACTGGGCTATCTCAGGAGGGAGTTCCATAAAAGACAGTCAGATGAATGAACTGGAACACTCTATTTTAACACTTTAATTCATCTGATGCTTTTGTAATTTTCATTTAGGGTGGTTGAATTTAGACTAAATGTAATAGGGCAAGATTATTTTTTTTAATTACAGTATGAAAGTAAGCAAGAAAAAGATGGAGAGAATACTCAAAAGTCATCTGGAGGAATCTGTTATGCATATCAACCAGAAAGTCAGAGCTCAATTTTATGACAATATACACAAGAAAAATTATTAATAATCTTAATTTGGAGTTGAAGAGGATAGGTAGGCAGTATTCTTATTTTTGAAGACTGCATGTGTTTTTTTGAAGGGTGCAGTCAGATGAAAGGGAGACTTTTAAAAGTAGAACAGCAATATCAGCAACATAGAAGGATAATAAAAGGTGCTGAGATGGAGGAGTATTTGATGCTGGAAACCAGTGATGATGATGGGCTGTTGAAAACTTTGAGGAAGGTGGATAGCAAATGTGAAAAGAACCTTTGGGTAATTTTAAAAGACAGTAGCTGCAAAATAGAGCCACATAAAATAGAGTAAGAAGGAATCTCAGGAAATCAGTCTTGATTCTGCTGCAAGGTAAGAGTGGCTATACACAAATTTATTCAAACAACACTTAGATAGGAGAGCAATCATTTTTAGACCCACTACTACAGGAGGAAATTTTAGAACTATCACTTGTAGATTATTCTATTGACATATGCAAATGCAAGGACTGCAAGTGATTAATATATCCCTGACTGAAGAGTGTGTACCGCTGTTCTAAAAATCTGAGATTCACCATTTTCCCTAATGATCCTATTCCAGTGTTTAACTACATGTTTTAATTGAAAAAATTTTGTGCTTCTGATATACTTCTTAGTAACTTGATCCATTTCTATTTGTTCAATTCAATGTGAATATCAAAAAGGGATTAGCATTCTTTCTGCAGCATTGTGTGACGTGTTTGCATTTTGATGTGAACAATTGTTTTCTGTTCTGTAGCGTAAACAGCTACAACTTATTACTCCTTGACACACTTTAATAAAGAATATTAAGAAAAAGTTATATTAAATAATAACAGGTAAGACGTAATGGAAAGGGGTCTAACGATGGAGTAGAAACATGGAAGATTGTCAGCTTTAGTAAACAGGGTATGCATTTCAGCAGTCCTTTCTGTAATGCAGTCAACATACTAGATGTAGCTGAAGTGGCTTATTAAATGCTGTCAAAAAATGTAATAATATAATCTTAATTTAAAACACTATATCGGTGCTTTTCACTTTAATATGTTAGTAGTCTCACATAAAAACTTTTGATTAAAAATGTGATCCCTGGCATTGTTGCTCTGTTGTTCTCAGAATTGGCTTGTCATCAGGGAGATGTCAAGTTTGTCAAGGTCATATAAACTATTTGCAGTTGCCAGTGTTATTTAGCTTATGGCAAGCAATTAACAGATCTAATGCAAAATTTAATAGTATATTCTTCCTACTTATCTACATGGTTCTCAACAAACCTATTTAAATGCATTTATCTTGAGTAGGATGAAGATCTTAATGGTGTGTTTTGCAAGAAAGTGCATGCTCTGTCTTCTGTACAGTACTGAAAAAACCTAAGAGTTGTGGAGATTGACTCTGGGCCATTTACTTGTGCCCATTTTAGCTCTCAGTTCCTGGTTGTTTAGCTCTTCTGCAGAAATGTTCCTTCAGCTTTTGTTTGTGAAAGTCAGTAATTAGAGAAGACATATGCTGCAGGCAGTAGTGAATGTACATGCACCCTGATGAAATTAAGAAATATGCTGTTTTCAGTGAACAATTCTAATGCATTTTCTGTATATTGCAGCAATTCAGTATAAAAATGTAAATAAAAGTTTGTTGTTACCATACTTGTATACAATTTTGTGTTTGATCTCAGGAAGATAAGAATTTAATTTTGCTTGAGTTCTGTGGTAGGTTGGTTTATGTTTTCGTAGTGCTGTCTATGAAGAAACATAATGTCCTTAAAATTCATGGAAAAAATTGAAAAATAAAGATGGAAACTGACAACATTATATTGAATTGTACCAAGTTCCATTAGTTTATTTAGGTAAAATAGGTACTAGCAATGTTACTTGACTGTCACTTGGTATAATGTCAATCTCAAATACATCTGTAAAAGTTGGTAGAGTTATGCCGGGTAAAACTTTGTGCATCTAGGATTGGCATCAGGAGAGTATACCTGTATTTTGTAGTTGTACCAACTTAATTTGGCTCTTAATTTCATAAGTGGATGTGACAAATTAAAATTAAGAGCCTCTCTTTCTTTCTCACTGGAAGTCCTTTTCTGTCTCAATTTCTAAACTGTCAAGTCACAGCAAGTAAATGCATCTTTACACTTAAAGCAGGCTAACAATCAAAGAAAATAATCAAAATACAGAACTTTTATGCCCCATTCCTAAGACTTAGGGCTGTGGCAGTGGATTACACTGCACTTCTGCTATGGGCAAAGTGGGTCTTCCCCTTGCCTTCCCAAAGGGATTGTTCTGTTCCATCTGCCTGCTTTTTGTTTTGGGAAGGAAACCAACTTAGCTCTTCCTTCACATCCTGCAGTGTTAACTGAAATGTTGGTAGCAACTTCCCCAGTGGCAGGGACATCATGTCAAGTAAGAGTGTAATTAAGAGTAATTTAGAAGACATTTGCCATCAAAAAATTAATGAGTTTATTGATATTATAACTCAAAGAAATGCCTAAATCAAGTCATTTACCAGGGCATCTTACATGTAGAAGATTGGTATACATACTGCAAGAAAATACTTTTTGTTTTCTTACTGTGAGACTAAGGTTAATATAGGAAAGTCATTTGAAGTTACACTCTCTATCACTCTGAGAGATGTTTGACACCTTTGATTCTTATTTAGTCTTCCTGATTTATTTTAGGTATGGTATTTGTTTCACTAAGTTGACAGTTGATAAGCAACTGTGTTTATAATTTTGCTGTATATTCACTCCTGTTTCAGTAATGAAGATTTTTACTGCTTATTCCCTCCAGATCTGTACAACTAAACCATGGATAAAACAATGAAAAGTGTTCTGCATTGAGTGAACATTGCTTTTACTAAATTATATGTGTGACTTTCCCCTTAGTTTTACTTTTGTACACCACTGAAACAGTTACAAAGCCTAANTGTAAAATGTTGTCATTAGTGTTGATTGTGGTAAAGTTTTAAGGATGCTGAGAATGCTTTCTCAAAATTTTACCCTATCTCTGTGAAGTTGAACTGGAGTAATTTTGTTACTTCTCTTGTAGTCACTTCTGCTCACTGAATTAGTTTATGCCTATGATACCTCTATGGCTGGGCTTTCTAACTGTGAGTGTTGCTATAAAAATGCTTTAGTAATAAACAGAACAAGTAAATAGAAGAAATGTGAAACTGAAATGAAAAGCAGTGTTTAAAGAGCAGGAGAGGAAGGAAGAGAATTAACAGAATATAGTCCATGCCTGAAAAATCAAATAAGGTTTTGCCTTTACAACAGATTAGGCAAAGTGAAGCCCACTGTTGTTTCTCTAGAGGCGATTTTTATGTTAAATTGTAGCACAGAGCACACAGTTGCAGCAAATAGTAACTTGATATATATATTGACCTGAAGAAAACTGTCAGTCTCTCAAATCTTTCTTGTGTAGCCCAGGCATTGCTTGTAGCATTTAGTTTATTACATAAAAAGACAGAAGAGCAAAGGGGAATTATAGTCCTTTATAGATTATCAGCAGGGTATCCCTACGGTCAAGTAAAATAAAATTGGTCTTATGAGTTTTTTCTTTTCAAAACACATGAAGTCAAGGCTACAGCAGATTTCTTTCAATTTTTGTGTAGCAAATTAAAGATGCTCTCTCAAAGTGCACATAAATATTGAGTTTAGAGTTACATAATTACTATAATTTTTATCCAATTACATTAAACTTTTCCTATCGTTGCTAGTATAATGTTATTCCATTGATTTTAGCGTAGTTTCTCCTGGGTTTTAGCAGTGTAAAATGCATGAAACCACACTTAAAATGAAACAAGCTTACAGAGCAGAGTAATAAAAACTTTTCTACCAGTCTGTTTCCTTTTTCACATTTAATACCTTTGCTGATCTAAAGGGGTGAAATTCGATAGGAAAAGCACTTCTGTTCTGAGGAAATTTGATGTAAAGAGGTGTTTCAAATTGACTTCCTTTCTGCAGCAAAGATTAGTGGCCATATTCTTGTCTCAGCTCAAATGTGAGCTACTGATAAAACCAAAACGTCCAAACTGAAGAATATCACCAGAATTTCATTTGAAAGATCTAGAATCTTGTGTAATCCATCTTCTGAGTATAATTCTTCATTTCTTTAGCCCTAGTGACATGCCTTTTTAACAAAATCATAATTTAAAATAAAAAGGAAAGGACATTGTCTTTGAAATGGATAATTTAGAAATTGAATGAGAGAGATGATCTCTGAAATGAAGGATGCTTTAGAGTGATATAACCAGCATGAAAAAATAGCTCTGGTATTAGGTAAACAGAAGTCCCAAATCAGGGTTGTGGTCCACTGCGCTAAGTGTTCTGCAAGCAAGACAAAGATGTATTATGCATTAGCTAATTTGGCAGATCTTGTAGGTTTTGTAAAGGACAATAGCACAAAAGTTAGCTGCGACCTTAGCTGACCTTATCTAACAGTTGTGACAAGTACCAAATAACTGTGGAAAGTAAGATAATGAAGCTCTCTATCATAGTTATAAATCTGTGCAATTCTATTAGCTTCAGTGGATTTCTGCAGCTTTACAGAAACCTGACCTGGAATTAGAGGTCTGAGCCTCTGTGTTGGTGGTACAGGGTTGTTCATTCTGCTTCTGCTGTAATTCCTTGATTTCTGTTGGTAGAATGCATAGTGGTTCGGTGTGTACTTAGACCAAATCCTTTGCTCTCAATATTGCCACACAGAAAATGACCCTGTTGGGTTCTCAGATTATGTTTACTCTTTTTGTTGCTAAAGCTGTATTTGTAAATTATGAGGTGCTCTCTTCCATCCTATATATATTTGGTTTCTCTTTCCTTCTGCCTGCTTTTGTAAATTGATTTTATTTGAAATTTATCAGAAATGTTTTGTAATGTCAAATGTATTTGCAGATATTTTTTTTTAAATGTAATATAATTTCCTATAGTACTGAAGCTTCTTAAAATATAAAGCTATTATATATCAAAGAGAATATATTCATGCTGTATACATTCATGCATCTAAAGACAGAATAGGGCATGCTGTACTTAAATTGTTTGACCTGTAATGTATACAAGGAATGGAGAATTTGGCTGCATGTGTAATGACCTGGTAGCCCAGGTGATTTCCTTTATGCCTCAAATTAGGTAACTGACATTCATAACGCATAGAATTTTGCTTGTTGAGCAGTCTAGCATTATATTTCCAGAGCTACCGCTATACTAACTGGTATTACATTCACATTCAGTGATTTATTTGACATGGGAAGCCAAGGAATTTCTTCATTACCTAAAATGGTGTTTACTAGAGTTCCAAATGATCTACGTTCTAGTTTTCTCCTTTACAGCTGTGATGTATACATGATCATTTGTAATATATGTGTGTATGTACATGTGTATACGATGGATCATTATGTATATATAGTATATACATCAGCATATATTGAGACATGACTTTAATTTTGGTCTGTGACTTCAACGTTGTTCTATGGCTTCACCAACCTATTTTGGAAATCTCACAAATAAATCACTAATCGTACTTATGGAAGTTATCTCCTTCCTTACATAAAAGTAGATCTGTAATGTACCAGTTTGTATAGAGTATGCTTTGAACCTGTCCCACTGTTATTAAAGCATAATATGATATAGTAAGCTAGAATTTGCAATGGCTGCTTGACATACACAAAGGTATTTTAATTAACCTGCATGCAGAAATTAACCCTTAGAGTACTGCTTCAAATTCCTCAATTCATTTTGTTATTTAATTTTACCAGTGGGCTATGCTGCTTTTCTACTCAGCTCATAGTACTGTACATAAAGTACATTAAATAGCCATACACAAAAAAGAAGTGAGAAAAAGGAAAAAACAAAAAACCAAAATAAAACCAACTTCTTATAAACGAGGGATTCTACAAGACTAAGTACCCCAGGTTGCTAATGGGTAATGTATTCCTAAGCAACTACTTTTTTTTTCTCTCTCTCTTTTTTTTTTTTTTTTAGGTGTTATTATTACGACATGAATTAAAAACATGTAATGTTTCACTATAGCTGTGTGCTTTTTAGGTTTGCTCCTAAAGTTTCATAGGTATGTCTCCTATAGAAAGAAGTCAGTTCTTTAAGGGTTAATGTGGGGTTAAGGAATCCTGAAATATTCTCCTGCTTGTCCTTCCTTAAAGGTATCTGCATGTTAATTCTCAGGTATTACCTGAATAGGTGAATATAAAGACTATATGAATGACTAACTGAATGAATGAAATAATTCATTTGAAATGCTTGCTTGTATCTTGTAAGTGACTGGAGAGCAGATATGTAGTTTCTGAATCAAGGTCTTTAATGAAATGCATAAAAATCTTACCAGAGTAGATAACTCATATACTGACATTTTACTCAGATATTTTTTTTATTTTTTTTCTTCTTTTAAATAGCCCAATAGAATCCTGCCAGAATTTCTACAAAGATTTCACGTTACAGATCGACATGGCTTTCAATGTGTTCTTCCTACTCTACTTCGGCTTGCGTGTAAGTAGCGTGTCTTTGATAGAATGAGTCAGGGAGGCAGTGTAGCTGTCAGATAAGGAAGGTCTTTGAACACAGCAAACTTTACAATGGCCGGACAAAATTAAGCTGCTTTCTGAACTGCATGAGCAAAGCATTTCCTTGAGAACATTTAGGTAATAAGTATCTAAGATCACTAAGGAGTCTGGTAGTTTATTAGCTTTTGTAGATGTCTGCCAGGCCTGCAATGTAAGTTGACTTTTTGACATAACAGATTCAATTCATGGTACCTGCAAACCCTTTTATCAGAAGTATCCAAATGCTTTGTAAATTTTGTGCTAGTAGTAAGGTTGTATGGTCTTGCCAAGAGAAAGAAAATGATGTATTGGCCACTCCTACTTACTTAAAGTGGAGCACAATGAGGGAGAATATACTGAGTGTTGATCCTAATGCCTGTATATCCACACTGTGTGTTTTTTTGGAAGGGAGAGAGAGTACTGTGAAGTCCACTCTGGTCCTGTTGACTAAATGCGCTTTTGCAGTTACAGTATGTGTGATGCACTGCTAGAGTACCTTTTTCAGTTTTAGTTTCAGCCAAAACAAAACTTTGTGTTATCTAAAACTGCTTTCTGATGCAAACTGTAGTATGGTAAGTGGGGATGGTAAACCTTCACTTCAGATAAGTATTCCATATCTAATTTGAAATGCTAATGTAGGGATAACTTCAATTGTCCAACAAGTGCTGCTGAACTAAGCAGGAGTTCATGAGGAAAAGGTGATAATTGGTTGTGTGGATGCAAGAACTGGATCAATAATGAGTTTACTAGTAATGTGATAAGATCTTGTAAGAATTTTAGTCTGGGGTTGGTTTCTTTTTCTGATCAATTTGTCCAGCGAGGACTCACTGGCGAATTAAAGTATTTTGAGAAATATTTTAAAATCTCATCCTTCTTCATCTCTTCTCCATGGTATGATGTTGCAACTCAAAATGATATCTTCAGTTCAAGGCAATATTTGTGTTCAAACACGCATAAATCCATTTAAAAATCTTTATTGGGTATATCCAACTATATGAGAACTCAGAACTGAAGTGTGCAAATTGCTAATGAAGGCTAAACCCAAATTACCTGAGCTAGCATGTAATCAAGTGAAAGGGTCTGGCAGAGATATGGCAAGCAACATTCTGTTCTTTGGAAGTGCCAAAATTATACTAGTGCTTCTGGAAGAACATGGTATTTTTTCAGCCATGGTAGGATGACTTCTGAATGAAATGGACTTTTATTAATCAATAATTACCTAAATGAAAAACTTTTCCATAAAAAAGTATGAGTGGCCTCTACAGTCAACAGACTTTGTTTTCATTGTTGAACAACATCCTTTAACCTCTTTGAAAGATTAAAGGTTGTGCCCTGTGGAAAGATAAAATGCTGACTAGAATATATATTGCAGTTTATGAAAATATTGATCTGACATCTTAAAGAGCTTTAGGTTCCAATTATTCTGGCTACTTCTAAAATCAACAGAATTTAAAGCTTCTGCTGAAAATGGATATTTTTGTTCAGTTTTTATGCTGGAGCATTGATATTGAGTAATATAGACTAACAAAACGTCAATTTATTCTTGGTTTTGAGTATTCTCTGAGGCAAATGCTGCTCATGTTGTCTGTCTTGTTTTTAAGTATGATTTCAACATTCTTGACATCAGTAGAGTCCCTCTTGAAATATTTTATCTGGGATTCCAGCAAAGTTGATATGCACAATAAACATTTTCTGTTGAAGTTTAAAAGTAATTCTGAAACAAGGAGATCAAGTGAATGAAATCGAGAATGTCAGTATTTGCTTTGGAAGAAAGGCAATGGTTGTCTGCAATCAAAGCGCTATTTTGAAATATGTTAGTCCAGGTTTTCAGACTTACATGAGGAAAACCACTCCACATTTTTGTGATGTGGTAAACTTTAATATTTATTTGTATATTTATGTTTCTTATTTGTGTAAAGCATATGTTTTAATTATTGCTTGAATGTGAGTAATACCTTGAACTATTTAAGCACGCAGATGAATGGGCAAGTTTAAACTATGATATCCGCAACTTCCTAGTTTGCCAGTTTCCCTAGGCTAATTTCATAGTAAGGAGAGAGAAATAACCTCATCCCTGGCATAATTTGAAGGACTGAAGTCCTGCTGTGGTCCTGAATTATGCCTTGTAGGAGTCATCCTGGTGAATGTCTCTGGATAGGTTGATAATGGGACTCTTTGTAAACTATTATGTATTTAGAAACCTGTGGACAGAAAATATACCACGAGACTGCTACCAAAGTATTTGGAGTGCTTATAGCAAAAGTGACATACTTTGAATTATTTTATACTTACCTACACTTCTTGTATTACTGATATATTGTTAATAGAGGTAGAGAAAATATTTTTAGATATTATAGAAATTACAGATATAACTCATCTTATAAATGATCTGGACTGACCAAAAACATCCATTACTTCTCCACTAACTTTGGAGGTTAATACTGTAGGACTGAAAATATTGCACGTACTTGCACTCATTATCAGCAAAATCTGATTCTTTCGTTCCTCTCCACGTTGTGGGTTTTTTTGTTTTTTTTTTTTTTTTCAGTTCATAGCAGCCAATGACAAGCTATGGTTTTGGCTAGAAGTTAACTCAGTAGTAGATTTCTTCACGGTCCCTCCGGTGTTTGTCTCAGTATATTTAAACAGAAGCTGGCTTGGTAAGTAAAATAGTTTTTCCTTCTAATACCTGTTATAAAACTGCTTTAACTTTGCACTTTTTGATGGAGAATTTCTTCATCTTGTGGCTTCTCATAAGCAGCAGAACGTTACCAAAGTAGTTCTTGCGATGAATTTGCCATTTCAGCAGACAGGTGGGTTATGTCAGGAAAAGCACACTTCAATGCTACCTATCAGAGTTTCCCAGAACTTTGAAACTGAAATTGTTGGAGATGAAGGCTAAGAGAAAAAACTAAAATCAGAGGATGCCTAGAAAAGGAATATGAAATAAAAAAATAGCAAAGCTGCAAAATTTGGAAAATGAGGCAGAGAGATAATTATTTGAGATGAATACCTATTGTGAAAGCGACTGCGTAATTGAGTGGATGCATGGTGACACAGCAATCTAAACAGCAGTGCCAACAGGAATAATGAGAGATTTTGCCCAGTTAGCAGTTTCTGCCGGATAGTGTTTACAAGATTTATGTTTGTTCTTTTGTAGACAGAGTTAAGCATTGTACTTACAGTTGTTCATAGCCCTGCAAGTGTTTCCATCGATCTTAATTTTACCAGTGTCACTTTTTCTTGATTTCTTGTTTATAGTCCCACTTTACCTGTTTTCTCACAGAATCCTCCTGAGACATTGAGACATTTATCAGAACAGTATTTTCACTTTAATGAAAATCATCCTTAGTGAAGTAATTAACTGATTGAAAAATGTGGATTATTTGGTTCCCTGACATAGATGTGATTTAGATCAGAAAATTTTTATTTTGAAATGCTGTGATTTAAAGATTTTAAGCAAATACACTGAAGTATATTGTTGAAGATTGTCTATTCCTTTACAACTTTCAAAGAGATGGCAAAATTTGCTCTCAGCCTGTGGAGCTTAAATACATTGAACATACTTGTAGGCAATACAAGGCAGGTCTGGGAGTGTGAGTAGAGGGAAAAGGAGAGTGTTTGCACCATACCATTCACAGTTACAGGTTAGATATCTACTTTTCCTTTTCCTTGTATGTGATTTTTGTGATTGAGAGATACATCCTTGTGCAGAGGGTGCTCCAGAAATATAAGTTCTGTTTTCTATACGAGGCATCCTTATGGAAATAGGAATTACAGGGAGGTTAACCTTTGAGCAAGGCAAGTGAAAAGAGAGTGGTAAATGTTAGGCTAAAGTTCAGATTCAGAACTTCATTTCTTTGGATAGTTTGCAGTCTGCCAAGTTTGAGATCCCTGCAATGAATGAACATCTTCCAGTTGTATTCAGTAATGATTTACAAACACTCTGCACACCACTTAAAAGTGTTATTCCATCTTCTATGATAACAAAGGCACTTCAGAAATTTTCAATGCCTTTTATCATGTACTTGTATGCTTATGAAAAAGGAAATACTGATTTTATGAGCAAACTGTACAGGAATAAATTGCCTCAACAGGGATGGTATTGTTAGAGGAAGATTAAATATGTAAAATATGATCTTGGTTTCACATTTACAAGGACGTGAACGAGGAACAACCAGACTTAGAACTACAGTGATTTAAATAAGGCCTAATATATGGATTTGGTAGTGTTTCATATTATTGAATCAAAGAAATTAAAGATAGGAAAAATATATTAAATGATCCATTTCCTTTTTCTGACCATGTGCTTTCAGTGCTTAATCTATTCTACTGTACAAAATTTCAAGCAATAGAAACTGTTTGATTCCTAATAGATTCTATTAATAGAAATATTTTTTTCATGATCTTTCTTCTCTGACATCCTCTTTGGTCTAGGCTGCTGCTCAAACCATGCTATATTTTTCAGAAAATAATTCCAGATTTACAGTGGGGAAGAAAGACAAACAGCAGATGTAAATGTAGACACCACGGAGAATGAATCTCTTTGTGTGGTGTTTAGCATAGTTATGGAAAAGAGGAAATCCTTTTTTCCAGTCCTTGCTTAAATTCTGTGTAGGTCTCATTACAGACGTCTCAAGTAATTTTGGATGAGGCTTGTGGTTGCAGTATCAATTCCTGGTCTGTGAAGACTGTTTTCAACATCTCTGGTAGACATCCAGATATTTTTGTGAGTCAGAAAATGCAACTGTTTTCCCTCTGTGGAAAGAGATAGATGGCTTTGGAGAAAAATCTTTGTGTCTTATTAAGAGAGTTAAGCTGATGGTGTGATGCTGGCCATCCAGCAACTATGCTCCAAGACGAAGTTTTAGTTGAAAATCTGTGATGTGAAAACAAGTTTTGTTTTAATATCCTGTAAGCTT
This sequence comes from Thinocorus orbignyianus, assembly GCA_013400375.1. Lineage (NCBI taxonomy): Eukaryota > Metazoa > Chordata > Aves > Ciconiiformes > Thinocoridae > Thinocorus > Thinocorus orbignyianus. Next base: position 1,249,774 of record VXBW01007377.1, on the reverse strand, counting down.
TTTTTGATATAGGAAAAGCCCAACCTGAAACCATATTTGAATCTCCAGAACTCTTTATTCCTTTTGGAGAACTTAGATATTTTAATAGATCTTAGAGTAGTACCTTAGTTAGACTGACACAAAGAAGTGCTCTGTAACTAAATTTAAGGATACCGTTCTAAGAGAGCAATGATGACCTCCAAAAGCTTGCAATCTTATACTGTCTTTTGATGCATCCACAAGTCTTCAAACTCTCCCTTTCTTAGCATCTTAGATTTGCAATGGTTAAGTATTGTGCATTTCTGCCATCTGTTGGTGAGAACTTTGAATACACTTCCTAAATTCTACAATATTTATGAAGCTAGTTTATCCTAGAGCATTTTGTGTTATTTTCCTTACAAGTTATTTTTATATATAATAGAAGCTAAATTTGGTAAAATTTCCTCTGAGAATTGTATTTTATGTATCTGCTACTTTTCTGTGCGATAACATTTCTTCAGATACTTAAAATGCCTTCAGCTATTAGAATGAATTTGATGAAAATAGTTCTGAATACTCAATCTGCTTGGTGATTTGTCAATACCATGGCATTGAATGGACCGTATCATATTTGTACTATATTGAAGACAACAATGTTTTGCTTTCTTCAAGATACCTGAACCAGTTCAGTTTTCATAGAGCATAAATGCTTTGGTAGAGTACCAATTGAAGTGATACATCATAACAGGCTTTTGATTTGGTTCGATAGCGAAAGGTAACTTTGTGACAGATATATATGTTAGAATTTTCACAACCAATTCTTGAGAATATTGTAAGTATGAAAATAGGCTTTCCCTCTCTCTCCTCCACTGATGAGAAGTCAAGTAAGGTAGCCAAAAGCCACTGGAGCAGAGGAGAAACAGAAGGACGGTACTAGTCTCAAGTGCCATTAGTTCCTGTCATCTAAGTGACATTCATATAAACTGTGGTTACTTCCCTACAACTCTGAATTCAAAGTAAACTGGATTATTCAAGTAATCTTCTGTTCCTAGCAGATTGCTGTCTGTGAGTGGTACTTAACACTGCATAGAAAATTGACCCTAAATTCATTCTGTTTTCTATTCTACTCTGATTGGGATGGACCATAATTATAGGGGTACCTTGATTTTTCCTGTGTGAAAGAGTGGCAGGCTTTGCCTAAAAGTAGTCATACTCTCTGAATATGAGGAGCTGTTGCAAGTTAGTATCACAGCTAGTAACAGTTATATTGCTTTAAATAAAAGCACTTCCTAGTTTATCTGGCTGGCTGGACCCCTTTGACCTGTTGAATCTTTTCTCATCCTGTTCCCTTCTGAGAGGAAATGATTGAGCAAGAATGTGTGTTTAGTGGAAAAACCCAACAGTCTTAAGTTTATAGTTACCTGTAAACAAAGGCATATAGTTTGTTGTCATCCCAAGCCTAGCTTGTCACTAGCTTTACATCCTCTAGTATCATTGGATAGTTTTATTAATGTGGATATTACTTTTCCTCCAGAATATCAGTAGAAGTATTAAATAACTTAAGTTCAGGAACACATCACTGATGAGACTCATAGGAAGACATGCCAGATTCATTTAGAGACTTAATAGTTCTTAGTCCATTTAATGAGTGCCATAGTGATGCTGAATAATTTACATCAGTATTTATAACTTTGTTGCTCAAACATGACGTTTAATGGACAAGCTAATGGGATAGGATGTTTTTCTAAAATGTATACATAAATCATAGAATCATAGAATAATTCAGGTTGGAAGGGACCTTAAAGATCATCAAGTTCCAACCCCCCTGCCATGGACAGAGACACCTCCCACCAGACCAGGTTGCTCAAAGCCCCATCTAGCCTGGCCTTAAGCACTTCCAGGGATGGGACATCCACAGTTTCTCTGGGCAACCTGTTCCAGTGTCTCAACACCCTCACAGGAAAGAACTTCTTCCTGATACCTAATCTGAATCTCTCATCTTCCAATTTAAAACCGTCGCCCTTTGTCCTATCACTACCCTTCCTGACAAAGGGTCCCTCTCCAGCTCTCCTATAGCTCCCTTCAGATACTGGAAAGCTGCTGTAAGGTCCCCCTGGTACCTTCTCTTCTCCAGATAATTCTCCAGATAATTCTTTGTCTTGACCACTTAATTAGTTTCCAGCAGAATTCTTTGTTTTGTCTGAAATTGATTAATAATCCTGTGATTACTTCTTTTAAACACATAGAACTTTAAACACATTAACTTTCTTAAATATTTCTGGGATGTCTAAAAACTGTGTGTGCCAGACTCACTGAAAACTAACGTTAAGTAGTCCACAGAGTGAAGTTCCTAAAACTTTTGGACACGAGTTACCCAGACATGATGTCTTGAAAATTTCTGGCTTGATGGATGCATTTATTAGCATTCTTCTTAGTCATGTTAGGAAGGCAAATATGCCTTCATTACATAAGTGTCTTTTTCTCAGTTATAAAATAAAATATATATAGGACATTTTTCTGCCTTTTCTCCGTTATTACTGGAATGTCCATCATGCTGCTAATAACGGAATGCTGCAATTAAAATATCTTATGTTTGCCATTCAGTAAGTCTGTGGTTGGTTAATATCGTTCAGAAACGCTGAAAACTGAAAGATCAGTTGAAGCTAGGATTTCATGTCTTGGATCCAGAGTAGCACATTAAATTATACAGTACCATATAGGCATGCAATCTATTCATTATACATTATCTAGTAGTTTTTCCTCTGGTATCTTCTTCCACTGATTTCTTGGTAACTGTTTTTTGGTTGTGTGGTTTTTTTTTTTTTNTTTTTTTGTTTTTGTTTTTTTTTTTTTTCCTTAATACATAGAATTATGGATTTGGACTGCACGACATTTATGCCATCTGGCAGAGTTTCATACAATATCAACTTAAGTCAGTAATAACACTTTTTGCTATTTGTTTTAACTTTTGGAATGTCTAAGGTTCTCTAGTACTTCTGTATGTACAGTGTCCATGATTACATGATACAGGGCTTGTTCTTGATTCACTGCTGACCCCTAGACATTTAGCATTTATTATCCTTGCAGTCACCTTCAGGAGTGTTTTGTATCATACTATCTCAAATTCTAAATACTAAAATAAAAATAGAAACTGCAAAGAAAATCCAGTCCATCAGTGGAAGGACATTTCTCTGCATCACAAACGTGTCTCTGAAGTTATTGACTCCTCCATAACTAATCACACTGCAGTGATGTACCTGATGGTTTGCCAAAAAGTCTTTGCCAGTAAAGCTAATGATGCTCGGAGGGCAGGATTTGCTTGCTCTTCATTAAGTGCATGGTTTTGGATCTTTCTGCTGCTTTGTCCAGTTTCTTCTGTTCAGGGAACTTTTTAATATGGTGTAGTGCTAACTGCTACTAAACTTTGGAGTGCACTTTTTTTATTTTCATTCAGGCATTTAGTTTCTAATTCTTATTGAAAAAAATCAGTACCTTGTGTTCACAAATTTTATATAGGCTTATGTAAGTTACAAAACATTTTGCTCTAAATCTATCTACTGATATTACTTCTTCATTTTGATATGTATGAAGGGATATCAAGCTAAAGAATTAGAATTTTCTTGGTGTTTCAGGTTCCAGCTATCCAAGCTTGTCTTGTCTTCAAAATCGTACAGGCAATTTTGTAAGTAGGCTTGCTTATGAAATCTCCCAGGTTGCTACTTCAGGTCAAAAGCTGAAATATTGAAAAAACAGCCTTTTTGACTTTATCAGCTCTTTTGTTTGATGCTGGTAAAAATATAGCAGGTGACAGGTAAAGATGAAAAATAGAATAATATGTCTTTTAATTTAAAAATAATATTTAAACTCAGAAAAAGGTGTTTTTCTGTATAAGTGGAACTTCTAATATACAATTTTATTTTATTTTTTCTAAAACCATTTTCTAGTTTCAGTTAGAAGTGATTTATACAGGGAAATTATTTTGTCTTCTTTTTAAATCAGCTTTTATAAAGTTAGGCAGATGGAAGTGTGCTGTGTGGGGGCAGGTGTAGTACACAGCATTTTGTTCATCATTATCCTGTAAGCAGTGCTGTTTTTATTAAAAATCATAATATTGTAGCATCGCTGTGGAAGCTTAGCTGAAAAGAATCGGCCATTTAGTATTTTAAGTGTCAAGTTCAGTTTCAAGAGGTTTGGCATTCAAGTCAGGGTATCTGGAGGCGATAATCTGTGTAATCAAAAGGCGAATGTTGTAGTTGCTCTTAAGCAAAGATGGCAGGGTAAAACGGTTTAATTTCCTGCTTTATGAGATTTCTGAGGTACTCAAAACTCTCTAGTAGTTATTTCTCCATTCTCACCTAGTTACTCTACTGCTTGGTATAAATTATCGATCATCTTTATTGTCTTCCTAATTGCTGGATATGTTTTTCTTTGTTCAACCCCTTACTTTGTGGAACAGTTTCCTTCAGAGCTGTGTGAGTGTTTGTGTACAGGTGTGCTCGTGCTGTGCTACAGAGATACGCTGGTTCCTCTCACATCACTGTACATCCAGCAGTTAATGCTGGTCTCACTTATCCACACTGCAGCCCCTTGATCATTCAAGGACGTAATGCCTCTTCAGCCTTGTCACACAAGAATAATCCCAGTGGGATAAATATAACATCCTAATATGATTTGAATGCCTTTCACAGCCTCTGTATGTATTCTTTTTTTCAAAATCCAATCTTTGCAACCCTTTCCTATTCGATGTAGTACATCAGAGAGTCATAGGATCGTTTAGGTTGGAAAAGACCTTTAAGAACTTGGGAGTCCAACTGTTAACCTAACACTGCCAAGTCCACCACTATACCATGTCCCTCAGCACTACTTCTACATGTCTTTTAAACACCTCCAGGGATCATGAGTCAAGCACTTCCCTGGGCAGGCTGTTCCAGTGCTTGACAGCCCTATCGGTGAAGAAATTTTCTCTAATATTCAATCTCAACCTCCCCTGGCATTACCTGGGACCATTTCCTCTTTCTTACCAGTTTTCTGATCCGTAAAGACTGCTGTAGGTAATATCTATATTATTCAGAAGTTAACTTTTTAATTATATGAAACTCCCTGAGCATTTGCTTCTCAGTAGACAAATCACAGATATTTTTTTTTTGTCTGACATGAAGTTTGAGAGAGGAGTTTTAAATGCTACTCCCTTTACTGGATTTATTCTTGATTCAGTCTTAGTGCTGACTTGACACTTGCAGTTCTCAGACTTTGTTTAAACATGCTACAATACTGAATACTGAATACAATACTGAATACTACTTTTTAGTACTGGCATGGGATGAAATATGGGATATTGATAGGTGATGTGTGGACCTACATGACAGCTAGATTTCTAAAAAAGCAGTTAGAACATCATAATATTTGATTTCTATGAAATTTTATGCCTAAATTCTTAATCCAACAGTTGGTATGCAATATTGATCATTGTTATTACAATATAAATTTTAAACCCTGTGTAAGGAATCATTCCCTACACTGAGTAGAAGGGCATCACTTCTCTTGGACAGAAATAAGAATTTTATGAAGTTGGCACCCATCTGCTCAAAAAGTGGATGTTTGTTTTTTTGTTTTTTTTTAATTGCACTTGGATAACAATCAGATACAGAATTTTGTGGTGTACCATTTTATCAACCTTTTTTTTTTTAATTAATATGTCTGTATGTATCTGCTCATATCTATTCTTTAAATATTTTCTTTGTGCAATTTGAAGACTAAAGAAGGTTCAGTGGCTAGGATGCATTATATCATACCAGTTGATTAGAACTGAAATATTGGACTCTTTTTCAAGTCATCTTTCATAGTATACTCATTGTCTCTTTGGCAGTTATGGCCTGTGCCTTGTGACTCACAGGAGCAAAGACAGGCAGAAGTTCAAGTCTTTTTTTAAACCAACGTCCTGCAGCATGAGTCAGGCTTTAGATCTGGCCTTTGTCCTTCCTTTGCCTTTGTTCTTATCATTTGTCCTACCCCACGGTTATAGCCTCTCAGAATAGCATATTCCCAATTTTACAGCAGTTCGTTCGTGCTGAATGCCAGGGAAAATTATACAAGATGCTAACTTGTCATTCTTCAGGAAGTGAAACTAATTTATATTGAGTTGTAATGGGCACTTTAAAAACTAAATCCCACATGTCCAAACTTCAGTCCCACCTCTTTGCAAGGTTGTCTTGCTCAGGTGCAACCCCATATTTCAAGAGTCATCTTGATTTCAGTAGAACCATCAGTGAAGTGTCCAAAAAAATTATTCTCCAAAAATCAAAGAATTAAAATAGGCATATTTTGCATGCTTTTTTAATATGGACTTCAGTATGTAGAAAGGGTTAGGCAACTCTAAGATAAAAAAAAAAAAAAAAAAGAGAAATTAATAAATTCCTTTTTTTCCCTAGCTCTTTTTTTTTCCTGTGGGGTTAAGCATAAATATTGTTTATCCTTCCCTTTGTGCTTTCTGCCTAGCTTTAAAAGTGGCACTATCAACTTGGTGGCACAATACCTTCTTTATGAAATATGATGCTAACTAGATAATATGCTCTGATTTTATGTAAAGATCTGCTGTTTATTCACTACTGGGTATTTCTGTGCTTCTGTTATGGAATGTGACATAGTCATTGTCTGAAGTGGTATTAAGCAGCAAAGTTAATGTTTACATATCTAGTGATTCTAGTTTTGTTATTGGTAGTGCCAAGCTTTCTAAAAATGGTTTAATATCTTCCGACTTTGAGACTCGGAGAAAAAAAAAAAGTACATAATGCACTTGCATGCATTTCTTCAGGAACTCAAATTTAGATTGTAAATTTACTTTCTAAATCATTTAATGAGATTAATTAGCAATAAACACTAAGCAGAAATGGCCTTTATTTTGTCAGAACCCATAAACCATGCTACAAAGCTGTACCAAAACCCAGTGGTTGGCCAACCTGTCTAGTTTTTATATTCAAACACACCGGGTTATTTTTTTTTATATATGGATAATACTTTTACCCTTTTTGAAACAGGGTCAATGAAACATTTGAGGGCCATTTTGTGTAGAACAATGGCTTTCACACTGTAGTTTCAGAAGTAGCAACCTTAAAACGAGGTAAGAAAACAAATGAAACACGTTGCCTAACTGTGGAATAAATTAAAAAATAATTTTCAAGGAGAGAGTGGTCACGTGAGATAAAAAGTTATTTTTGTCTGCATCGGTTTCTCCTTGGTACGTTTCCTTGTGTTTCATGTTTTTTTCCAGATTGTGCTTTTGGGCACAACTGTGAGCAGTTAGTATCCTACAAAAGCACAGCAAATCCGTCATTCCTAACCTGTGCTTTAGAGGACAATAATTTGATACCTGCTTCTGCCCAATACATTGGTTGTCTGTGCCAAAGACCTGCCCTTCCCTTGCCCTTCTTCAAGATGTTATAACAAGCACCTAGTTCCTGCATTAACCAAAGGTAAATCTGAGCTGAGCTGCTGTGAAGTCTTGCTTTCTTCTTCTGCATATTTGAGATTATGTTTTGACATTTGGATGAACCTCAAAAACAAGGTGTTGTTTAATGGTAGCGATGCCTCCATAAGTATATCTATTCATTTTTATGGACATTCAGGAAGGATCATGGAGTGATATACTTATGTTGAAAATATGAAAAACTTCAGTCACAACATACTTTAAAAAGCTTTGGTTCATTGAAGGTACAATACATTTTAACAAGTCAGCATAGAGCTCTTTAGAACAGAAAGAAGGTTGGTTAGTTTGGAGTAAATACTTCAGAGCAGATTGCATACATCTCCAGTTTTTCTCATAACGGAATTTTAGCAAATGTAAAGACTATGTCATTCACAGGGGCAGGAAAAAGAACAGAAAAACTGGAAATTGTTCCATTTTCCTAATGGCATCGTCTTCATCTGCTTAACTGGACTTTATACTTTCACTCAAATGCTCATCTGTACTATGTGGTAGGATATCTAAAAGGTAGTTTTCTTGACAATAAAAACCAAAAATAATTTAGCCTACAGAGAGCAATGGTATGTAATCTAATTTTACATAAAATTTGAAAAATTTGGCCAAATAATAGGTAGAAAGTGTAGATGGTAGAGATCTGTACTCTCACTGATACCAATAAGCTGTCTTGCACAATCAGATTGTAGAATAAAATGCCAAAAAACATTGAACCGAAAAGCAGAAACTTCTGCACGGGAAAATAATACAAACATCTTTGTGTGAGTGTGATGCAGAGTAGTGCTTCTCAGCACAGCATGTCATTATCCTGCTACTGCTGCAATTTAGATTCATACTTTAACCTGTGCAACAGGTTTATTTTAGATTAATTTCCAGATTTTTTTCATGTTTTCAGATTTTGATATATGCCACAGATTTAGCGGTGCACTGATAAAAAACGGAGAAAAATGAAAAAAAAATCTGGCTATGCCAGGGAGCTGAGAGAGATAAAGGAATACTGTCAAATTACTAAAACCAAAATGTAGGTTATGCAAACTAATCAACTTGGCTCTTGCTATTTATTACTTGGGCACTGCTTTCCTTTAGAGCCGTTCCAGACTTACAAGGTAAACGGATTCTGCACCCAAACACTTGCTATACTAAGTACAAAGTACGCTACTGGTAGGTTTAAAACTGGATAATAACAAGATTATAATATTATTCAAGACAAAATACAAAAAGGAAGAAAAATACTATGCCTTATATGGTAAAAAGTAAGTAGGACAGTATTTCTGTTGAGCTGTATAACATTTTATTAGTAACACAGAGTATTGCCTTGTTCAAATTGTTCTGATTTGAAAGTAATGATTCAAATGCTCACAAATATGTTACATATATATGTCTGCATGCATATGTATGCAATCAAAACATATTCCCACTAGACTCACTGCAACCATTGTGACCAGTGTGAACATGACCAGGTTGATTGTAAGAATATAGTGTAACGATTACAATGTAAAGGAGTCATAGGAGTCGTTTGCCTCTGATTCACTCACTGCTTATTACTTGAAATTTCTGTGTGCTGTTTTCCCTGTTTCCGTATTTGGCATTGTCATGCTTTAGTAACATTTAATAACATTTCCAAAATGCTTTGAGATTCTGTACATTTCCTATAAGCACATGTTGCGTTCTATTTTTGTGTGTGCTTTGCATTGTACTCCAGATGGCATTGATATATTTCTGGCATATATATCTTTGTGGCTCCTCTGGGGACAAAAAAAAAAAAAAGGAATAATAAGCATAAAGATAGCTTTTCTAGATGAAGACTGTATGTGTTGCTCAAAACAGGAAATTTGACTAAGAAAGCATCTCATACATCACGTTTACATTTTATTTTAAAGATTTTTTTTTTTGTAATTGGTTGAGATGGTAGCTGACTGAACAGAAATCCAGGTTTGTGAATATTCATAGAGAAAATCTACTTGAGAAAACTAATGCACCCTGTTCGTTGTACTCTTGCTTGATGTCTAAATTGTTTGGGTTTTTTTTTTCCTTCAGTAATATAGCTGTCATTAACTGGGATTAGATGCGGGGCTGTTGTGTGCTTGGGTTTTTTTATTTCATCTGGGATAAATCCTGTAAGAGTTAGCTGATTACGTGACCTCTGCCTTCTGCATGCTAGCTTTCATCGGAAGACAGATGTGTTAAGTTGCCAAAGGAAGTAATACACAGTAAACAATTCCCTTTGTGTACATGTACAACTCTACTCTTTATGAGAGTACTTGTTCGTTCCAAGTGAACAGCATCACGTTTGTGGGTTTTGGATCGATGGGTGTAGTTCTTTGGTGTATCTGAAAGAAGCTTATGTGGTAATATCCAGATAGAAGATGGCTTTTAAGCTCTAATACATCATGGATCAGAGGAGCATCTGCACTGCCTGCCTGCTTCTGTTATTTGTTTTGTCCATCCAGTTCGTGATACTCTTAGTGTGTTTTGGGAGGCTGAGTTTTGTATTTGAATTAATTCTGTTTGTTTCACGCTGACAGAAATGAACTAGATTATACCGAATTGTCTTTTGATAACGACATGTAAAGGTGAACTTTGCATTATTCTGTGCCCAGTTAAATAAATCTGCTTTCAAAGAGAAGTTCTGTTAGAGAACACTGAGCTGCCTCTCCATGATGATACTGAATTAACAAAAAGAAGGGTAAATGTGTGACTATCTTCACTGTTAGTGGATGCTGTGACTGAAGACTGGACTACAATATCTATGTGCAGTGCTCCTGAAGCTGAAGATACATAGTCATGATTCCCAGCAAGATTTTAGTGTACCACAACCCTTCTGGGGGAACACGTACAGAAACTTACAGAAGTCCTAGAAGGCGAAAAAAATCTCTTGGAGAATTGTTCCCAAATGGATATCGTGTCAAAGCTGGACATAATATCCCTGAAAAGGAGGAACAACATACTTTTCGAAGCTCCTTGGTGTCTTGTTATAGGGTCGGCTCGTACTGGGGTAAGGTCCAACTCTAAACTTTTTGTTCAGAGCTGTAGTTTGTGATTCTGTCTCTGGTGCTAGTGTTATACTTTTCTGAAAAGATATTATATTTAATTTTTTAACTTCAAAATAACAAAACAGGATTTCAGTTCCTTTATAGGAAAAATCTCCGGTACATCATCAAAGAGGTTCAGTATTCTCCTAGAATCAAGTATTTCAGTCTTTATTGAAGGATGGAATATAATAATCTGCAGTCGTGGAGTTATTAAGAAATTATTTTTAAAAATTCTGTCGTCATTTTAATAGGCATAAAAGTAAGTTAGAGAAACGTGCAGCAGAGAGTTTTATTAACTTGTCTCTGATACAGCATTATTTGAAAGCAACTAATATCCAAGTTATGTAGGTTCTGAACATGACGCCGTTTTGCTGTCCTGGTTCATGGGGTATTGACTTTTTCATGCTGTGGGTTATTTTCCCTGCTTGTCCACTTGCATAACAGGTATAGGGAAGTGCATTAAAGTATTTGGGCTGTGTTGCTTCCAAGGAATGACTGGTTCTTTTCCTCCCATGCTATATCTTGCTCTTTGAGCTTTCATTTTCAGACTTACCTAGAGGAAGTGGAATTTCAGGTTGCTGTGTTGCTTTGTATGAAGGCATTCATGATAGGATTATTTTGCACCCTAAAAATTATCCCTCCATTATATGCCTCTCAGAAAAGGTTCTGATTTCCTAAGTATGAATTCTGTTTCTTTCAGTCTTCGGTAAACCATATGATACTAATCAAATACTGAGTAGAAGTAGCCATTCATAGGTTTGATGAAGATATTCTGATGAATGGGTGGATGGTTTGTCATGGGTAGAAATGGTGTGCAAAATTCTTACACCAAGATTTTGGATGTGCTATTGACATTAAAAACAACATATAGCAATAAGAATGGAATTATGTATCTTGTTGGTGAGAAATAATGGGAAGCTTGGTGGTGGTCTGGTAGATTGACCTCTCATCTTGAATGAAAAAAAAAAATCCCAATTCCAAATATTCCCACTTTTTCAGAATCTCATTAAACAGATTGTTTAGTTTAGTTGTCATGATTTCCTCCTCTTCCCCTTTACAAATTTGAAATTATAAATTTCCTTTTGGGGGCTTTGTAACCTACGGGTAATCCTGATTACTGCTGTATATTAATCTGCAAAACTGTCTCACAGGAAAATACCATATTTCAGCATCTTTAAGACTGTAAAGTCAAATAAAGCTTGAAATAATGGAGTTTTTTTTGCTGTAAACATTATAGAGAAAATAATTTTCTATTGTAATTGCATTCCTACTGGCACATAGTTTATCGGTTGCGTCTATATCCCTATTCTGGTATAAAGCATCCATTTTACTGGGTCATTAGTAAAGGATCAGAAAAAAATAATGGGAGAGTATTCGCACCTCACCTCACTGGACTAAATGAGTATGTAGTGAAACAAATAAAAATGGTCGTGTTGTATTCTAGGTCTAGCACAATATTTTAGCATAGCATGTTGTTTATTGTTGTGCAGTTCATTGATTGCTGTAATATTTAAGACTGATTTCAATTTTTTGAAGGGTATTTGGCCTCCTTTGGTGACCCTTCAAAATTGACCTGAAAGATGTGTATGTGTCAATTTTTCCTATTAAAAGAAATTATTCTTCCATGGGTATAAAATACATTCCCAAAGATTGCTAAGGAAAGAGAGATGTACACATTTGTCTAAGCAGCTGAGACAGCCTTGAGAAAATGGGAATTTTTTTTAGTGCTCCTGATATGGAATTTTCCTTAATATTCCTGATGCATAAACAAACATGAAAAATTTATATTCTTGGCAAGTTGGTGGGCCCAAAAGAGATAGCATCTTAGTTGTGAGTCAAGTTTGATTTGAAAAAAGGTGAGAGAGCATAGCACGGGACATTGTGTTGCTGATTACACGTGATTAGTTTTCAGACAGGCTATTTTATTACAGTCACTTTGTCGAAAATTACTGTTGAGTTAGACCCATCAAAATCTTTTCTGTTTAACGTGTTTTAACTTTAATCTGGTGTGGATTCATCATAAGTTACCTACTGAATAATTTAGGCCATTTTCCATTTGACAAGTCTCATTGCAACATGGTTATTGCTGTGAGGATCACTGTGTCATCGGTTTACAGATGCGTGTATGATTGCAAACACACTTTTGTGTGTCAGTAATACCAGCAGCAGAATGAAGTGCTGTGGGGCCTTTTCCTCTGGGAATTATTCAGTTGATTCATCATCCCCTTTACTAAGTTCCAGGGGGTATAAGTAATCATACATTTGGGAGCAAACTCATTTCATCTGAGTTTTATGCTTGCAGTTTATTCTTAGCAGAAGCTTTTTGTAGTCTATTTGAATAAGGATGAAACTTCTGAACTAGCCACAGTCTTTCAAAATGCACATAATTTACTAGAGGGTCAAGCAGTTGATGCTGTTAAGTGTTTTTGGATGCCAGACACCAGCACCTCTTATCTCTTTCACAGTCAAGCTTTAGAAATAACTATTTGAGCATGGGAAATCCCCCGTTCTCCCTTGTTTCCCTCCAGCTGGTATTCCTGGGTGTTTCCAAAAGATACACAGGCTTCATGTGGTATAACCTACACCACAGTGTATGCAGTAGTATGGGCACTGCTGCGTTGTATGGTCTAACATCTCCCTACTGTGTTGAGTTGTTTTGGCTGACCAGCTCTTTGTGATAAAAGTGTTATGGTGGTAAATACTGCAGGCTTAGTGGGTTTCACTGAACTAATCGATGCTTGCATGTTAAGTCCCCTAGAGCCGAGATACTGTGAGTACCTGGAAGGAGGGTTACTCAACCCTGCCAGCTGCAGTCCTAGCCCTGTCCAGTCCTTTAATGTGTTTTCTTCAGATCAGTTTTCCTAGTTCTCTTTTACAGTCTTCTGGAATATGCATCTCTTATGAATATTCCTTATTTTCCTACTTTAAACAAGCTTCTTCTCAGCTCAACTATAAGCCTGTCAGCCCTATTTGCAAACTGTCTGCCTTTCTCACCATGGTTTGTACTTAGAATGCTACTCCCAGTCTCTGCATGTTTCCTCCTGGGCCAGGTTCTCCTTGACTCTGGTATCGGTCAATGTCAAATGGATTTTAAAGCCCTCAGTTGGCTGAATTTTCTACTGAAGGGGATTATAAAGCTCAGAAGTGAACCAATAGATTCATTACTAAATCCAGCATCCTGACACTCTATTCCACTGAGGCAGATTGCACTCCTTGTTCAGCCCCTGTTCAGAAGCAGTGAACTATCAGGGCAAACAAAAGTGTTTTCCTACAATATTCATTCTGCTGATGAAATTTATGTGAGGTGATGCCCATACATAGCTGGAAAAAATATTATATTCCAAATATACCTTTGGAGGTCCTTTGAAGCAAAACTGATAATGTGATTTTAATAACATTGAAAATATTTGAAATACATAATTTTTATAGGCTTCAAAGGTGTGTTGTCATGAAGGGTTTTCCTAATCTCTATTTCCTGTATATGTTGATTTACCAGAGGATGTTCTTTTGACTAATACAGAATATATTTTATGATAAATACAAAAATTCAGTATTTTTAACATGACTGATGCTTCTACAAAAGCTAATTGAATAAAACCACATTGTCTATAAAATATGAAGAAGTCAACATACTGAATCACGGTAGCTTGTCTATGAGCCTTTCAGTACCTCATCAAGAGAATCTGCCTTTTCTTAGTGCCTTTTGGCAGAGCTATATACAGCTTATGTCTATCAAGAGATTCTTATTAAATACCACTTTCTTGCTAGGGTGATGAAACTCTCAGATTATTTGCAAGACAGGAAGTACAGAAAATCACATAAAATTACATGCGTATAGAAACCTAATATCAGAACTGTTTGGGTCTTGAAATGAGTAGAATAGTGAAAAGAATTAATTTGCCATCATGATAATGGAAACTATTATTTGCACTTCATTTTTGTTCTTAATATTCAAACCACACAAAGCTGATAATACACAGAGGTTTCTGAAGATCAAAATTTGGTCATTTCTGTGTAATAATTCCTTTAGCTATAAAATACAGACCCACACGTAATGTGCTTGACAAGACATAGATGTAACAAGGTGGTTGTAACCTTATAGAATTTACTAGCCTGTTTTATTTGAGGTTCAGGTAAACTGCTCAAGCAAAATCTCCACTTTTTTTATTTATTTATTATTTTTAAATTCATTTCTCTGAAGGGAATTCTTTAAAATAGTGTAAGCTGTAGCAGATGTAGAACATAAAGTACATTGAGGCTATAGTCTTTGAGTTCTAACATTTGATGTCTTAGCAACTAAAATATATCTTGAAGCATTGTAAGAACTTGGAGATACTTTATTGTTTCTTTGGTGTTTCTCCGGCTTCTTTTTGCAATGCTGTAATGGGTAACTTGACCATCTTGTTAGCTGCAGATGCAATGCGAAGTGTTTGAAAGGAAGGATTTTTCTTCCACTAGCAATTTTTCAAAAAAGTTCCGAGGGAGTCGAGTGAGGGAGATAGCTGGATGAACAGAACTGGGGAAGTTTACGGTTGCTAGTAAAGGTCCTCTCCATCCCAGCCATATCTCTTTGGATATAAGTAGCAACTGTGGGAGCTACTGCAAGCTGAGCAGAGGGACATGTACATGTCTCTCGATTTCAACACTGTAGTCCAAAATGATCATCCTCTGATTGAAAAAGGGTCTGAAGTTTTGAATTATTATTAAGGATGATTTTATTGCTTTTCATCTAGATCTCCAAATCCAGTTTTCAACTTGTAATTAATCTTCAGAGTTCCCCACTGTCAGTATTTAAAAACAAACTTTGTATAAGTGTAATCCACAGACAAGGGTGATTTTTCTACTTTACGGATACTTATGAGCCTTAACAAGAATAAAAATTTTAATTAACAACTTCCCAATAGTACTGCAAATAAAACCTTGATTTAAACACAGCTCACCACATGCATCTTTGTTCTTGAGGGGAACCTCTCAACAACACTGAGATGATGAAGTTTGTGACAATGTTTATATGTTTGCCAGGACCAGTCTTTCCTTAAGTTTCTGGAAATCAAAAGTAGTTTATAGCACTGGATGGGGGGAAAATAAATATCAATAAAGAGGAAGTATGGGAAGAAGCAGTCCTGGACCTAACTGTAGCAGTTGCAATACCATGTTACACAACTTTTACGTAACTCTTGGCTGTACTGTCTAATAAAATTTATCCTCAAAGCCTTATTTTAATTTTTATAAGCTGTGCATACGTATAATACACAATATACTTTTATTCATATGCCAAAGATCTGCAGCCAAATTATTTACTATCAGCATCAGTCTCTTAATAATTTAAGCCCTTAATCTTCTACAGTATTTTCTCTTGCACACACTCTGTGTCTGACTCGCTGGCTTTGCAGTGGTCTGGGAATTGCTATTCATGCAATGATTGCAACACAAAAATGCTATTTCTGTACAAAAATAGTTACTTATTTAGTAGTCCAAGTGTAACCTATCCCTACAGTTACAGTCTGATGGAAAGAATTATAGTAGATTTGTTATTTCTAGGAAATAATCTGTTGTTCTTTTGTTCTCATGCTTGAGTTTTTGAAAATTAGGGTGGAGATAAGGAGCATTATTACCATAAAAGATTTTACGTCATTAAGGTTTATCAATTTAATCAGGCATATACACCGTCTACTTTATCCAGGTTATCAGATCTCTTGCCTATAATCTCTTATTTTTCACTGAACAATGGAGGAGCTTGGGGGACTGAGGAGTTTCAGATCTGTATGTTTTTGACAACCTCGAAGTGGACAGGTGCGCTAGAACTACCAACAGAACCTCAGGGAGGTATTTTATCCCTAAGCTTTCAGGCTATATATCTCTTCCCATGGCTTCCTACATACACTAAGGTTTTCTGGGATGATACTTCAACTACTAAGGAAATAAGTTTAAAACAATTTGAGAAAGACTTGGTAAGGATCTTGGAACCCTTAAATATGGAAGAACATTTCAAAGGTATTTGACATTTTACATGCTACCTATGTTGATTTCATTAGTCACTGCCATTGTAGGTGAAATGTTGTTATAATTTGAATTATTATTTACTAGAGCTTTTTTTTGTTTTCTTTACTGCAGGTTTAAGATTTTTAAGAGCTCTTAGACTGATACAGTTTTCAGAAATTTTGCAGTTTCTGAATATCCTTAAAACAAGGTAAGACCTTTTTTTATATACTGAGTTAGTTGCATTGGTGACAGAACATAAATGGCTTAGGTTTGTGGTCATAGTAATGT
The DNA here is from genome assembly GCA_013400375.1 of Thinocorus orbignyianus. Taxonomy (NCBI): domain Eukaryota; kingdom Metazoa; phylum Chordata; class Aves; order Ciconiiformes; family Thinocoridae; genus Thinocorus; species Thinocorus orbignyianus. The sequence goes on along the minus strand of VXBW01007377.1, from coordinate 1,233,040 downwards.
ATGATTTTCTTTTCTGGAAAAGAACCCCACTTGTTACCTGTTTTTTAAAACCTTTTTCTGCTGATGAATGATTTACCAGTGTCAACCTCTTTTGACATATGATCAGTAGAAGATTTTACTTGATGTGTTGTTACATTTGAAATATTTGAGCAAGACTGACTGCTCATAAATTAAAAGCAGACTGAATTACACAGATCTGCTCTGATAAAATATTGTTTCTCTCCACATAATGTATCTATATTATGCTGCCTTGGAAAAACAGAAATCACAATTCGCTGAACAGAATACAGCTAAGAAGTATTTTGAGAAACAATAATTGTGGCTCTATTTCAATTCCTTTTTGAAATAAACATCTTTTTGACATCAAAACTGTATTAAAAACTAATTTTGCACTCAGCTATCTTTATATTATGTTCATCATTATTAGCATTTCTTTTAAAGAATATTTAAAACGTTCCCAGTAACCTTCCCACTTTTGCTGGTTCTTCAGGCTATTAATACATGAAAGTTGTGCAGTAGCACTACTTTAAACAAAAGATCACTGTGTTGAAGGGGAGGTGGAAAAGGAACCTTCCCACATTTCACAGTTGAAAACACATTGCCTTTCCTTGTTCCCTAAAATGCCCAAGCTGAGGTATTGAACCCAGCTTCCAATAATTACTGTAAACTCAGTTTCATTCTGAAATCCTATGCTCTCTCCATCAGTTGACGATGCGTGTGTAAAGGCTTTGTATGCAAGTAACTCCATTTCTTTGCGATGTTAATTAGATATGTTGGGAAAACGGATCCTTGAGATTTGTACACACTCATGGTAAACAGCTGTTTCTTCAACCCTTAACCTTGAAACTATTCTCTTTGCTGTAAATCTCTTACTCTCTTTAACACCATGACTGTAAGGGATTTATTATTTATTTATTATTTCAAATTAAGAAATCAAAGAACCTGCAGTGAAAATGTAGTCCAGTAGCTTAGAATGCTACCGGTATGGCAAAGGAGAGTAATTTGTGCAGGAGCTCAGGATATCCAGTGACTTTGCATTTCACACACAGAACAAACTCATCTGAAGAAATGGCAGTCAATGGAAAAGCCCCATAAACTCAAGGGATTTTGGATAAAAGCTAAAAGCCCCTTCAGGAGTGGGTGGATTTGTAAAATTCCAGATCCATAAATGAAGGGATACTGCATTAATCACATTCAGTGTATTCAGAGCTGGCTTATTCAAGATTGACCTTGAAATTGTTCATTTAGATAGCATTTTTCTGGTGCGAAATTTACTCTTAGATTAGATACCATCATCTCTGTGATATTTATATGAATGTGCAAATATCTGTAAAACCCAAGTGTTGATTATTAGAAAACCTGTAAAGCAGAGCTTCCTTGTATGATTATTTTTGACTAGAGGCATTTTAGTGTCCTTGGTTTTAATACCAAGTAACTACTGACAATATGAGAAACTGATAGGGTACAAATGTGTTTTTAGTATTTGGTGCAATTCGAGAATAAATTCTGCCCTTTTCTTCTTTCCCTCCCGAAATAAAAAGATTTAGTCTAACTTGTCATTTAAAATTACTGTTGAAATTAGTGACTGACATGTAAGGATTAAAGGAACATCTATTATTTACACAACAAGCAGAGGGACCATTCCAAACACTGGAATCGAAAGGAAGCTCAACAATGCAAAAATAGAGGCAGTGAGAAGGCTAGCAAAATATTGTGTGAGTGCTAGATAATTATTAGAATATATGAAAAATCATTAACTATATTTTAAAAGAATCAGTAAGACAAAGCAAAGTTTTGCTGCTGCGTATTAGAAGACTGTACTCTGCCAAGTAGACCCTTGGCATTTTTTTCCCTAATTTGAAATGAAATTTATTTTACTCGATACTTTTTGTTCCTGTGTTTTGTGAAATAAAATGAATTGTCTAGCGTTCAGCTGAAAATTTATTTCCTTCACTTCACTGTTTTCTAATATTTTTCCACAAAACTACAGAGGCTTAGGCAGGGCTCACAGTGAGGGATTTTGCACAGATGTTGCAAAGAGCTTAAAGAGTAGGAAAATGTTTTTGACTAATCCTTCATCTATATTTAGACTCTGGCAGAAACACAAGAGTATTTCATAGAGGAGAGATAAGGTACAATGTTCAATAAATCTGCAAAAATAAAATGTACCAAACAAGTCATGTAAACAGTTGTTTTTAATGACTGCTGTCATTTACTTGTATTATAGTAATATATGGAGACCAACTGATGCGTTACTGTATTGGAAGCCCCTTCTGTTCTAAGTTCAGGTGAAAGATATTTAGCCTTCCGTAATGGAACTTTGTATCATCATGATTTCTGTCATTTTGTTTAACCTGGGATCCTGTTTAGGGTCCTGTGCTGTGACTGAATGTTATCACCAACAAAATATGAACCTTAATTAACCATACCTTAAGAAAGAGAGATGTAGGGAATATGTGCTGATGTAGGTGAAAGCTAATTGTTGTAGAACTGCCACTATATTATCTTACTTTTGAGTGCATTATTTACTACAGCATCTGTCATATTTTGCACTTCTATTTCTTTCCTAGTAGCCACAGTTGCCCACTTCACTAACTGTAACTCATAGTTTTAATGGAGTTGGTTGGGTTATTATTTTGGGTTCACTTCTCAACTTTGTTTAAAAATAATGCATTTCTTTATTATCCTTAATGTAGTTATAAACAAAAGTATTAATTAATTCTATTGCAAAGCTACTCCTACCAACATTGATAGTGATTTTTTTCCCATTTTTTATTATTTTGAAATGTATTGGTTTAGGGAAACCAGTGATTTTTGCTGAGGCATTATTATTTCTTAGAAATATTTTCAGAAACAAGGGAGAACTATTTCCAATACAGTTCCATGAATGGGTAAGATTATTTAGACACAGTAATACATGGATTTCGGTTCCTTGTGTATTTGTTGAATATCCTTCTTAGCTTTTGAAATCATGGGTTTTTTTGTGAGAAGAGAGTGAGCATTTCTTCCTTAAACTTTAAGTGTGGTATGTTCCTGCTGAACCGAGTTAGGTCTTTGCCTCAAAGTTACTTCTGAATACAATAGGGAACATATTACTCAGTGGGAATAAAAAGAATTTGCAGAGTTTGATGGACTCACATGTGGATGTGAAGTATTAAATATGCTACCTCTGTATAAATTTCCACAAACTTCACAGGAATTCTTGCAAACAGAATAACATGAAGATTACTTGGGACTTGACACAGGAAGCGTGTACATAAGTTAAATTTGGAATATTTTT